>CM041776.1:35339358-35499586 GCA_023374045.1 Limonium bicolor
AGCAATCCCAAAAGAAATCCCAGGGTGAGAGCAGTGCCCATGCTGAGCAGGGCAAACCAGCTGAGCTTCTTCAGCTTGGTTATTCTGCACCGGTGGCAGCAAGCCACTGAGATCACACCCACCAAGGGTAAATTCCTAATCCAATTTGTATTCGTATAAGTACTTTCTAGTATACCCACGCACACATGTGCTAACCCTCTGACCTCAGGTTCTAGCTCCGGTGCCGCCAAAACCTTCTCCGATGGCCGCACCTATGTGTGCAGAAAGTGCAACCAGGACCATCCTGGTAAAGACTGCTTTGGGAGAGACATCAAGTGCTACAACTGTCAGAAGCTGGGACACACAGCTAATAGATGCCCAGAGAGCACCAAGCCGAAGGGAAGCTTTCAGAGCTACAAGCAGAGAGAGGGCAAGGAGGTGGCATCTGGCGATGCACCGGCCCAGCAGGCACCTCAGGGACAGGGATCCCGGGGCCCTCAGAGGGGCGCACCTCAGAGGCAGCCTGTTCTCCATGTTATTGACCGTGATGGGCCCGGTTCGAAATCCGGCCAAGGTAATCATCTAAACCTTTAATCCTTGAAATAGCATGCCTAGTAGTAGAGTAACTGTATGAGTGAATGCATGAGTAAATAAATGAAGTGTATATTAAGCATGAAATGAAGTAGTTGAAACTAGTACTCACCGTAGATGAAATTGTAACCATAGGAAGCTTTAGTATCTGTTACCCGATACCGGTAACCTGAACAAGAAGAGATCGACATCACCAACCACGACTACACCAACAAACAGTGTCAGGTCATCCGCCAGGTATGATCTTATTAAGGGATACCTGACACCCGAAGCGCAAATCTCAATCATTCGACGATGCAACGAGCTAGGAACGGGTCAAGGTGGATTTTACACACCCGAATTCCCCGGTGGAGCGAAGATGAAGCTGAAGATGATGTGCTTGGGAAAGGACTGGAATCCTTATACCAAGACATACCAGGAGACACGAACACAAGACGGAGCGACGCCACCACAATACCACCAGAGTTTCAGACCCTCATCACGCAAGCAGTAGAACTTGCACAACAATGCGAACCTGAACCGATCCCCGCACTTGAAGCGGATCTCTGTATCGTCAACTTCTATGAGAAAGAAGGACGACTTGGGTTACACCAAGACAAGGACGAGACAGCGGAATCTCTTGAACAAGGAGTGCCCGTAGTGTCTTGGTCCATTGGTGATGACGCCGTATTCCTGTATAGCGAGCAGAAGCGTGTGGACCTCGCACAGAAACTGGTATTGAGATCAGGAGATGTCCTAATCATGGGTGGAAACTCTAGGATGCTGTATCACGGGATCAACAAGATCAAGTTGAATACGGCACCGCCGGCAATAATCAATGCCACACACATGAAACCAGGACGCCTGAACCTTACCTTTAGAAAGGATTAAATTCCTAGTATCATGTAATCTATTAGTAACGTGTATTAGAGACACGGTATGTATGATGGTTGGTTTATCAATAAAGAGCAGTGTTGATTTAATTCCACTTGTGTCCACCATCAATACTTATCCAATTGTGAATCCAATAGGTTGTGGACTCGGTACCGAAGGTAACCTGAGCATCCTCACCGAAGCACAAGCCGGCAGAGCGGCACCATTCTAACGGGAACCTTCCCAGTAAATGGCATTGATGCCAATGTGTTATTCGACTCCGGCGCCTCTCACACTTTCGTATCACCATCCTTTGTGAAGAGGTTGAAGCTAGATGCGGATGAGCTACCGAACTTCATGGTTACTCTCCCATCGAAGGAGCGAGTAAAGTGCACCAAATATATCAATCAGCCACAATCCAAATCAAAGGCGAATCGTTTCCCATTTCCTTCATCGAATTCAATGGATTGGGATTCGACGTAATCATTGGGATGAATTGGTTGGAGCGGCACAAGGGTAGAATCCTCTGCGCCGAGCATCGTTTGCTGCTCAAGAGTCCTTCTGGGGTTACCGTATCTTACCGCCAGAGACCGAGAGAGCCTTCGACCACCCTTATCTGCCATGGCTATGTACCGGGAGCTCAGAAAGGGCCAAGAGTGTATCTTTGTTATGTACAAGACCTGGAGCGAGATCCAGAGTTCAGTGATGAAGTACCCATTGTATCCGAGTATCCCGATGTATTCCCTAAGGAGCTACCCGGCATGCCACCACCGAGAGCAGTGGAATTCGAAATTGACTATTGCCAGGTACCGGTCCCATTGCTAGGGCACCGTACCGCATGGCACCAGCAGAGATGACCGAATTGAAAGAACAGTTGAGAGATCTTCTAGACAAAGGGTTTATACGCCCGAGCGTATCACCCTGGGAGCACCGGTCTCTTCGTGAAGAAGAAGGACGGTAGTCTCCGACTATGCATTGACTACCGCGAGCTGAATGCGGTCACAGTCAAAAATAAATACCCACTACCACGTATCGACGACCTATTCGACCAGTTGAATGGAGCCTCAGTCTTCTCCAAGATCGACCTCCGTTCAGGGTATCATCAGATTGCAATCAAAGAGCAAGACATTGAGAAAACGGCATTCCGTACCAGATATGGCCACTATGAATTCACAGTGATGCCATTCGGTTTGTCAAACGCACCGGCAAAATTCATGGACCTCATGAATCGACTATTCAGTGAGCAGTTGGACACTTCGGTTGTGGTCTTCATCGACGACATCCTTGTATATTCCAAATCACCAGAGGAACATGAAATCATTGAGGAAAGTGCTTGAGACACTGCGCGAGAACCAGCTTATGCGAAGTTCTCCAAATGCGAGTTTTGGCTTGATCAGGTATCATTCCTTGGACATGTCATCTCGAGCGCAGGTATCTCGGTTGACCCTTCTAAGGTAGAAGCTGTACGATCATGGCCTAGACCCAAGACTGTTACCGACATTAGGAGCTTTCTTGGTCTAGCCGGTTACTACCGGAGATTTGTAAGGGACTTCTCGAAAGTCGCCAAGCCCATGACTACACTGATGAAGAAAGATGCACCGTTTGTATGGACAGATGAGTGCGAGTTATCATTTCAGAAACTGAAAGACTCATTGACCTCAGCGCCCGTCCTTACTCTTCAGAGGGTGGGGGGGTAGGTTGTTGGTTACTGTGATGCATCAGGCAAAGGAATGGGATGCGTACTCATGCAGCATGGCAAGGTGGTTGCTTATGCCTCCCGCCAGCTGAAGAAACATGAGGAGAATTACCCGACTCACGACTTAGAGTTAGGAGCCATTGTCTTCGCCTTGAAGATATGGCGACACTATCTCTATGGGGTAAGCATCACCATCTACTCCGACCATAAGAGCTTACAGTATGTATTCACTCAGAAAGAACTCAACTTGAGACAGAGAAGGTGGATGGAGTTTCTCTCAGACTACGACATCAACCTGCAGTATAAGGAAGGGAAGGCAAACTTGTAGCCGACGCCCTGAGCCGTCGAGCACACTCGCTCCATTCGCTACTCGCTTCTTCTAGCTTGGTTGACGAGGTGCGAGACGCTCAGTTGAGCGACCCTTACCTAACCGAAATCAGACACAAGATCGAGAATGGTACATTTGAGAAGAAAAAGTATGATTTTAAGCTACATGAAGATGGTTTGATTCGGTTGAATGGCAGGCTATGCGTCCCCCGAAGCAATGCTGAGCTAAGGGATCGCATCCTGCGAGAGTCACATAGTTCTACATTATCAGTCCATCCGGGAGCCTCCAAGATGTACAAAGACATGAAGAGGTACTTCTGGTGGTCTGGAATGAAGTCAGATGTGAGAATTTGTATTGAGATGCTTGACATGCCAGAAGGTAAAATTTGAACACCGTAGACCGGGCGGAATGGTACAATCGATGCCAATTCCGGAGTGGAAATTTCATGATATCTCCATGGATTTTGTTGTAGGACTCCCACCTGCTAGGGGAGGACTCAACATGATCTGGGTTGTAGTAGATCGCCTTACCAAGGTTGCCAGATTCATACGATGAAGGACACCTGGAAGGTAGTAAAGCTAGCTGAGCTTTTTGATAAGGAGATTATCAGACACCACGGAGTCCCTAAGACCATAGTATCTGACCGCGACACCAGATTTCTTTCGAGATACTGGAGAGCTACAAGGGAAGCGTTGGGTACAGAATGAAGTTGAGTACCGCCTTCCATCCTCAGACCGACGGTCAGACAGAAAGGACCATCCAGACACTGGAGGACATGCTTCGGGCATGTGCCTTGGACTTTCAGGGGAGTTGGTTAGATAAGCTTCATCTTATCGAGTTCTCGTATAATAATAGTTATCACGCCTCGATTAAGATGTCGCCTTTCCAAGCTCTATACGGTAGACCTTGCCGTACACCCTTGTGTTGGGATGAGTCAAGTGAAGCGGTCATAATAGGACCGGAGTACCTTGAGCAAGTACAAGCCGAAGTGCAACAAATCCGAGCTAACATGAAGGCAGCCCAAGATAGACAGAAATCCTATGCGGATGTGAGACGACGCGACCTTGAGTTCGCCGTGGGCGACCAAGTGTTCTTGCGAGTTTCACCTATGAAGGGTGTCTTCAGATTTGGTCAGAAGGGCAAGCTAAGCCCAAAGTTTGTAGGGCCGTACACTATCACCGAAAGAGTTGGTTCAGTAGCCTACAGGTTGCATACCTGAGGACTTGGGACGTGTCCATGATGTATTTCATGTGTCACAACTCAAGAAGTATATGGCTGATCCTTCTCATGTGTTGGAGCCCGAGAGACTATCCATTGAGCCAAACATGAGATATGTCGAAACCCCAGTGAGAATCCTTGATAGGAAGACCAGAGACACTCGCCATAAGTCTATACGAATGGTGAAGGTCCTATGGTCTAACCATGATGTCGAAGAAGCGACATGGGAGTAAGATGCCATGAAGGCTAAGTACCCACAGTTATTCATAGACTAGTTAGTCTAGCATTTAGTATACGGGTACGGGTCGTACCCCTTTTAAGGGGGGTAGAGCCCTTTTGCTTTTGCATTGCTTCGGGGTAAGCATTGCATTTTGTATGGCACATGTAGTGCAAGTGAATTTAGTATGGATGTGTATGTATGTGTAATGTGTAATGAATGATGTGTATGTGCAATGTATGGTGTATTGGTGTAATGTGTATTGTGAATGGTAATGGTGTATTGTGTATTGTGGTATGGTATGAATGGAAATGATGTATTGTGTATGTGAATTGGGTATGATGTTGAAATGTGTATGCTTGCAATGTGGAATGAAGTAAACACCTCATAGGTGTAGTAAGACATTATGACTATTGGTGTGCATAATGAGTAGAATTATAAAACTATTAACCTTGAGCAACTTTGAGGGCAAAGTTTCTTAAGGGGGGTAGATTGAAATACCCCGTAATTAAAAATAGTGATTAATTAGGCTAATAAGTAATTTAGAAGCTTAATTAAGTGTAAATAATCATAAGGGAACAAATCCCGAAGAAAACGGATCCTTAAAAAGGATTAAAAGCATTACCGAACCTTAAAGCACGTTTTTCGAGGTAACCGGGAAAACGTGTCTTTAAGCGGGTCAAATAGACTCGTAACAGTTTTGGTCAACTAAGTAATCATTAATAAATATTAGTGAGGCTTTAGAACCAATAAAATCAAGAAAACGAGAAATTAGTAAAAACTGTCAAAAACGGGAAGTTGTGGGGTAGAAGTATAAATAACCAAAACTTGTGTGTCCACTTTTAAAAGTGAAGTTGTGTGTGTGTGTGTATGCCAGCCGATGGGCTCCCCCTCTCACTCTCACACACTCTATTAATTCCCCTTATTTACAAACAAACAAAACTAATAAATAAAACTAACTTACTTTATCACTTTCCTCCCTCACTCACAAACTCTCTCTCCTCCCCTCATTCTCCTCTCTCACGCGATTTCCTCCCTCACTCTCTCTGATTTTCCTTCTCCAAACCGAGCAGCCATGGAAGAATGAGGAAAACAACACAAATAGCCACTTCTCTCCTCTTGTAACCTCCCTTAAACTCTTCCAAAAATTATAAAAATACCACCATTGTAATCCTCTCACCAAGAGCAACATTTCCATCTTTCCAAAATTTAAAAACAAGCACTTTCGATTTTATGGGTATACCCCATTTGGAGTTTCAACACCACCATTAGAAGGCCCTCCTTCTCCTTGTTCTTCTAAGGTAAAAATATTTCGAAAACTCCATCCTTTTCTAGCCTTTAAGGGCAAAACGAAATTTGAAGCTTAACTCTTGCTTGCTCTTTTATACCCAGCCGATTTTGGCATTTTGGTGGTGTGAGAAGTCTTGCTCTTGAGCTATCCCAAACAGCTCTTGTGCTCTTGGAAGGTAATAAATTTTCTAAACCCTAAAACCTAGATTAGAACTTGATTAATGGTTAGGGTTAGTTTTAGTATTAAATGGTGTACATGAATGGTTGTAGTGCTAGAGGATTGAGATTACGAAACCGGTAGAGAAAGAAGGAAGAAGGAAGAAGAGAAAGAAAACTAGAAGAAAAACAAGGTAAGGAATGCTCACCTTTGTGTAGACTTGCATATGAATGTAACAGATTTTTATAAGTTGAAGTTAGTAATGAAAATGGTATTGTGTAGTAGAACAATGTACATGAGAATATAAGTATTTTGAAGCCTTAAAAAGACATTTTAAAACTGTCAAAACAGATTGGGATTGAGTTAGTTATGTGCAGGAAATTTTGTAGTGTTTTAGTGTTGTTTTAGTATTGATATTTGTATATGAGAGCTTGTATATGGTTGATGTTTATAAACAGGTGAGAATGAATGAAAATGTGTTTAAAACAATGTGGTGAGAGTGTAAAAATATAGGGGAGGTTATGCCAAAATTTATCTAGAATTAGAACACTTAGTGAATTATAAACTAGGTGAATGTTGTAAGTTGTAACAGATTTAGATAGATAGATAGAGGGAAGATGGGGAGATAGTTAATGTAGTTGTAATGTATTAGAGGTGTTAGAAATGACATTAGAAGAGGGAGTTGTAGATGGAGAGTGTTAGTGTTAAAATCTGTAGCAAAACACAACTAGGAAACAACTAGTGAAAGTGTGAGTTGAAACTTAGAAAATTGGGTGAGTGAATGAGTATAAAGTTGTGTAATGAATTAGGAAATGAATTAGTATGGTTTAGGGTGTTTAAATTGCACAAAAACATGTTGGGATGTATGTAGGAAGATTGGGGAAACAATGGGTGAAATTGGGAAAGAAAATAAAAACTGTAACAAGGTTCTGGAATCGTCCGACCCAGACGGTGAGTCGGACGTGGGTCGGACGGGGCTTAAGAAACGAAAACCAGTCTTTCTGGAATGGTCGCGACCCGAGCCGTGAGTCGGACGTGGGTCGGACATGGCTTAAAAACGAAACGTAAACCTTCTGTAATGGTCCGACCCAGGGCCGTGGATCGGACGTGGGTCGACGGGCAAAAATATAAGGGTCAAAGTTTCTGACTTCGTCCGACCCAGACGGTGAGTCGGACGTGGGTCGGACGGAGCTTCGACTCGAGACCAAAACCTTCTGGAATGGTCCGACCCAGAGGGTATGGGTCGGACGGAATAGTGCTGGGTCGGACAGGGTAATTTTCTGGGAACGAAACTTACTGGAATGGTCCGACCCAGGGCTTGGGTCGGACGGTGGGTCGGACGGCCCTATACTTACAAAAAAAAAATTATTTTAATTTAAATAATAATTGTATATATATATATGTATACCCATACATATATGTGTATGTACATGAATGTAAGCATGCAAACCCTAGGTAAGAAAATAAAAACTTAAGTGACGAAACATGAGTAAGTAATGCGTAAGTGTAGGAAGTATAGGGACATAGTAAGTATGAGTTAAGTAATGATAGTTAGATTAATCATTTAATTGTATGTGTATAATAGGATTTGATTTGTGACACCGAAGGACGTTTGGAATCACGTACAACGGTGAACGGTATGGATTCCTCATGCCCCGTATGCTTGGTTACTCTGATTTGTGTGTTATGTGCTAATTGATCACCAAATAAGATAAATGCACGAATCGGAGTTAATATGCATACTTGTGAATATGTAGTGTTGTATGATGTTGTATATCTTCTTTAATTCTTAGTTTGTATAATTCATGAAATGTTTGGATGAATATGAATGTGTGTATGTATGTTGTATTGTACTGTGACCGTTATTTATTGTGTTTGGACTTCTAACTTATTCCTAACAAGCTAACCAATCTAACTTAAATTGGTAATTAAATTGGAATGATAGAAGTCCGATATAGTTTCGGCCACGCGTGAGGATGCGGAGTCACGAGAGGTTGGCTCCAATTCCTGACTCTTAAACTGGTCCGCGGCCCAAATCCCTTAAGTGGGTAGCATCCCGGATTGGTGAGTCGAGTAAATCCCGGAGGTGGGACGGTGTAGTCCCCAGGGCCGGAGGTCCCGACGACTTAACTTGAGTATAAGTAAGTAAGTAAGAATGAGTAAGTAAAGTAATTGAAAGTAAGTAATTGTAAGTAAGGAAAAGTAAGTAATGAGTAAAAAAGTAAAGCATTCCGATTAACCCGGATGCATAATTTGGCTAACCTTGTGAAGGTAAGTAAGTTGTGTGCTACTACGTTGTTGCCTTGAATTATGTAATGTATTGTATGAGCATGTAATTTGTATGAAAAGCATGTATGTATGAAATAAATAAATGGCATGTTTAGTGGACGTCAAATAGTCGGCATGCCCTAGCTAGCACGCGGTATATGCGGATTCCATATGCAGCGTTTGCTGAGCCCCTTGGGGCACCATTTTTACTACACGCAGGTACTCGGGAGTGATGAAGATGTGAAGATCTATTTCCATTTCTTTTATCTTCTTTTTGGAATGTAAACAGTGAATTTATGATTGGTGTACTGAGTAGTACATGGCTGTAGTTTTGAATAGCCGGTGTACCATGGGGTACACCTTTTTGGATTTTGGGATAGAAGGAGGATTGGTATAGATGAGTAGTTGGTAAACTCATTCTTTTGGAGCTTAGATCTGATGTAATCGAATATACTCTAATACTCGGTGATCCATTGATGTAAGTAATTGGTGTGTGGTATTTTGGCAAGTAAATTAGTAGCTCGGTACGTTATGTTCATCAGACCGTGACTGTAAGTATTAGTAGCCTAGCTAGTCGTATGGGCGGTTAGCGGCATTGTTTCACCCGCCGTAGTAAGTATGTAATAATTCCGCTGCGAACTCGTAGGATTAATAGGACGATTAGACTGTAAGCATAGGATTAGCGGTTGGGGTGTTACAAATGTAGTAAAGCCCATCCTTAACTCCTCCTTGAAGTAGAACCTTCCATGTTCTTCGATCCTTAAAAAGGAAAGGAGAGAAATGAAATTCAAAGTAAGTGTCACTGTCTTCACAAAACTTACGAACTGATATAAGATTTTTTGTAAGCTAAGGACATGTAGAAGTTGGGTAAGAATTAAGGAGCCATACGGGGTAGAAAGCCTACCTGAACTTTGACTGACAATGGCATATTTGCCCCATTCCTAGAGGAACTGAGTCAGAACCAGTGTAGGACTGAGCATCCAGAGTGAGGTTTCCAAAGTCATTGATAAAATGATTAGTTGCAGCACTGTCTGGGTACCGAGGTGCCTCGGCTGGATAAGTATTAGTATAGTGAGCACTGAGAGAGGGTGGAGGAAGGGTTTAATATGCATAGTTATTTATGTTCCAACAAGTAAGCGCTGTATGTCCAAATTTGTCGCAAATTTGGCATTGGGGTCGTGGATCAGATCTGCCAGAAACTTGATTGAAGTGAGATGTGTTGTTGCTTGGTCTCTGATTGTAACCATAGTTTTGGTATGACCAGCCTTTGCCACGATTACTATTGTTGTTTCTGCCTCTGTTGTTGTTATAGTTTTCTCTGCCACGAGAGGAGTGAGAGTAATTTTGCTGTTTGGAATTTCGGGATAGGTCAGTGGCATTGAAATTGATTTGAGTCTGAGTTTGAAGGGTTTGAGTTTGTTAATTAAAAGGAGCCTCAACCTGTAACATGTGGCTGAATAGGGCAGAAGTACTCACAATATCGGATCTAATGAGCATATTCGTGACAACAGAGTCAAATTCAGGGCCTAAGCCCATAAGAAGATAAGAATTGAGATCTTGATCAGATAAGATACAACCTGCTGCAGCAAGAGAGGCGGTGAGGCGTTGAGCCATATTATAATATTTTGCGACAGAATCATCACCCTTCTTTAAGTCCATAAGAAGACTTTTAGTCTGCATAATCTTAGTTGTAATTTGGGTGCAATATATAGAAGAAATAGTTTCCCAGATAGTGGCTGATGTTTCACAGCGTAGGATTTGGCGAACCACAGATTCAGTAAGAGAGGTTGTTAAAACTGACATTACCAGTTGATCAAATTGTTTCCATTTAGAGTATTCTACATTTGAAGTTCCATCGGTATTGTTTTGTGCAGGTTTAGGGATCAAACCATCAATGACTCCAAACAGCCCATGTCCACGCAAATATGGCTCAATTTGTTTCTTCCACACCAAAAACTTTTCAGAAGAGAGTTTCGTGAAGTTACCAGCTGAAGAAATTAAGGAGGGAAAAGAGAATGTTCGAAGACCCTGAGATTGTTCCTCCACATAGGCGAACATTGTGATTCTGAGCGCCTGACGATGAGCTAAAACTGGAGCTGGTGCTGGACTGATTCATGGACGCCATGAATGATCAACAAGGATTAAAAAAAAGGAAAAATTCACGGGATATCACTAAAAAGATTGTTAATTCACAAAATACCATAGTTTTGAAAAAATAATTTCAGATACCACAAAAAGTAATTTTAATTCACCAGATACCACAAATTACGAACCTAAAACTTTTTGAGACCAAACTACCCTTACTTTGTTAATAAACATAGTTCACTAGATACCACAAAAATATTATTAATTCACACGATACCACAAAACTTAATAAAATATATATAAAGAGCAGAAAAAATAATAAAAATTTAAGTTTATTATTTAATTGGTTAAAATTTTATAAGATAATAAAACCACATATATATTTAAATTTTTTGAAAATTTTAAAAATACTATATATCATTTAAAAGATAAAAAACTTAATTAAAAATAAAATTTTTAAATATATGTTTTTTTATTTTTTCAATTTTAACCCTTATATGAAGAACGTTAATTTTTACTAGTTACTTTTTCAACATGTATTTATTAATTTTTCTTTTGAATTAAATATATAAAATGATATTATAAAGAAAAATATTAGACGATAATACTCTTAACTATTACTTTTTTGTCAAATTTTTTAGATTTAATATTTTAATATAATATCACTTTATATATATTTAATTCAAAAATACAACAAAAATTATCAAATATATTTTTAAAAAGTAATTTGCAAAAGTTAATTTTTTCTTATATATGGGTTAAAATTGAAAAAATTGAATATACCATATATGTATAATAAAATCTCTAAAATATGAAGAATAATAAAAGATATAATTATATTATAGAAGCCTCAAATTTGATTAAAAATATACAACAGTAGAGAGAATGATAATTTAATTTTTTATAATCTTACTTTATGTAAATTTAATTTTTTATAATAATATTTTATATTATTAAAATTATTAAAGTAAAAATATTGTATAAAAATTGCGTTATCGTTCTCTAAACTACTTGGTCTTTTTTTAATTTTTTAATTTTTTCAATTTTAGGAATTTTATAATTTTATATTTGGTATTTTTAATTATATAAAATTTCATCCTATATATTACTAAACCTATAAATTTTTATTATACTTTACTATTTTTAATATATTTTAATAATTATTGTGGTATCTTGTGAAATACAAATATTTATGTGGTATACCGTGAACTATCTTTAATTATTAACAAGTAGGGGTATTTTGGTCTTAAAAAGTTTTGGGTTAGTAATTTGTGGTATCTGGTGAATTAAAATTATCTTTTGTGGTATATGGAAAACTTTTTTAAAAACCGTGTTATTTTATGAATTAATAAACTTTGTACTGGTATCCCGTAAATTTTCCAAAAAAAAGCTGTGAGAAGGAGCCCACTACTCAGGGCTAGACCTGGCAAAGGTGACCCAAACCAGAAAAACCGACCCGATCCAACCCGATCAGAACCCGAATTTAAACCGAATGATGTGACCCGAAAATCCAAACCGGACCAAACCAAAACTGAATCAAACCGAAATTTGATATACCCGAATCCACCCGAACCGAATTCACCCGAACCGAATTGACCTGAACCAAATTGACCTGAACCGAACTGACCCGAACCGAATTCACCCAAACCACACATGAAACTAGACAAACTTCCATGATCTTTTTGTTTATTATTGGCATGTACGAAAGTATAATTTCCATGAACTGGGACTAAAATAAGGAATGTTTTCATTCCATTTTTACAATTCTTGCCATCTCACGTAAATATTTTGTATGAATAATTAAATTAAATTAGGGTTAAAAATGACAAAATAAGAAGATAAAGGGACAACCCCTGCCTAGGAGCAATAAGCTACTGAAAGACTCCCGCACGAGGCGCGCATGCGAGACAGTGATCGGTGGTGCACACACAACATTAAGACACACGGGTGCGGGGTGATGACGAGCGCATAGGGGCACTGGCGCGAGGTGGTGACGCATTGGCATAGGTGCGTGAATCTCGCTCGAGATGACGGGCTCTAATGCAGGACACGCGCGGGGTGTGACTGGCTCGGGATGTAACACCCCTACTCTAATCGGCTCCTAATCGTCTTACTTAACATTGTAATCGCAGTGGTAATCTAAATAATTGAACTACTGGTGTCACCGTTCTCACTCGCCCATACGAGTAATAACGTGCTTACTGATATATTCATAATACGAAACAATTTCCCACAGTGACAACAAGAGATAGATTTAACATTCTGTTCCAACATAAATACAACCCTAGTGAGCATTCTAAGTATCCCAGTCCTATACATGTTTCTATGTTCGTATCGAAATACGACAGTACAGACCTAACAACGGTTACTACTTTACCCAGCGCGTCTCGCTCTCTGTCGATACCGGAAGCTGCATACCTGCAAAATATTTGTTTGTGGTATGGAATCAGCACCTGCTGAGTATGTTACTACATGACCATCATGCCCCCTCAAACCCTAAGTTAATTGGTCGAGAGCATGCAATTCATTTTCATGCATGTAGTTTTATATAAAAAAAACTGTAAAGCAACAAATATATTTCAGTAAACTCAAATAGCAAGCAAGCCCCCGGCTTCACACATCACATCGCAATAAACCAACTGAAAGCGTTACAACGCATATATGAGTACGAAGACTCCACTCAACCAAGCACTTAATAATTCGTATTCGAGTACAGCGACTCTGCTCAACTAATCAATCCACAATAATCCACACACGAGTACAGTGACTCGGTTCAACCAATTCACAACATAGATATGAGTACATCGAATCAATTAAACCAATTCACAACACACATATGAGTATTGCGACTCATTCAACAAATCCACAAACATACATCACATAACCACATAGCATAACCGATGAACGACAAGGCGAAACAACGAGGATTATAAACAAGTATAGATTCCCGTCTTGGCATACAAGCCCAAATAATGTTCGCCTACTGTACGAGCTAATGTAGTTGTTCGTAATTGTTCAGTCATACCTATTGACGACGTATCATTAAAACGACGCGTCTCTAAGTTACCCATCTCATATGGCGGGTCACCCAAGGCATTAGCCACTCCAGCGGTAGAGTCTCCGACCGACGGACCATCTGTAGTCCGTTGGAAATTTATCTTGATACTTACAGGTACCCACACGGCATCCTAGTATCGTTAATTGATCACAATTCTCACCAAGAGCCACATCCTCTTGATTAACTTATCTATACCATCGCATCGTATTATCATTTCCCTAACACTGCAGACTAAGGTCGTTAGTCCAATCCTGAGTATGTCAACTCAGGATCTAGTGTTAGATACGAGAGCGGCATTAAAAAGGCCAATGCTCCGTATATAAGTCTCGGATAATATATATATATATATCTTATTATCGTAATGCTACAACATTTTACTTACGTTCCTTATATTACACATATAAGATATCATCATTGCCGCTAGTTCGTTTTATAATATATTCATATATACGAATAGTACTATTATCGTACAATAGTAATAATAATAAGGCAGCATTAATAGACAACTCAAGCATATTAATTCACACAAGCAGACATTCAATCTTAACACAGATTTTCACACAATGTCTGAACTGAGGAAATCCTCAGAGACAATCAAGCCACATAATAACATACCGTGCACCGGGATTATAAGACCGTGGAGTATGAATCAGCTAAATCCTCTGGCGATCCTCGAGACGCCTCTAACAATCTATTAATATGCATCACACTATGCATCAGCATCTCATACTAACAATACACTATGGCACCCCGTACCGTTACTAACCCGTCCCGGTTATTCCCCGTTGTTAACTAATAACACCCCTCGGGTTTTCGGTTTAACTCGGGATTAGGAAAAATGCTATATTACATGCGTGGTTACGTCGTGTATATTAATATACTTAACTTTAAACGTTTGTTATAGCATGTAATTTAATACACATTTGTATATTATATAGTTTATCACTATATTGCATTTATAATCTTAATCATATATTATACATCTCACCTTAGTATTTATTTTCCGAAGGTTAGTTTTTCTAAGTGTAATGTTGTATAGTTCATATTTGAAAATACTTTGAATTATATAACTCATTATTTTATGTACAACATAACATTAGAATTTCATTATCTAATGTTTATAATTCTTTTCTTCTTATCTTATATCATTTTCATTATGGTATTATATGGTTATTGAACCATATTGTATTTCTCAGTCCATAACATATATTTATTTCTATATATGTATTATGGGACCATTTATTATATGGTAACTCTTTATAATAAATTCATTCTCTTTTAATGAATATTCCTTATATTATAAATGTTATAACCTTTATAACATTAAAAACCATATTATAAATTCTCATTCTAAAATGCCCATTATTTCTGTAACACCCCTACTACGCACTTAACAATAAATGAAATCACAGCGGAAATAAACAACTAAACGATAACTAAACGGTTCGGTGCTACAACGCCGTTAACCACCCACGTGGTTAACAAGGCAGAATAAATACAAGTGTACCGGTCTGATGATCAGACTCCTGAGCATTAGGTACTACCAGCCATACATATATACATTACCAACCATACCGAGTATTACATTACAACGTCACGGTAAGCTGTGAACCGAAGTCTGTCACTGTAACTGCTAACAACCGCCACTATCAGGAATAACGGTACCAAAAATATAACGCCACGGGAGCACAGGCGCATCCCGGGCCCAACATCCAAAAATAACCAAAAGTATTTCTACGACATAGATCCTAAAGACAGTCCGCTTCCTCGATCCTCATCCTGCAATATAAATATGGAGCCCCCGAGGGGGTCAGCAACCCTTGGCTGGTATGGTTAACGCGCAACCCATCGGCTACCGGGATACGCGCAACTATTTGTCATGATAACATGGCAATGATTTTAAACATACAACATATAAATATATAGCATAGCAAGGAATATTGCATAGCACAACAACACACATAACATAACAAGAACGGTTACTTTAGGAACTGAACCAACATAGTTAGGTCACATGGAGAGCCTAGAGAATGTTGCGAAACTCATGCTAAGCTCATTACATAACTCGTTACCGTCCTGTTAGATTGAACGGATAACTTAACCCCAAGGTGCGTCGGATATAGTAACCCAAGCACACCGAACAAACATAGTATGCCCATGTGGCCCGACGTGAGTCAGTAAAATAGCCTTGGATAAGCTAAAGGGAAGGTTGAAAACCAAAATGGAAAACAACCATAACATACAAAGAGAATCGAACCGGTTATGACATCGACTCCCATACTCACACGCGTGGCCGGAACTACCAGACTCCTCACTCCCCGGTTAGCACTTGTTAGAAGTTCCACATTGAAACTTAATAAATGAATTCACAAGCAAGTGTTTAGGTCTAGTTAGACACACACAAGGGAAATGAGTCACATCTTAACAACACAATAATATAAACAACTGTAAACTCATTACATGACTTAAGTCTTACAAGGTCATAAACACACAGAAAAACAAACAACACACAAGCCGGCGTAATCCGGTAGGCAACAGACTGCACGAAAACCATACCTTGGTCCTTGCTTCGACTGGTTTCCACCTTTGGAGAATCCTATACACATTTAGTAATGTCGGTAAATTAATGTACTAATCCGTTGTTAACTTATTATTTCTCATATCTAGTTTATTTTACTATCACACCTTGTTATAACTTCTCACTTTTTAAATTGTCATTATAACACGCCTAACATGTCTTAGACAACCTCATAACATCATTACTAACTAATCCCCAACATTTGACATCATTATTTAACCATAAACTCAACTTTTTAAGTGGTCCGGGACTTGGTCCCCAACTAAGGTCCCGGACCTTGTCATTATAAAATCCTCGGGCTGTTTTCATGGGGTGGTCCGGGACTTCATACTAGTCCTAGGTCCCGGAACAATACAAGCAAAAACTCTCGGGGGTAAATAAGGGGGTGGTCCGGGACTTCCTACAAGACCCAAGTCCCGGACCAAGGCTGTGTAAGAACTCTCGGCCCCTTTTTGATGCATGGTCCGGGACATTACCCAAGACCTAGGTCCCGGACCACTGCTACAGATTTGCATTTTTAACATTTTCTAAGTCTTGTTGCAATGGTTCTCCTTACCTATTATATGTATAGACTTCCCAAATGATCTTAGGTATATTCTAATGCCAACATATCATCTTAAACTCACTTAGTTCCTTGTCCAACTTGTTACTCAATTTTTCTTATAAAATTCACCAACACTTATAACTTTCCTTACTAGGTTCCTAAATGGTGTTTCTCACCTATGATAACCACTATCCCAAAATGCTTCCTCACCACTATAACATCATCTCCCAAGCATCTTTTCTTACCTACCTAAACTCCTAGATGATGCCTAAGCACTTTTAGCTTCCTAGAACACCTTAAGTCATTCTTTCTTTTCTAGTAAAACACCTAGTTATTTTTAATACTTCCTAGTTCACCAAAGCTTATTTAAATACCTAGAACTTCTTGTACATTACCTAAATTTTGACATGGGTTCTCCTAGAACATTGCTATACCAAAACACATTGTTTTCACCTTTGAGCATTCAAAAACACCTAAATCCATCAAGAGCATTCTCACACACAAAACTTCACCTAATTTACACTACATCACAATATAGTGCATAATTTAAATTGTTTGGCACTTAGGCCCTTAAATAGCATGGCTCTTAGGCCCTTAAAGTGCATAAACCTTAAACATTGAATTTCCACATAATATATGCCTTTTACCTGCAATTACACCCAACAATTTATATGCCTTTAATAAACTCTTGAGAGAATTTTACTAAGTCATTTACCATTAGCTCCTTAAGTAGTTTTTTTAGTAAGAAATATAAGCTCATTTCTCCTAAGACATTAAACTACATTAGGTTAGCACATTTACCTCTTTTCCTCAAAACTTATTTCTTGTTTCCTTGACTAAAATCGGCAAGGCTTTTGATTGTTTGTCAACTTCTAACAAATATACAAGCAAGGTAATGAGTATTCAAGCTTCATGCTTAATCTCATTGTAAACCCTAATTACATATATTGTCTTAACATAATAAGATAGTTGGTTTACCTTGGCAATGAAAGAAAGTTTGGATATGTAGCAAGAGAGGACTCCACCAAGTCCTTGAAAGGTTGAAATGAAGCTAAAACAAAGCAAGGTAAAGAACACCATCAATGGTGATTTTCGGTCAACATCAAAACATGGAGGAAATGTTGTTTTTCTTTGAGTTTCCTTACCTTGAAGCAAAGGAGAACAATAAAATGTAAAAAGATGAGCTCAAGCTCTCCCATGGAGATTCCTCTTGGCACCGAAATGGAGCTCTTGGAATTTTGAAAGGACAAGGTTGAAGAGCTTGATGAGACTAGAAGAATGGTGGTCTTTATTTTTGATTTGGTGAATGGAGCTAGGAATTACAAGAGGTTGAAGATGAAGAATGGTGGTGGTGCTGTAGCTTAACCGTGAATGAGAGCAAGAAGGAAGGTAGAAGACGGTGGGAACAAGGGAAATGAGAGAATGAGAAGGTAAGTAGCTAGTTTTAGATATTGGTTTGTTAAAAGCAAATAGTAACTTGCTTTATCATTTGTTTATTTACTTAATAAGTGCTAGCAAGAGTGGTTACTCACACCATGAAAACCGGCCCCCTTTAGTTACTTAGGGGTGTTTTGGTCTTAGTTGACCAATTAAATTACTTATATTGACTTATGTTATAAACTAGCTTATTTTAGTTACTATTCACAAAACAAGGCACATAGTTGTGAAATTTTTGATTTCCCATTGATTTAGACTTCCTAATGTGATACTAAGTAGTACACATGTTAATTAAAGAGTAATGATGGACATTTAGCCACTCAAAACTCATTTATAAGACAATTTTCAAAAATGTGCTTTAAGACTCCTTAAAGCACATTTTGTGTTTTAACTTGTTTTCAAGCTTGGTTTTCTTTGGTAATTGGTTTAATATGTTCATTAACATATAAATAAAGTCTTGGTAAGCTTATTAGGTCTTAACCAAACTTATCCCAAGCTTAGAGTACATTTTTGCCCATACTGACTTTAAGGTATTTATTTATGTTTTCTATGGTTTAAACTGTTTACTAATGTTCCTAAGACACTTTTTAGTCTTAATATACCATAGTTTAATATTTAAACAACATACATAGGTTTGGGGTATTTCAATCTACCCCCCTTAAAAGAACTTTGTCCCCAAAGTTCACACTTCCCACATATCTTTAATATTAGAAAAGAACATGGGGATACTTATAAAACAATACTTCCATAACAACATTAACAACATACTTACATGAACATCGGATACAAGGTCCAAACACATAACATCATTCAGACATCACGGTCTGTAACATAGTAAGATAACAACATGACATAGACAATGTATTTAAATACATGTCGTACACACATAACCGAAACGGCTCTACCCCCCTTAAAATAGGGGTACGCCCCGTACTCTATACATATAAACACTAAGAAGTAAACAATGACGGGTACTTCGCCTTCATCTTATCTTCCAGCTCCCAAGTGGCCTCCTCGACGTCCTGGTTAGACCAGAGGACCTTCACCAGTCTTACAGACTTATGGCGAGTGTCTCGAGTCTTATATACAGAATCGTACGGGAGTCTCCACTGATCGCATGGTCGGCTCTAAGGTTAGCCTCTCAGGCTGAAGTACATGAGACGGATGAGACATATATTTCTTCAACTGGGACACATGAAATACATCATGTACCTTGCCCAGCTCGGCAGGTAAATCTAGCTTATAAGCTACCAGGCCTATCCGCTCCGTCACGACATAAGGCCCACATATTTCGGGCTCAACTTGCCTTTCTCCAAAACGAAACACTCCTTCATGGGGGATACTCTAAGAAATACCTGATCGCCCACGGCGAACTCCAGGTCACGTTTGCACACATCGGCGTATGATTTCTGTCTATCCTGAGCTGCCTTCATGTTAGCCCGGATCTGGCGTACCTCTGCTTGTACTTGTTCCAAATACTCTGGTCCTATAATGACCGTCTCACTCGACTCATCCCAGCATAATGGCGTGCGGCATGGTCTACCGTACAAAGCTGGAAGGGAGACATCTTGATCGAAGCATGGTAACTGTTGTTGTAACTAAACTCAATCAGATGTAACTTATCAATCCAGCTGGTCTGAAAGTCAAGTGCACATGCACGTAACATATCTCGAGTGTCTGGATGGATGGTGCGCTCACTCTGACCATCTGTCTGCGGGTGGAACGCCGTACTCAGCTTCAGCTCGGTACCCAGCGCTTGTGGATTTCCAGTACCTCGAGAGGACCTGGTATCCCTATCAGACACGATAGTCTTCGGTACCCCATGGTGCCGTACAATCTCTCTGTCGAAGAGCTCTGCAAGTTTTGCCACTTCCAGGTGTCCTTCATCGGTATGAATCGAGCCACCTTGGTCAGTCGGTCAACAACAACCCAAATCATATTCAGACTCTCCTTGTAGGCGGAAGCCCTACTACGAAGTCCATAGAAATGTCATGGAACTTCCACTCAGGCACTGGCATTGGCTGTACCATACCACCAGGCCGTCGGTGCTCAAACTTGACCTTCTGACAAGTGGAGACACCTCAACACATAGTCATTCACATCCTTTTTCATTCCAGTCCACAAAAAAAAACGTTTCATTGTACATATTTTGAAGTCCAGGGGTGAATCGAAGTCGTAGAACAGTGGGATTCACTCAGTATGCACTCCTTCAGCTCAGCGCTACTCATCGGAATACACAGTCGGCCATTAAGCCTAATCAGGTCATCATCGTGGAGTCGGAAGTCGTACTTCTGACCCTCGAATGTGCCATCAATAAGCTTCTTCCTGATCTCCAACATATACTGATCCGTCATCTGAGCACTCCGCACCTCTTCAACCAAGCTAGTATGAGAGACTAGCAAATGGAGAGAGTGTCCTCGGCGACTCAATGCGTCAGCTACCACGTTCGCCTTACCCTCCTTGTACTGTAAATTGATGTCGTAGTCATTTAAGAACTCGACCCACCTTCTTTGTCTCATGTTCAACTCCTTCTGAGTGAACAAGTACTTCAAACTCTTGTGGTCAGAATAAATTGTCACGTACCCCATACAAGTGATGTCAATGTCTCAGTGCGAAGACAATGGCACCCAATTCTAAGTCGTGGGGTAGGGTAGTTCTCTTCATGCTTCTTCAGCTGTCAGGAGGCGTATGCTACGACCTTCCCGTGTTGCATCAACACAACCCATACCTCTGCGCTGATGCGTCGCAATATAGACCTCAAAACCATCTGGTCCGTCTGTATAGTCAGGCTGGTGGAGATGTCAGAGATCCTTGAGACTCTGGAAAGAACTCTCACAGTCGACTGTCCACTCGAATGGGATCCTTTCATTAAGGAAGTCATCGGCTCTTGAGACACTGGAGAAGTCCTTCACAAAATTGTAATATCCTGCCAGACGAGGAAGATCCTAATATCGGTAACTGTCTTGGCCTTGCCAGGGCGCACTGCATCTATCTTTGCGGATCAACAGGATCCCGGCCTCAGAAATCACATGACAAGAAAGGATACTTGGTTCAACCAAAACTCACACTTAGAAAATTTAGCATACAACTGTTCTTTCTCAATGTTTGTAACACACACTTATCAGGTGGCTTTCGTGCTCACCCTTCGATTCGAGTACACAAGAATATCGTCAATGAAGACTACCACTGACTTGTCCAACTGATTGGAACAAGCGGTTCATTAAGTCCGAACTTGGCTGGTGCATTGGATAAACCAAATGGCATAACCGTAAACTCATGGTGACCATATCTGGTCATGAATGCAGTCTTCTCAATGTCACTCTCACGGATAACAATCTGATGGTATCCGGATTGTAGATCTATCTTGGAGAATACTGATGCTCCTTTCAATGATAAATAAGTCGTGAGTGTGGTAAAGGATAACGGTTCTTCACCGTAACTGCATTCAGCTCTCGATAGTCGATGCAGAGGCGGAGGCTACCGTCCTTCTTCTTCACGAAGAGGACCGGCAGTCCCCATGGGGAAACACTAGGGCGGATAAATCCCTTGTCGAGTAGGTCTCTCAGCTGCTCCTTGAGCTCTGTCATTTCTGCTGGAGCCATACGATAGGCGCCTTCGCTACTTGGTCGGTGCCCGAAACCAAATCAATCTCAAACTCCACTTCCCGTGCTGGCGGCATGCCCGGCAGTTCCTTAGGAAAGACATCAGGAAACTCCGACACTACCGGCACATCTGGGCTAAACTCTGGGTCTCTCTCTATGTCCTGGACATAGCAAAGCTATACATCATTCCTTTGTCGTAATTCACGATACATGGCCATGGCGGTGATGATCTGAGTCGAAGGCTCCCTGGGCCTCTGGCGGTATGATATAGTAACCCCAGACGGACTCCGAAGAAGCAGACGATGCTCGGCACATAGGGTTCTACCCTTGTACCGCTCCAACCAGTTCATCCCGACAATCACATCAAAACCAAGTCCCTCGAACTCTATCAAGTCGATCGGAAACTCTTCATCTCTAATTCGTACAACAACATCTCGGTGGTAGCGGGTACACTTGATCCGCTCTCTCGACGGGAGAGTGACTATGAAATCAGACATCTCTTCACGTCTAACCCCAGCCTCTTCGCAAAAGACAGCGAAATAAACGTATGTGAGGCTCCGGAGTCAAACAAGATCGAAGCGTCCATGCCATTGACTGGAAAGGTACCAGTGAGAATTTTGCCGCTCTTGTCGGCTTCTGCCTCATTGCAGACACTCAGTATACCTCCGTTCCGAGTGCACAGCCTAATTCATTGGCAAACTAATAAGTATTTGGTAATAACACGGTTGACATACTTCAAACAACTCCACTTTATTCATTAGTATCCTCTTTACACCATAAGTTGGTTTACATCGCTGACATAACTAACACATACAACATTCTTAACATACACTGGCTTAACACATTACATGATTACACAAGGCTTTAAAACTGTCTGAAGGTCAAATTCAAACGTCCGGGTTTCATGTTGTGGCATTGATCACTGTCGACGGTGCGGTATTCAGCTTGATCTTGTTGATACCATGATATAGCATCCTTGACTGCCCACCCATGATTAACACATCTCCTGATTTCAACACCAACTTCTTTGCGAGGTCACCACGCTTCTGCTCGCCGTACATAAACACTGCGGTATCACCAATGGACCAAGACACCATGGGTACTCCCTTACTTAGAGACTCGGGTGACTCGTCCTTATCTTGGTGTAAACCTAACCGTCCACCTTTCTGGTAGAAGTTCACAATACATAGATCTGCTTTAACACTTGGTATTGAATCCGATTCAACATGCTGAGCAATTCCCACGGTGTGGTTAACGACCGCAAGGAACTCTCAGGTATCATTGGTATAGTTACTCCATCTTCAGCTCGCTTGTCTTGATATGTCTTGGTGTAAGATTCCAGTCCTTACCCATGCACATCATCTTCAATTTCATCTTTGATCCGCTCGGGTATTCGGGTGTGTAGAAACCTCCAGGTGCTGCTCCAAGTTCGTTGCATTGCCGGATAATGTGGATTTGTGCTTCGGGTGTCAGGTATCCATTTAAAAGTACATACCTGGCTGGATAACCTGACATTGCTCCATTGGGTATTCGATGATGCTGATGGTTGTCTCTTCGGGGTTTGGTGTGGGCGGGATTGGATAACAGATATTGAAGGTTCCTAAGTTTCAAATTACCTAATTTAGGTGTCTTTCACATTATACTTTAACCCTTTACTTACATGGTTATACACTTAGACTCACTAACACTCATGCATGAAATGCGGTAAGCAGTCAACTATTTCATTTAACGGTTTAGGCGGTACCTGGTCTAGAAGAGGGTCCTGGTGCTCAGATCGGTCCACCACATTCAGGGCGGCCTTGCTAGGTCCCGACCCTTTCCCCTTCTAGGAATCAGTGTACCTCGATTCTATGGGTGGCTGATTAGCCGTCTTCGGACCATCGGTGATCGCGGTGGCCTTACCCTTCCACTGCCCCTTGGGCTTGTAGTTTCTCCGTTCGGGTTCTGGAAGCACTCGTAGTCACGATGCCCCATCTTCTTGCAGTATCGGCACTGCACATCATTGCCCTTGCAGTCCTTGCCGGGGTGGTCTCTGTTACACCACTTACAGTAGTAGTGGCGCTCCGGTCCAGAGCCCGCGCTAGCTGCTAACACATTACACACTCAGTACACACTTCACATTATAACATCACACACTTAAACTCGGTATTCAGAACTAATCGTTTACCCTTGAATGGTTGAGAGCGCAGGGGCTTAGCCGCGTATGCATAGGTGAGCTGCAACGGCTCCTCAGCGGTGGTGGTCTGGGCTTGGCCTTTGCCACTCTGTTGCTGTCCTTCCTGGGACTGGGGGTATGGCTTTTTCTTCTTCCCTCCCCCATACCCTTGCGTGCTTTGACCCTCGCTCGTGGCCTTGCGCTTGAGCGCATTCTCCTCGTCCCTCAAACGGACGGTAATCTCTACAATAGCAGCGGCATGATAGCACTCCTATATTTAGGGTGTTAGTTATGCCCCGCAAATCAACTCACAATTACATTCATACACTGTACATACTTATTTACATCACACTGTAGTTCATTACCTGCAAGGTAGTATATCCGCTTGGCCCCATACCATAGCGTAGGCGGTTGCTCAACCCGTTGTAGAAACGGTTCACCAGTATCCGGTCTGAGTAACCCAGATCTGGTAGCAGGTGGATAAGTCCGATGAAAGCGGAGTAGTACTCATCTACCGTCATCTTATCCCCTTGTCTCAGATTGTCCAACTCTAGGCGCTTGGCCTCTTGTACATGTATCGGGTAGTACTTGGCTCGCAGCAAGGCCGTGTACTCCCTCCACTGAAAGGTAGGGTCAGCAACTCTGCCCTCCCGAACTAGCTTCCACCAACTCTGGGCCGAACCCTTCAGGTAGTAAGCGGCAAGACGGACCTTGACCTCCTCGGGCACATTCAAGGTCTCGTAGGCGGTCTCCATCTCAGAGATGTACGCCTCCAACTTACTAGGGTCGGTCTCCCCACTAAACGACGGTGGTCTCAAATCCGCCAACGCCTTGACCCAGTTGGTCTCACGCGGCTGTGGTTGCGGTTGTGGCCCTTGTTGACCCGCACCTCCTTGCTGCTGCTGCATCGCAGCTACTAACTGGGGTACCATCTGGGCTACGGCGGCTGCTACTGCCTCAGCCATAACCTGTGCCGTTGTGTTATCGCCCTGGTCACCCGTATCACCAGTACCGTGTCCGCGGCCTCTACCTCTTGGTCGACCTGACATCTGAATTCACATGAACATTCATTAGCATTATGCTTGCACACTTATCGGTCCAACGGTTGTAACATCTTCCCGACAATAAGGTATCTCCACACTTAGTTAGTGGTTAACCTTTCCTTAACTGTTCACTTAGGTAACTATGGTTAGGTTTCCTAAGCTCGGTATTCTAGTCATCAGAGCGATACTTCGCTCTGATACCACTTTTTGTAACACCCCTACTACACACTTAACAATAAATGAAATCGCAGCGGAAATAAACAACTAAACGATAACTAAACGGTTCGGTGCTACAACGCTGTTAACCACCCACGTGGTTAACAAGGCAGAATAAATACAAGTGTACCGGTCTGATGATCAGACTCCCGAGCATTAGGTACTAACATCCATACATATACATTACCAACCATACCGAGTATTACATTACAACGTCACGGTAAGCTGTGAACCGAAGTCTGTCACTGTAACTGCTAACAACCGCCACTGTCAGGAATAACGGTACCAAAAATATAACGCCACGGGAGCACAGGCGCATCCCGGGCCCAACATCCAAAAATAACCAAAAGTATTTCTACGACTCAGATCCTAAAGCCAGTCCGCTTCCTCTATCCTCATCCTGTAATATAAATATGGAGCCCCTGAGGGGGTCAGCAACCCTTGGCTGGTATGGTTAACGCGCAGCCCATCGGCTTCCGGGATACGCGCAACTATTTGTCATGATAACATGGCATTGATTTTAAACATACAACATATAAATATATAGCATAGCAAGGAATATTGCATAGCACAACAACACACATAACATAACAAGAACGGTTACTTTAGGAACCGAACCAACATAGTTAGGTCACATGGAGAGCCTAGAGAATGTTGCCAAACTCATGCTAAGCTCTTTACATAACTTGTTACCGTCCTGTTAGATTGAACGGATAACTTAACCCCAAGGTGCGTCGGATATAGTAACCCAAGCACACCGAACAACATAGTATGCCCATGTGGCCCGACGTGAGTCAGTAAAATAGCCTTGGATAAGCTAAAGGGAAGGTTGAAAACCAAAATGGAAAACAACCATAACATACAAAGAGAATCGAACCACTTATGACATCGACTCCCATACTCACACGCGTGGCCGGAACTACTAGACTCCTCACTCCCCGGTTAGCACTTGTTAGAAGTTCCACATTGAAACTTAATAAATGAATTCACAAGCAAGTGTTTAGGTCTAGTTAGACACACAAGGGAAATGAGTCACATCTTAACAACACAATAATATAAACAACTGTAAACTCATTACATGACTTAAGTCTTACAAGGTCATAAACACACAGAAAAACAAACAACACACAAGCCGGTGTAAACCGGTAGGCAACAGACTGCAAGAAAACCATACCTTGGTCCTTGCTTCGACTGGTTTCCACCTTTGGAGAATCCTATACACATTTAGTAACGTCGGTTAATTAATGTACTAATCCGTTGTTAACTTATTATTTCTCATATCTAGTTTATTTTACTATCACACCTTGTTATAACTTCTCACTTTTTAAATTGTCATTATAACACGCCTAACATGTCTTAGATAACCTCATAACATCATTACTAACTAATCCCCATCATTTGACATCATTATTTAACCTTAAACTCAACTTTTTAAGTGGTCCGGGACTTGGTCCCCAACTAAGGTCCCGGACCTTGTCATTGTAAAATCCTCGGGCTGTTTTCATGGGGTGGTCCGGGACTTCATACTAGTCCAAGGTCCCAGACCAATACAAGCAAAAACTCTCAGGGGTAAATAAGGGGGTGGTCCGGGACTTCCTACAAGACCCAAGTCCCGAACCAAGGCTGTGTAAGAACTCTCGGCCCCTTTTTGATGCATGGTCCGGGACATTACCCAAGACCTAGGTCCCGGACCACTGCTACAGATTTGCATTTTTAACAGTTTCTAAGTATTGTTGCAATGGTTCTCCTTACCCATTATATGTATAGACTTCCCAAATGATCTTAGGTATATTCTAATGCCAAAATATCATCTTAAACTCACTTAGTTCCTTGTCCAACTTGTTACTCAATTTTTCTTATAAAATTCACCAACACTTATAACTTTCCTTACTAGGTTCCTAAATGGTGTTTCTCACCTATGATAACCACTATCCCAAAATGCTTCCTCACCACTATAACATCATCTCCCAAACATCTTTTCTTACCTACCTAAACTCCTAGATGATGCCTAAGCACTTTTAGCTTCCTAGAACACCTTAAGTCATTCTTTCTTTTCTAGTAAAACACCTAGTTATTTTTAATACTTCCTAGTTCACCAAAGCTTATTTAAATACCTAGAACTTCTTGTACATTACCTAAATTTTGACACGGGTTCTCCTAGAACATTGCTATACCAAAACACATTGTTTTCACCTTTGAGCATTCAAAAACACCTAAATCCATCAAGAGCATTCTCACACACAAAACTTCACCCAATTTACACTACATCACAATATAGTGCATAATTTAAATTGTTTGGCACTTAGGCCCTTAAATAGCATGGCTCTTAGGCCCTTAAAGTGCATAAACCTTAAACACTGAATTTCCACATAATATATGCCTTTTACCTGCAATTACACCCAACAATTTATATGCCTTTAATAAACTCTTGAGAGCATTTTACTAAGTCATTTACCATTAGCTCCTTAAGTAGTTTTTTTTAATAAGCAATATAAGCTCATTTCTCCTAAGACATTAAACTACATTAGGTTAGCACATTTACCTCTTTTCCTCAAAACTTCTTTCTTGTTTCCTTGACTAAAATCGGCAAGGCTTTTGATTGTTTGTCAACTTCTAACAAATATACAAGCAAGGTAATGAGTATTCAAGCTTCATGCTTAATCTCATTGTAAACCCAAGTTACATATATTGTCTTAACACAATAAGATAGTTGTTTTACCTTGGCAATGAAAGAAAGTTTGGATATGTAGCAAGAGAGGACTCCACCAATTCCTTGAAAGGTTGAAATGAAGCTAAAACAAAGCAAGGCAAAGAACACCATCAATGGTGATTTTCGGTCAACATCAAAACATGGAGGAAATGTTGTTTTTCTTTGAGTTTCCTTACCTTGAAGCAAAGGAGAACAATAAAATGTTAAAAGATGAGCTCAAGGTACTCCCATGGAGATTCCTCTTGGCACCGAAATGGAGCTCTTGGAATTTTGAAAGGACAAGGTTGAAGAGCTTGATGAGACTAGAAGAATGGTGGTCTTTGTTTTTGATTTGGTGAATGGAGCTAGGAATTACAAGAGGATGAAGATGAAGAATGGTGGTGGTGCTGTAGCTTAACCATGAATGAGAGCAAGAAGGAAGGTAGAAGACGGTGGGAACAAGGGAAATGAGAGAATGAGAAGGTAAGTAGCTAGTTTTAGATATTTGTTTGTTAAAAGCAAATAGTAACTTGCTTTATCATTTGTTTATTTACTTAATAAGTGCTAGCAAGAGTGGTGACTCACACCATGAAAACCGGCCCCCTTTAGTTACTTAGGGGTGTTTTGGTCTTAGTTGACCAATTAAATTACTTATATTGACTTATGTTATAAACTAGCTTAATTTAGTTACTATTCACAAAACAAGGCACATAGTTGTGAAATTTTTGATTTCCCATTGATTTAGACTTCCTAATGTGATACTAAGTAGTACACATGTTAATTAAAGAGTAATGATGGACATTTAGCCACTCAAAACTCATTTATAAGACAATTTTCAAAAATGTGCTTTAAGACTCCTTAAAGCACATTTTGAGTTTTAACTTGTTTTCAAGCTTGGTTTTCTTTGGTAATTGGTTTAATATGTTCATTAACATATAAATAATGTCTTGGTAAGCTTATTAGGTCTTAACCAAACTTATCCCAAGCTTAGAGCACATTTGCCCATACTGACTAATGGTGGCCACGGGTCCGGTTCCGGTTTCACCGGTTCCGTTCTGGAAAAGTGTATTCGATTCGGAACCGGTTTGGGCGGTTCCGGTTCGGTTCCGGGTCCGGTTCTGAAAATCTGGATTCGCTTCGGATTCGGTCAAAAAAACCGGTTCGGCCGGTTCCGGTTCGGTTCGGTTCTGATCGGTTCCGACCGGTTCCAGAAAGATTCGATCAGCTCCAGTGCTTTGTTTTAGCTCCGATTTGAGATCCGATCTGGTTTGAGCGCAAAGGGCTTTTCATCCACTTTACCTAGAAGGTTATTCTTCAAGTTTATAATCTTAATGTGTAAGAAACAAGACTTAGGATTTTTTTGAATTTACAAAAAATAAGGAACAAAGAGATTTTATTATATGATTCAATGCCTCATTAAAACCTTATTAGGTAAAAACCCATTGGGAAAACCCTAATAAGGAAAAAGAGTACAGCTATTTTCTTTAGAGGACGTGCGCCCGAGACCCAAAACGATGTCGTTTTGGCCCGATTCCAACGGTAACTTCAACCGGTTCTGTGGCGGTTCCGGTTCCACTGGTTCCGGTGCCCGGTTCCCGGTTCCGAATCCGACAACGGTTCCAGGCGGTTCCAGGCGGTTTCCGGTTCCGGTTCCGGGCCCGGTTCGGGCCCGAATCTCAAAACATGTATTCGTATTCGGAACCGGCTGAGCGGTTCGGTTCCGGTTCCGGTTCCCACCGGTTCCCGGCCGGTTTCCGGTTCCAATCGGTTCCAGGTAGAAACCGGACCCGATGGCCACCATTAATACTGACTTTAAGGTATTTATTTATGTTTTCTATGGTTTAAACTGTTTACTAATGTTCCTAAGACACTTTTTAGTCTTAATATTCCATAGTTTAATATTTAAACAACATACCTAGGTTTGGGGTATTTCAATTTCCTAACAAAACCCTTGTTCTTTAATTATTTACAAAATCCACCACATTATTTATATAATGTTACATTATAGTTATATAACATACATTTTGACATTTATATCATTAAACCATTTATAACCTATAGTTATAACATGATATAAATTACCAAATAGCACCTATTGTTGTCGGTTTTTAACCAACATTACCTATACTTCCAAAAATTACATAATAACCCCAAATGTTATTAAATTGTTACACTTATAACATATCTCTTATTTTATAACATTTAAATCTTCATATAATTATAACATATAGTTATAAATGTACTAAATAACCAAACAAACCCTAGGGTCTGTTCTAATTTAATTTCCACCCCTTCACTTTCCATATTCACCAAATAACCCCCCCCCCCCTTTTATAACATATAGTTTCTAATGTCATTAAAACTATATTATACACATACCTCAATAAAACCTCATATATAATTCAAAAATTACCAAACTATATCAAAAGGTTATAAACATCATTCCTAACCTTATACTTTCAGTATTTTCGGTTTTTACCACATATGTTACCCATATGTAACAAAGATATAAAATATCATATATTATACTTATATAATCCATATTAAATCCAATTTAACCAAATAAATTCCTAAAAACTCTTAATAACCCAAGGTTTGTTCTAAACCTCATTTGGTACCCTTAAGTTTCGGAAATCACAATCTCACCCCAATACTTATAAATCTTTTACAATTTAATAACTAACTTATTATAAGGTAGTATTTTAATTCCATAAACTTTCCAAACTTGGTCAAAGTCTCCTATATAGTCAACTTTGACTTCTAAATCCCATTTGAGCCCAAACTCTCGGTAATTACAATATATACCCCAAACTTTCCTATAATTACAATTTTGACACAAAACTTTATAAATTGTCATAATTTTTATTTAAATTCATTTGAAACCCATATTTCTCCTAAAATAGCCCACGGCTTTATAACTTTCTAGTAATTACCGTTTGACCCCAAACTTAATGCTAAATGAATAAATTAAATTAAATAAGCTTTTAAACTTAAATAAAATGGCCTAATGACATGGCCTTATTACAACTTTGCTTTATAACATAAAATTACATTTAAATGTTACCAAAACATTATAAACTCATGGCCCTCACATAGAATATTTTATAAATTACCAAACTCCCACATAATGTCTTAAATTTGACAATTATGTTAATTAATCACTTAATTAATTTATCCAAGGTTTCTATAACATTTCCTAGTCATTTTTAAGCTAAAATGACTATTATAAACTGTCCACTCACGGTAATGACATAACATAAGCTCCAAGGGTTTATAAACATAATAGAAAGATGTTATACCTTGATTTAATGAGCTTTAATGTCAAAGTTGGCCACGGCAGCTTAAGGAAAAATTTGCACAGCTTCTCCAACATGTTTAAACAGCACAACAAGGATATAGTTAAGTTCAAAACATGAACTAACCATAGGAATGATCATAAGTCATTAAATCACCTCAAATTCTTAAGTCTTTTACAAGCTGTTCTCGCCCCTATTTTTCAACAGAAATACGGTGTCAAAACACTCTTTAAACCAGGCTATATAATCGCCAATGATCAGAATTGGAGAAGGCTAAGTTTTACCTTGTTTAAAATGCCAAAAATTATGTTTTTGGCATGGATTTGGCTAGGAATTGATGCTCTTGATATACCAACTGAACCAACATGTAAAAGAGAAAAAAATAAGCCAAAGAAACTCAGGTTTCCAACCGGAAATGAAGAGTACAATGGTTTAAGGGCTTAAAGCAAATTTTTACCTTAATTAGGTCTTAAGCTTGCTTCCCCCTTGAATATTGAGTTTCAGCCAAGATTCCCCCTTTCCTTTGATCACCAACTCATTCTAGATGAGTGGATGGAAGTGGTTGGAAGTTAGCTTAATGGGAAGAGGAAGAAAAGATGAAGAGAATGGTATATAACATATTTTGAATGTTTACCTTATGCCATGGGAGTTGCTCTTTGAATTTGGCTGCTTCCTAGCTCAAGGATGAAGTAATGGAGGGTCTGGTAGCTGAAGCCACGTTTGGAATGGGGTGGGAGGAAAGAGAAAGAGCAAAATAAGCTTATAAGTTAAGATTAACTTACTTTAGGTAATAGTCACTTATGACTCATCCTTAGATATTTTGGGGCTGGATAAAGGATAAGAAGGAGGCTCTAAACAGGCGGTAACACATGGTCAAATTCAAGGGCATCGTCTTGACCATTGACTAGATTAAGAAAATAAGTGTTACAAAAGTACTATTCACAAACCAATGCACATATTTTTGATTTTTTTTTTTGAAAACTTTGAATTAGACCTCAGAATGTGGTACATTATAGTACATTAGTATAACAAGGTGTAATCCAGCTCCTAACACCACTCAAAACCCACTTAGAAAGTCAATTTTCTCAAAAACTTTATTTAAGGGGTTTTAAAGCACAATTTGTGTTAGAACATGTTTCTGAGCTTGGTTTCCTTTGGGAATAGTTTTATAGTGTTCATTACTTAATTATAATACTTAGGAATCCACTTTGGATCCTAATTGAGGTCATACAATCTCTATGGTGTCTTAAAGCACATTTTTGGCTTTATCGATCTTAAGGCATGTTTTTGCCTTGTTGAGATCTTTTAGGTTGTTCCCCAATGGTATTAAGATTATTATTAGTCTTCTTATACCATAATAGATCATTAATTAAGTTATAGAAGTTAGGGATATTTCGATCTACCCCCCTTAAAAAGGCTTCGTCCCGAAGTCCTTATTCATATTCAGTTCTCATAAGGAATTCAGTTCCACTAGGTAACCACAGACAATCCATTGCTAGGGAGTACATCCCACTAGGTTCAAACCTAGTCTATATGTATCATAATTGATACTACACTAATATCGTTCCGTATAGCCAAGAATCATGGCATAATTTAATTCATACACAGCACTAAACAAGGTGCAAAATTCATTTATACACAGCACTAGATAAGGTGCAAAACCAACAAGAAGTACTCAAAGGTGTTTCGCAAGGGATACTCCATGCATCCCTATCTATATGCTAGTATCTCGCGAGGATACCTACACATCACTCCGCGTGTATGTGTGTGCATATATTTAACGATGGTGAATCACGGGGAAGCAGTCTTAAAGACCAGGACTTGACGATCTCCAACCCCATGCTAACCAACGTCAACTACCCGTGGACACACCGATTTAATAACAAAGGGTACTGTGGTCCACGGCTCCTCGGATAGTATCACCTAATTTCCCCTAATCACCCATAGACACACCGGTCTAATGACAAAGGACTCTGCGGTCCATGGCTCCTTGGGTGATGTCACTCGCAAACACACCGGTCTAATGACGAAGACCTCCACGGTCCACGGCTCTTTGAGTGACGCCCTAAATCTCAATTTCTATTCATATCTGTGTCCACTTGTAGGAAGTTTCGAGAGTCATTCAACCCCAACGTGGTCAGCGTCAGTGTTGAACTATCTCTCACCCCAATTTGTGTTCGGTTTCCCTTGATCGGACCAGGATCAAGTTCGACTTCCCACGTTAATTTCAATCAATTAATTATTTAACCATTTCTAATCTTATTTCCTCTTGATAATTGCCACCTTGTGTTCAATAGATACACAAGTCAACTAGTGTTATTAATCTAGTCATCGGCATATAGGATCGTATATCCTAACCATGAACCAAATTCCCTCAACTTATAATTATTCATACAACTCCTAGAGGATTTACTTCCACTAGGTTACACATCGGACTCATGCTGATTCACTCATCGCATTACAATACTCGGTTTCATACCGAGTCACAAATCACATAGTACAGAGCTTTCTACTCCTTCTATCTGAAATCTCTCATTAGAGCTACAGATAGTCCTACTTGAATTCTCACTTCAGAGATAACAAGTTAGGCGTTATGTGACTAATGTTCGCAATGTTTGTGTAAATAATCGGAACTAGGGTATGAACACTCTTATCTGTTCTCCCTTTCCTATTTGCCATAACTAATGTGAACTCAAAATATATATGTTCATACATATAATACATCACAATATTACATCAAGTAATATAACACAATCATAATACTTGTACTCTACGTACAATAATAGTTTGCAGCATGTGTACCATGCGCTACGTACTCCTACGTACAGTATATTTTAAGCGTGCGAAATCGCTCTACCCCCTTTAAAAGGGATTACGCCCACGTAATCTACGAATATATCATCTTGAAGTAATAAGTTCAAGATGTTCCACTCATGTGGAATATTCGAGCACTAATGCGCTATACATTACATTACCCCTTTTTCTAGGGTCGGGCTCTAGTGTATATTCATACATGGTTGATCGGGAGATGTAAACACATCATTATTTTCCCAAACCTGTTAGGTATGTTAGACCTAGGCAATATGGACCCATTCGCTCCGCAAGCGGTACGACCCAACTACTTTAGGGTTAGTTCACCCTTTTAAGTAGCAGTTTCATGCCGGTTTCACCTTCACGTGACAGTGTTTTCTACACGGTCTCTCATAATCATGGGAATGGAGGAAAATTATATCGATGCGTGGTATCATTATCACACACGCAAATTATTTCGACTAGCTATTTTATTCGACCTCTCTGAATTCTGTACATGCTCATGGTATATTTCCAAGAGTTCATGTTACCCTACCGAACTAACCTTCGGTGTAAGGGTTATCAAGCTATGCTCTAGCACCTAGTGCATACAGTAGTTGTTTCTCAGATCTCGAGACGAGTCTGATATGCGCGTTTAACTGGCGCCTCATGACTCCGAGTTATTTCTCTCTGGGATGAGTTCATTCATTAGTTACCTTGTAGGTCCTCTTTTATGGTATGAACCCTTATTCTTCGTGTGTTGGTATTCACACATTTATTTGTTGTATACTTTTAAAGTATTCCATTGGTTTAACTGTTCTTCCTCATTCTGCTTCTCACCAACATAATTTGGTTAATAGCCATTATAATGGTCGCTTTGTTGCGCACCATTTACCAGTCGATTAGATGGTTATCCGCTATTGCGGTTTGCATGGAGTACCTAATCTCCAGCTTAGAGTATCTCCTATAATGCTAGCCTTTGCCCTTCGTCTGTTGTAGACATACAATACGACTATGGGTTTTAACTTGGCATACGTTTTCCGTTCAACCCTAATTGGTACTAACGTACTAACATTTTATGGCTTGAGCATGTGGTTATTATTAATTAATGCGACATCATCGCCGCGCCCTCAGTGCATAATATAACTCTTTCTTGTGCCCCTTTATTGGGTAGCATCTATAATATTACAAAGGTTTCTCTCATACAACTTCCTAAGGTACCACACCTCATCTTCTCATTCATGGGTTCTCCTTGCCTTTACCATTAAATTGGCCTTGGCTTCCTCGTTTACGAAAATCTCTAAAACTTGTGTTCTAACTTATCCACTATGGAGTTGTGACCTTCTGTCGTTTACTATCAAGCTATTCTTGATTTCCCCAACCTTGTTGGTTTGACTGAGATCTCTCTCGTCAATTCATGGTTTACCTAGTCAGGATTCCATTCATTGACTTAGACACAGAGTTGATTACCTCCTGGGTCCTTACACTACTCGTTTACATACATGGGGTACCATACTGATACATTACTACTTACCCAACTAACTTAAGTAAGTTTCGTCAGGCCCACAAGCTCCTAGGAGTGTGGTCGTCCCATGTCTCATTTAGTGCACTCGTAGTGTTCGTACCCGGTGGTTATCGCACTCTTAGTCCCGGTAATTTATGTTGGAGTAACTAGGCTGCCAATTCTTAACCTTTAGTGTTAGAATGACCCTAGAGGGTTCTCTGGGTTCTATGGGTTCCTTTATTAATATGTATATTCATTACCTTCTCTAAGATAGGTGTTTGCGACCTAGCGCCCTAATATTAGTTTTCACATGCTCGTTATCTGGTATCTATGAGTGGGGATTAGTATTTGTTTACTATCTCTCCCATTCACTCCTAGGCTATTAGCGCCGTTTAGATATGAGTTTTCAGTTCTCGAACTCCACCCAATTCATTGGGTACACCCTCTAGTGTAGTCTGGACCCCATGATAAGGGTTGACACCTCGTGTTTTCCCTGTCTTATGGTAGTCCCTCTTTAGTCTGATATTAATCAGTGTTTGTGATTTATCACCTTCGCTTTCCTAGATTTTGGGTCATTATAGTGGTATTAAAGGTATCCTCCCGTAGGCCTATGCCTTACGGTATTTAGGCTCAGTGCCTAATCTGATAGTCAAATGATAGTTGGTCTCAGTATCTAATTTAATCCTAGTTGGTTCTAAAACTTTCTCCTAAGGTTTACAATTGGGCACCCACAAACTTAGTGTGTTCTACCGATTATCGCTCTCCATTATGTCGTCCTAACTCTTATTCAACTCGTATCACCTCCATCCTCTTCGAGGTAACGGTATCTTCCATCCTCAGGTAAGTTCATTGTTCAGTTAATATCCACTGCCCTCCGTACGGGAGTCTAGCAGCATAATGGATTCACAACACCCCCGGTGTGTGCGGTGCGGGCATAACATCGGCCCCTTCATTGCACGTTCACATCTGCATATTCTTCTCTTATAACTCCCAAATAGCTTGCCATAATGGCACTTGTCAATTATTTTCATCCACTCAGTTGGATAGGTTTTAATTAAAGTCTTGGCTCGTATAGCTCACTTCTTGCCCTCTGGCAATGTTCAATGGTAATGGTTTAACCACAAGTGTTGCGCACTCCCTAAGTATGGTTGTGCAGGTCCTGAAGACTCGACACTCCCCACCGGTATTACTTGACGTTTAATGTCAGTACCGGCACTGGGGTTAGGCTCATAGGCACTATTTACCGTTGTTCTTATTAACTCCCTTTTCACAATCTGCTAAATGGTGTATTCTTTTCAGGTTTAATAGTCAGACCGGCTAGGTCTTCCCGAGGTTTTATCGACCTCCAACCCAAGGGTTTCGTAGCCCTGCCCTTTAAAAAGGCTATGTCCTTGCTTCATTGCATTACGGACTCACCTGGAAGTTTAGTGTTTATTGGTAACCACCCGGACTACTTGGTCCTTCGGGGATAGTTTACTATCGCTGCACTTGCTGTAGCAAGTGCGCAAGGCAGGTTGAAATTTAGTACTTTGGTTAGTATAGCACTTGCTGTGGCAAGTGCGCCATGCAGACTGAGCCACCGGTATGGTGCGAGTCCGTTGCAATGCTATTCCCTAATCGGGTTTCCACTCCTGTTGAGGAGGTTCTTGTTTAGATTAATATAGTCTCATTCCCGCCCTCGTTGCCACAAGTTTACTGTGGTAGTAAGGTATTACTTCTCTTCCGAGTAGTTGCATGCTAGCAATTTAGCGAGTTCTTATTTCTACAGCTCTCATGATCTCTCCTCATGCATGTCGGGCCATCTTGAACCTTCAGTGTTGCATGGGTTTAGAGTCACTCGCTTCGGGTGAGACTTCGAAAAGGTCATCCATTCCGTATGTTACATATCTCATAAACCAATCTTGACTCATTGTTCCACCTTCTTTCCCCCAGGCGCACTTATCAGTGCTTTCCTGGATGTAGGACAGGGTTGCTTTGCTTATGGCAAGCTGGCCCCGTTAGTCCTACGGGAATTATCTCCACAACCTCGGTTTAATATTCATCGCATACTTTATATGGTAGACATTACGTCATTACCAGGACCCACGGTCCTAAACAATTCATCACAACACAAAGTCTTATTTTCTACAATTAACATAATTCTCATAGCAACCACATCGGGTCTTCCCGATCAGGAGGATTATCTCCGTGGTGCTTCTCATTTCATTGCCTCACTAGGCAGTACTCGAGGAACGGGCTGCGGCGGGTGGGGTACCATTGCAAATTCCCGGGATGCTCTCCCATCAAGTGCGAGCGGTTCCTATCGTCTTCGTGTTACTTGGGGTTGCTGGACCTTCACCACCTTCCGTTGCGCCTAGTCCTTCCTTAGTACTCTTACCCATAACTCTCCCTGACGTATGTCAAGAGGACGGGTTAGACCTTTACTCGGTCTCATACCGCAGTCTCGGTCGTTTAATATTGGAGTGCCTCTACGGATATTGTGTGCAAGCATTAAGCATTGCATCGACCTCGCAAGGTCACGTATCCTCACAACGTTTCCCGTATTCCCAAAAACCTATGCTCACTGCCTAAATCCTACTATCTCTTGTCATCAGAGCGGTACTCCACTCTGATACCACTTTTGTAACACCCCTACTCTAATCGGATCCTATTCGTCTTACTTAACATTGTAATCGCAGTGGTAATCCAAATAATTGAACTACTGGTGTCACCGTTCTCACTCGCCCATACGAGTAATAACGTGTTTACTGATATATTCATAATACGAAACAATTTCCCATAGTGACAACAAGAGATAGATTTAACATTCTGTTCCAACATAAATACAACCCTAGTGTGCATTCTAAGTATCCCAGTCCTATACATGTTTCTATGTTCGTATCGAAATACGACAGTACAAACCTAACAACGGTTACTACTTTACCCAGCGCGTCCCGCACTCTGTCGACACCGGAAGCTGCATACCTGCAAAATATTTGTTTGTGGTATGGAATCAGCCCTTGCTGAGTATGTTACTACATGACCGTCATGCCCCCTCAGACCCTCAGTTAATTGGTCAAGAGCATGCAATTCATTTTCATGCATGTAGTTTAATATAAAAAAAAACTGTAAAGCAACAAATATATTTCATAAACTCAAACAGCAAACAAGCCCCCGGCTTCACACATCACATCGCAATAAACCAACTGAAAGCGTTACAACGCATATATGAGTACGAAGGCTCCACTCAACCAAGCACTTAATAATTCGTATTCGAGTACAGCGACTCTGCTCAACCAATCAATCCACAATAATCCACACACGAGTACAGCGACTCGGTTCAGCCAATTCACAACATAGATATGAGTACAGCGACTCAATTAAACCAATTCACAACACACATATGAGTATTGCGACTCATTCAACAAATCCACAAACATACATCACATAGCCACATAGCATAACCGATGAACAACAAGGTGAAACAATGAGGATTATAAACAAGTATAGATTCCCGTCTTGGCATACAATCCCAAATAATGTTCGCCTACTGTACGAGCTAATGTAGTTGTTCGTAATTGTTCATTCATACCTATTGACGACGTCTCGTTAAAACGACGTGTCTCTAAGTTACCCATCTCATATGGCGGGTCACCCACGGCAGTAGCCACTCCAGCTGTAGAGTTTCCGACCGACGGACCATCTGTAGTCCGTTGGAAATTTATCTTGATACTTACAGGTACCCACATGGCATCCAAGTATCGTTAATTGATCACAATTCTCACCAAGAGCCACATCCTCTTGATTAACTTATCTATACCATCGCATCGTATTATCATTTCCCTAACACAGCAGACTAAGGTAGTTAGTCCAATCCTGAGTATGTCGACTCAGGATCCAGTGTTAGATACGAGAGCGGCATTAAAAAGGCCAATGCTCTGTATATAAGTCTCGGATAATATATATATATATATATCTTATTATCCCAATGCTACAACGTTTTACTTACGTTCCTTATATTATACATATAAGATAGCATCATTGCCGCTAGTTCGTTTTATAATATGTTCATATATACGAACAATACTGTTATCGTACAACAGTAATAATAATAAGGCAACATTAATACACAACTCAAGCATATTAATTCACACAATCAGACATTCAACCTTAACACAGATTTTCACACAATGTCTGAACTGAGGAAATCCTCAGAGACAATCAAGCCACATAATAACATACCGTGCACCGGGATTATAAAACAGTGGAGTATGAATCAGCTAAATCCTCTAGTGATCCTCGAGACGCCTCTAACAATCTATTAATATGCATCACACTATGCATTAGCATCTCATACTAACAATACACTACGGCATCCCGTACCGTTAATAACCCGTCCCGGTTATTCCCCGTTGTTAACTAATAACGCCCCTCGGGTTTTTGGTTTAACTCGGGATTAGGAAAAACGCTATATTACATGCGTGGTTACGTCGTGTATATTAATATACTTAACTTTAAACGTTTGTTATCGCATGTAATTTAATACACATTTGTATATTATATAGTTTATCACTATATTGCATGTATAATCTTAATCATATATTATACATCTCACCTTAGTATTTATTTTCCTAAGGTTAGCTTTTCCAAGTGTAATGTTGTATAATTCATATTTTAAAATTCTTTGAATTATATAACTCCTTATTATTTTATGTACAACATAACATTAGAATTTCTTTATCTAATGTTTATAATTCTTTTCTTCTTATCTTATATCATTTTAATTATGATATTATATGGTTATTGAACCATATTGTATTTCTCACTCCATAACATATATTTATTTATATATATGTATTATGGGACCATTTATTATATGGTAATTCTTTATAATATATTCATTCTCTTTTAATGAATATTCCTTATATTATAAATGTTACAACCTTTATAACATTAAAAACCATATTATAAATTCTCATTCTAAAATGCCCATTATTTCCGAACAGAACCCTTGTTCTTTAATTATTTACAAAATCCACCACATTATTTATATAATGTTACATTATACTTATATAACATACATTATGACATTTATATCATTAAACCATTTATAACCTATAGTAATAACATGATATAAACTACCAAACAGCACCTATTGCTGTCGGTTTTTAACCAACATTACCTATACTTCCAAAAATTACATAATAACCCCAAATGTTATTAAATTGTTACACTTATAACATATCTCTTATTTTATAACATTTAAACCTTCATATAATTATAACATATAGTTATAAATGTACTAAATAACCGAACAGACCCTAGGGTCTGTTCTAATTTAATTTCCACCCCTTCACTTTCCATATTCACCAAATAACCCCCCTTTTATAACATATAGTTTCTAATGTCATTAAAACTATATATTATACACATATCTTAATAAAACCTCATACTCCCTCCGTCCTGAATTGACCGTCCTGTTTACTATTTAGACATGTCGTTTGACTTCAATTTTTAACATATAAGATAAATTAATTTTGAATATTTAAATTTTGCATATGAATCCTTACATGATAAACTATATGTTACAAAATTTAGTTTTATAAAATTATTTTATCTTATATGCTTAATATTGAAGTGGAAAAACGTGCCATAAAGCAAACAGGACGGTCAATTCAGGACGGAGGGAGTATATAATTCCAAAAATTACCAAACTATATCAAAAGGTTATAAACATCATTCCTAACCTTATACTTTCAGTATTTGCGGTTTTTACCACATATGTTATCCATATGTAACAATGATATAAAATATCATATATTATACTTATATAATCCATATTAACTCCAAATTTAACCAAATAAATTCCTAAAAATTCTTAATAACCCAAGGTCTGTTCTAAACCCCATTTGGTACCCTTAAGTTTCGGAAATCACAATCTCACCCCAATACTTATAAATCTTTTACAATTTAATAACTAACTTATTATAAGGTAGTATTTTAATTCCATAAACTTTCCAAACTTGGTCAAAGTATCCTATATAGTCAACTTTGACTTCTAAATCCCATTTGAGCCCAAACTCTCGGTAATTACAATATATACCCCAAACTTTCCTATAATTACAATTTTGACACAAAACTTTATAAAATGTCATAATTTTTATTTAAATTCATTTTAAACCCCATATTTCTCCTAAATAGCCCACGGCTTTATAACTTTCCAGTAATTACCGTTTGACCCCAAACTTAATGCTAAATGCATAAATTAAATTAAATAAGCTTTTAAACTTAAATAAAATGGCCTAGTGACATGGCCTTATTACAACTTTGCTTTATAACATAAAATTACATTTAAATGTTACCAAAACATTATAAACTCTCGGCCCTCACATAGAATTCTTTATAAATTACCAAACTCCCACATAATGTCTTAAATTTGACAATTATGTTAATTAATCACTTAATTAATTTATCCAAGGTTTCTATAACATTTCCTAGTCATTTTTGAAGCTAAAATGACTATTATAAACTGTCCACTCACGGTAATGACATAACATAAGCTCCAAGGGTTTATAAACATAATATAAAGATGTTATACCTTGATTTAATGAGCTTTAATGTCAAAGTTGGCCACGGCAGCTTAGGGAAAAATTTGCACAGCTTCTCCAACATGTTTAAACAGCACAACAAGGATATAGTTAAGTTCAAAACGTGAACTAACCATAGGAATGATCATAAGTCATTAAAACCTAGATTTTCACCTCAAATTCTTAAGGCTTTTACAAGCTGTTCTCGCCCCTATTTTTCAACAGAAAGAAGGTGTCAAAACACTCTTTAAATGAGGCTATATAATCGCCAATGATCAGAATAGGAGATGGCTAGGTTTTACCTTGTTTAAAATGCCAAAAATGGTGTTTTTGGCATGGATTTGGCTAGGAATTGATGCTCTTTGTAACACCCCAAATACTAACACCACACTTAACCTTTAATCGCAGCGGAAATTACATCATAAACACTAGCTAAATCAATGGGTGTTACACGCCGTTAGCCACCCACATGGCTAACAAGGCTAATACATACATAGTGTACCGGTCTGATGGACAAGACTACCGAGCACTACACTTTACATTACCAACCGCTTCTAAACTGAAACAAATACACTTACATTTACATTACAACTGTACCGAGTCTAATACATTCCATTACCAATATCACACTTCGGTCTTACACTACTTACGAACACATAAAAAACTAAGTAACTATCCATGTATAACAACTACCCCGTCCTACTCTCGAACGGCTGCCAGCTCCATTGTACCTGAATAGTAATGGGGGCCCCAAAGGGGCTCAGCACCTTTGCTAGTATGGTAATCGTGCAGCCCGCATACTACCGGGCCACGCACAACTAATTGTCGTCTAAGCATGCGATTGATTATTTTTAACTCATACATAGAAACTTTAAATACATATCATGCTTATAATTAACACACATCCAATCAAAAGGATACAAACATAAGGTTAACACATCACATTGGTTAGATCACCTTATTGTGTTCCTTGACCCTTGACGGTTCTACCTTAATGGAGCTATTCCTTGTTAGACAACACATACCCATTTAATCGGGTTATACTTAATTACCTCTTTTATTAACACCGAGTTGATTTCGGTAATCAACGTACACAAACATATCAACACTCATCTCGTAATAACATATACTCAACATGACACCGTTCTTCTTAGAGAATATACACTTTACTTAAGATGTGTCGGATTACATATAGGTCCAAACACACCGTACACATTCTTTACTTAGATGTGTCGGCCACAATATAGGCCCGATCACACCATACACATATCCCCTTAGCCTTGAATAATAATCAAGGTAGGAAAGTCTCTTGTTAGACTTGTGGGTGATTGTAATCCAAGTAGGAAAAACAACCAAAATAGAGAGGGAGTAAATTCAGCTATAGATACCAACTCCTAAACACACGTGCATGACCGGGACACCCCGGAATCCTCACCCCCCATAATATATTTTAATTAGAGGTTCCCTTATGGAACTTATCACAACATGACACCATAAGGTGTTACAACTTAGTTAAACAACCAAGGGAGGTATTATACCATTCGTCATACATGAACAACAACCATCGTTAGATAACGGCATATTACAAAGGGAAACACACATCACACACAACCACATTATACAATTAACACACTGATAGCCGTAGTTAGAACGTTCCCATAGGTTGGGAAGTTAAGTCCGAATACCGATCTCTTATGTGATCCTAGAGTCGGTTAGCTACGGTTTAACACATTATAGAGGTTAAACGGTATCGGAACTAAATACGCCACATAAATGAAATACTGTAAACTCATTACATGCTTTATCTTGCAAGGTGGCAAACATACAGAAAAACAAGTTGGCATACAACCCGGTGTAACCCGGTAGGACACAGGTTGCAAGAAAACCATACCTTACACCATGGGTTACTCTACCGTGTTCCCGAGGATTTACTCCAATGCGTCACCTCACGCTCCCTGGGTAGTTTCTGAACAACTGGTAATATTATTCAAATGTTTTATTAACAACAAAATCTTACGGTATGTAAACTTCTATTACTCCCGTACTTAACCCCGTTGACCCGTTATCCTTAACTTATTTATGTAATCTTAAGTTCACAACTTACACATCCAACCTAACACTTGTTTACACTTTTTAAGGCCTTTACGTGTCACCAAACAAGGCCTAAACATCATCTAAAACCATTACCATCCAATCCCCCATCATTAGAAGCCTTAAAACACATTTTTTTTCTTTTTCTGGTCTGGACCGCCCCTCTGGGGAGGTCCCAGGGGCGGTCCACAACAGAAGCTCCATCGCCTACAGGATTCTACTGGACCTCCCCATAGGGGTGGTCCCTAGGGCCGGTCCACAATAGACCCCATTTTAAAAAGTGTTTTTCTACACATTTTGAACTCCAAATTTACCCCAATCTTTTCCCACTCATTCCACAATCTTTCCACATGTTTCCTACAGGTTTAAACACCCTAAAACACTCCTAAAACATTGGTCCAATTCACCACCCAATTCTTGTTCAAATTCACAAAAATCAATTCCCACATTTTGCACTTTACCCACTAATGCACTTCTTACTTCTTCTTGCTAGTTTTTACCTCCTACCAACCTCACCAAATCCATCAATGACCATTACAAATCATTCCTATATAATGCACTCCTAAAACCCACATTCACTCCTTGTTTCACAAGTTATAAACACTAACTCTTTTCTAGCATTTCTAAGCTCCCCATATGTAAATTGCTACAGATTTTTATCCTTCTCTTTCTAGTTTCCCAAATACCAATTCAAGGCTACCACTACACCCTACTTAACACTACAAACACCTAGGTTCCCCAATTCACTAAGTCATCTTAAAACACTTATTTTTCTACCAAAATTTCGCCATAACCTCCCCATAAACCTAACACATTCCAATCCATCAACTCACATCAATTTACATTCCTAATCTAGCCACACCCATAAGGGTTCTACCAGCACATAACATTTCCTCAAAATCCACCAAACAACAATATAATTCACAAACTCCAAACACTTGGCTCCAAGGCCCTTAATTCACAATTAATTTCACAAATCTCTCTAAAATCAACTAAACACATTTCCAACATAGATTTCAATCCATAATTTTGGTATATTTATTTTTTTACCCATCCCAAACTCTAAAACAATTAAAACAAGTGTTAAGGTGAGCTTTTTACCTTAATCTTCCAAGTTCCTTTTCCATTCTCCTTTTCTCCCTTCCATGATCAAAATCTGCCAAGTGGGAATGGAGTTGCCAAACTCCATCCCAACATTCAAGAAACACAAAAATGGATTCAATTAACCATTTAAACCCTTAGGAAATTCTAATCCAATTAAAGGGCTTAAAGCACAAAGTTAGGGTTTACCTTTTGGAGCTTTTTAAGTGGGGTTTCAAGCCTTGAATCAAAAGGGGGGTTCCCACCACCATTGGAGGGTTGAAATGAAGCTCAAAATCAAGAAGAAAACAAGGCATTATAAGAGGGGAAAAATCGGTCACCAAAGGAGAGGAGAAAAATGAGTTTTTCTTGGAGATTTTTACCTTAATTCAAAGAGGGGACTCCAAGCTTCAAGATGGTTCCCTTTTCTCTTCAAATGGGGAAAACCCATGGAGATGAAGTTCATCCTTTTGAAATTTTGAAAAGAGAGAAAGATAGAGGATGATGAGAGGAGTTCAAATATGTAATTTGTTTTTGATTTGGAGCTTAAATGGAGCTTGGGCATTAAGAGAGAGAATGGAGTAGCCATGGGAGTCCAAGAGGAGCTGCATATTACCGTGAGGAAGAAGAATAACCACGAAAGAGAGGAAGAGAGGGGGCTTCACGTGAGGAAAGGAAAGAATGAGAGGTGAGAGAGTGTGGGTGGGGGTATAAGTCACTTTTTCACTTTTTGCTTTATTGCTTTTTGACTTATTTAATTAGCTAACTAGTCAAGAGTGTGAGAGAGCTTATTTATACTGTAAAAACCGGCCCTATGTTATAATACAAGCTGGAGCATTTTCATCTTTTACAGAAACGCTCGTTAATTTACCTGGTTTAGCACTATTCACTAACCGGGCCCGTTTTCCGGAATTTTCTCGTTTCTTTAAAATTAATGGTTCTTAAGCCCCCATTAATGTTCAATAATAGTTATATGATCAACCATAACTTTTACGGGGTCATTTAACCGTTTAAAGTCACGCTTTCAGGTTTTCTTGAAAGACGCGCTTTAAGACTCCGTTAGCGTTTTAACGCATTATTTGGATCCGTTTTCTTCGGGAATTTTTACCACATGTTTTTAGTGTGTAGTTAGGGTATAAAAATATATTTATAACCCTATTGAAGGTTATATACCTCTTAAGATAATTTAAATACGCGTTTTCGCATCTTGTGACTTTTACGCGTTTCCTTTATCTTTTGGTTTCTCTTTCTTCACCAACGTTCTTAAGGACTTAATTAGCCATAGAAAATCATAATTACATGATTAATTAACACATAAAGGTTTGGGGTATTTCACTCTTGATATACCAACTGAACCAACATGTAAAAGAGAACAAAATAAGCCAAAGAAACTCAGGTTTCAACCGGAAATGAAGAGGACAATGGTTTAAGTGCTTAAAGCACATTTTTACCTTAATTAGGTCTTAAGCTTGCTTCCCCCTTGAATATTGAGTTTCAGCCGAGATTCCCCCTTTCCTTTGATCACCAACTCGTTCTAGATGAGTGGATGGAAGTGGTTGGAAGTTAGCTTAATGGAAAGAGGAAGAAAAGATGAAGAGAATGGTATATAACATGTTTTGAATGTTTACCTTATGCCATGGGAGTTGCTCTTTGAAGTTGGCTGCTTCCTAGCTCAAGTATGAAGGAATGGAGGGTCTGGTAGCTGAAGCCACGTTTGGAATAGGGTGGGAGGAAAGAGAAAGAGCAAAATAATCTTATAAGGTAAGATTATCTTACTTTAGATAATAGTCACTTATGACTCATCCTTAGATATTTTGGGGCTGGCTAAAGGATAAGAAGGAGGCTCCAAACAGGCGGCAACACATGGTCAAAGTCAAGGGCATTGTCTTGAACATTGACTAGATTAAGAAAATAAGTGTTACAAAAGTACTATTCACAAACCAATGCACATATTTTTGATTTTTTTTTGAAAAATTTGAATTAGACCTCCTAATGTGGTACATTATAGTACATTAGTATAACAAGGTGTAATCCAGCCCCTAACACCACTCAAAACCCACTCAGAAAGTCAATTTTCTCAAAAACGTGCTTTAAGGAGTTTTAAAGCACAATTTGTGTTAGAACATGTTTCTGAGCTTGGTTTCCTTTGAGAATAGTTTTATAGTGTTCATTACTTAATTATAATACTTAGGAATCCACTTTGGATCCTAATTGAGGTCATACAATCTCTATGGTGTCTTAAAGCATATTTTTGGCTTTACCGATCTTAAGGCATGTTTTTGCCTTGTTGAGATCTTTTAGATTGTTCCCCAATGGTATTAAGATTATTATTAGTCTTCTTAGACCATTAATAGATCATTTAATTAAGTTTTAGAAGTTAGGGGTAATTCACGGGATGACGGGAGGGATAGACTAGACGTCGAGTGCCGAATATTGACCGATGATTCACCAAATTTTAAATTTATACTTGGTCGATACAATTAATAAATCTATAGTTAAAAATTAATATTAAAGATATTGTCATCCAATTTGATTATGTATGACCAACCAATACACAATAGCAATCTTCAGCAAGAGTAACACTATATTAAGCGAATTTGGATCCAAATATGAAAATCAATACAAGTTACAAAGGTTGCTTAAGATTGTATTTTAAATTTTTTGTCAATTAAGCATAACGCAGTAAGTCACCTGAATTTGACCCATAAATCGAAAAAACCGAAAAACGTAGAGCCTAATCCGAACCGAAATCACCCAAACCCGAAATCAACCAAACCGAAGTCACCCGGATCTAATTTTAACCAGATAACCCGACCCGATCCGAACCGAACCAAATAGTGAATATCTACAAATTAACCCGAACCGAACCCGAACCCGAACCGAGTGACCCGAATTGCCAGATCTACTCAGGGCTATGGAAAGAGCAGTAAAGAGCGGCACAAAAAACTAGAGAATGTTTGTATTGATTTCTGTTAGGTTTGTACAGTGATTCACGTGTTGTATTTATACACGAGAGAACTAATATGTTATTGGACTTTATTAACAAGCTACACTTGGGCTTGGTAATGGGCTCAATATTTTGGGCTTTATTAGTAGTGACCTCGTCCAGTTTCTCTCTTCTGCGAAACATTGATTGACAAAATGATAAAGAAACATAATTCCATTGATCAATTTTGAAGCTAACAATCTAGTTCAAAGAGCAGAAACATGAATCTAAAGAGGACAACTGTGCTTCCACCTTGACAAGAAGGCCAACGGCAAGGAAATTGCATCCTGAGAAGGAGGAAGGTTCCTCGATTTGATTTGATTTGATTTGATTTGGAGCAAAGTACTTTCCGAGAGAAACGAACAATCGTTTGATGATATCGACAAAGATAAAATCCAGAAAAAGAAGAATGTCTCAACATTTGATTCGCTCAAAACTAGAGATGAGGAACGTCTCTGGATAATCATTCAGACAACCGCTCAAAAGGATCCTGTAGAGGTGGATTACTGCAGCTGAGTTGAAGAAGATTGGGCCAACGGCGTCGAAGCAAAAAATTTCAACTTTTTGGGGAGGAATAATGCATTATCTCCCTGTACAAGTGATATGCATGGAAACTTGTTCATGAACTTTGACGATCCAAAGGCTCTTAAAGTTGAAGAAATCAGTGTCGCTGGAAAATGATGTAGAATTAATAGATCTTGATGAAAATGAAGTTGAAGAGCTCAACACCATGTTCCGGGGCACTAAAGTACAAGGGCCTAACCCTCTAACAGGCCCAACTACTCGATAGCCCACTGTATAGATATTAGTATAGATATTAGCCCATTATCTAGATATTTCTGTAGATTCTCACATCTTCTAGATCTCTGTATTGTATCCCTATATATACACACGTTCGGAACAGTAATAAAGTGCATCGAACAGTTTTACTTTCTCTACACTACTGTTCCATTACAAATTCTTTATGGTATCGGAGCCACTTTTTGGCCTGATCAATTCTCTGTCTCACAATGACGTCCTCCGTCTCCGATGCTAATAATGAGAAACAACCTCCGAACAATGACCCACCCGAAAAAAACTCACACACCAACTGTTCGACCGAATTACAGACACAAACACCTGCACCACCAACCACTCAGTCAATTCTCTCTGCTGCTGCAAACTTAATAAAACTTAAGGGAGACAATTTTCGCATTTGGAAAGGAGTTCTGCTTACCTTCCTGCGTGGAACTGATCTATTCAAATATGTTGATAGCTCAACTGAGGCTCCAGATCCCTTGACAAATCCCTTGGAAGCTGCAAAATGGAGCCAACGAGATCAGTTAGTTATGTCAATTCTGTTTACCTCTCTGTCTGAATCTGTCCTAGGACAAGTAGTTAACATGACAACCTCTGCTCAAATTTGGCAATATCTTCATGAAACCTTTGCCGCCACCACTAATGCCCAAATTGGCCAACTACATCTTCAACTTGCCTCTATCACAAAAAAACCTTCCGAATCCATCACCTCCTACTACAATAGAGCTAAAATTCTGGTTGACTCTCTCACTATCACTGGTCACACAGTCACCAATAGAGAATTTCAAAGCTACATTCTCAAAGGTTTACCCAGAGAATATCATGCTCTGGTTTCAAATGTTCTTACTAGGACAGATCCCTGCACTCCCTCTCAAATCTATGGTTTCATGCTCTCAACCGAGAGCTGGCTACAGCAACAACAGACAGATGCTTCTACTGAGATTACCATAAACAATACCACCACCAATAACCGAGGAAAAACCTACAATCCTAGATCTGGAGATTCCAGAGGCCGTGGCTCAAACAATAGAGGGAGAGGCAGATCAAATCAATTTTATCAGCAGAATAACAGATCCACTACAAACACAACCTTCTCTGGTTTCCCAGATTCAAGGCCACAATGCCATATCTGTCTTAAACGTGGTCATGATGCTTCTATTTGCTACAACAGATTCAACCAAAATTACCAGCCCAAACCACCTCCTAGCATCTCTGCAAATGCCACTGGCACCTCTACTACAAACACAAATTGGCTTGCCGATACAGCAGCCAGCCACCATTTCACAGGAGACTTTGCTAGACTCAACATTCACAGTGAAGACTACACAGGACCAGACACTATTGCCCTGGGAGATGGCTCTGCTCTCCCCATTCAAGCTCAAGGGCATGGTAGACTCACTATCCCTCCTCAATCTTTTTCTCTACAGAACATTCTTCATTCCTCTCACCTTAACAAACATCTCATTTCAGTCAGCAAATTCTGCACTGATAATAACTCCTATTTTGAATTCTATGCCAATTACTTTGTTGTGAAGGATCTGTCTACCAAGGAGATTCTTCTCAGAGGCCTCTCTAAAGATGGTGTCTATTTTTTTCCCCAAGATCAGACTCATCCACCCACCATCAATTACACTACAGCTGCTCCTTCAGACATTTGGCATCAAAGACTTGGTCATCCTAGTTCTACTATTTCTGCTTACACTCTAAATAATTTTCGTTTACCAGTCTCAAAAGTAGTCTCATCTGAACTATGTACTTCCTGTACGCAAGGAAAAATGCATGCATTACCACATTTTCCCAGCTCCTCTAGATCTAAACACAGTTTTGAGTTACTTTTTCTAGACCTATGGGGTCCTGCATATCACACTTCTCATGATGGATATAAGTACTTTTTACTTGTGGTTGACGATTACTCAGGCTACACTTGGCTTTTTCCACTTAAGCAGAAATCTGATGTTTTATCTGTTTTCACCACATTTGTAAATCTGGTTGCAACTCAATTTGAATCAAAAATAAAGGAAATCCAAACCGATGGAGGAGGAGAATTCAAATCCCTCACACCTTTGCTTAACACACATGGAATTAACCATAGACTTACTTGCCCCCACTCCCACCAACAAAATGGCTCTGTTGAAACCAGAATTAGACACATTGTCGACAAAACTTTGTGTCTTCTATCTCATGCCCATATGCCTCTCTCTTTTTGGACCTATGCTGCCAAAACAGCCTGTTACCTCACAAACCGCCTACCCACCAGAACCCTAGCCTATGCCACACCTTATACCCTTCTCCACAAAAAGAAACCCTCCCTCACACATCTCAAAGTTTTTGGATGTAGTTGTTGGCCCAATCTTAGGCCTTACAACACTCACAAGCTCTCTTTTAGATCTTCTGAATGTACCTTTCTTGGTTACAGCCTACATTCCACAGGTTACCTATGCTATGATCTCAAAACAGATAGAATTTACACCTCCAGGGACGTTTCTTTTTTGGAAACTTCTTTCCCTTTTCTCTCAGCATCCAAACAGACACCAACTATACCTTCTGCTCTTTTCCAACCCACCACAGTTATCATCCCTGGACACAGCCCAACCTCTCCCACAAACTTGCCCACCTTGCCCTCTCCACCTCCTCCTGACCCATCTACTCCCACTACTGAATCCCTGACACACCCCTCACTCACACCAGACTTGCCTACTACATCTACTCCCACATATCCTACCCATACAACTTCTCTGGACCATTTCTCCTCTCCCCATCACTCTCAACCCTCTCCAACAGAAACATCTCAACCACAACAAGTCCATCCCATGCTAACCCGCACCAAGACACACTCTCTCAAGCCCAAACAATACACAGATGGGACAGTACTTTGGCTCAACAACACTACATTAGACTCAGACATACCAGAACAACCCTGTTTTACCACGGCCATGAAATACCCTGCCTGGAAACAAGCAATTCAACAAGAATTCACAGCTTTACAACAGAACAACACCTGGAAATTAGTTCCTTATGAAAGTCACATGAATGTTCTGGGCTCAAAATGGATTTTAAAGACAAAAAAACATGCAGATGGAACTATTGAAAGACGCAAAGCCAGATTGGTTGCACAAGGTTACAAACAGACACCAGGAATTGATTACTCTGAAACATATAGCCCAGTTGTAAAAGTCACAACAATTCGGTTGATTCTGGCTATTGCTACTTCCCATGGGTGGCCCATTCAGCAGATTGACATTGATAATGCTTTCTTACATGGTTTTCTTGAGGAAAATGTGTACATGAAGCAGCCTAGTGGTTTCATTGATAAAACTCACCCCACTTATGTTTGTAAACTTAACCGTGCCCTCTATGGCCTCAAGCAATCCCCACGGGCTTGGTTCTCTCGCCTCAGCTCCTATTTAACACACATCGGTTTCACCCCCTCGATCTCAGATCCATCACTCTTCATTTACACCTACCAGTCTCACAAAGTTTACATTCTCGTCTACGTAGATGATATCATAATCACTGGCTCCTCTCAAGACCTTATCTCTAAACTAATTCACACTCTCTCTACTGAATTCCCTCTCAAAGATTTGGGTCCTCTTCATCATTTTCTAGGGATTTCTGTTACCCGAAACACCACAGGACTCCAACTTTCACAATCACACTACATCAAAGATCTCCTGACCACTTTAAACATGTCCAACTGCAAACCTAGCCCCACCCCTATGTCAGATTTCGAAAATCTTGATAATCCAGACAATCCACACTTTACAAACATCACACAATACAGAAGCACTGTCGGTAGCCTCCAATATCTCGCCTTTACGAGGCCGGATATCAGTTTTGCCACCAACAAGCTCAGCCAGTACATGCATAGCCCAAAAGAATGTCACTGGAAAGCAGTAAAACGAGTTCTGAGATATCTACAACATACAGCTCACCTTGGTTTGATATTCCCGGCGTCTCCCCTTTCTTCCATCCAGATTTACGCAGACGCCGACTGGGCTGGTAGTCGCCAGGACCGCCGCTCCACCAGTGGTTTCTGCATCTACTTCGGTGATTCTCTTCTAGCCTGGAGCTCCCGCAAACAGCGGACCTAGGGATGGCAATGGGTCGGGTTCGGGTCGGGTGGAGCATCACCCGCACCCATCACCCATTTAAAAATTTCACCCGAACCCGACCCATCACCCGTTAACCTTCACCCATCACCCGATCCACCATCACCCGCGGGTATCGGGTGGATCGGGTTATACACGGGTGAAACCCAAAACAAATTAAAATTTTAACTTTTTTTAAAGTAACACAACTATATATTATATGTATGTTACGTATTTCACAAACATATAAAATATTTGACGTTGTAACAACTAGGCTGGTCAACATTAACATATTATATTAATCAATGTTAGAAGACCAAACCTAAGTTATTGTAATGTTTGACTGATTGAGTTATTATTTATAAGGAAAGCACCTCACTCTTTATATCTAAGATTTCGATGTGGGAGGTTATCTCATTTCTAACACGAGTACCTCTCCTCCCGCATCATTTTTGAGTCCAAATAAAACGTGGACTAACCAACTTGAAAATATTTTAAATTTCACTTAAGCTAGTCTTCCATATTAGTTATGTAGAACAAGCCACGAAATTTTAGTACTTGAATGTAGAAGATGAGTTATTTATAAGTAGGAAATCCTAATCTATGAACTAAACTTCGATGTGGGATGTAGTTGTAGAACTCCTCCTCCCAGACTCCCACATCGTTTTTGGGAACAAAATAAACTTGTAATCACTACATCTATACACTATCCGAGTCCTTATTTTAAACATTAAGACTCACCAAGTCAATCCACGTTTAATGGATATAAGACTTGAGCTTATTAGTATAACTGTTGCATGCAATACAGCAAGTTATTCAGCACTGCAACAAGTGATCTAGTTATGCTTTTATAAGCATTGAAAAATTGCTTCGTCTAACATGTTCGATGTGGGAGGTAGTTTCACTGTCTAAGTCTGGATCATTCGCCCACATCGATTTCTAGTTGAAACAATAATTGCTTTATAATGTATAAGGAGCTTTCCTAAGGTAAAGCTCAATAACGGGTTGGATATCGGGTTGGTGGGTCGGGTGATGGGTGGAAAAATTGTCACCCGCATCCGACCCGATCCGTCATCCGTTTCACCCATCACCCGTTTTACACCCGTTTATTTCGGGTTTTCACCCGTTTACATGGATCGGGTTGGCGGGTGAAGCGGGCACCCGATGGGTATTGTCATCCCTAAGCGACCGTCGCACGCTCCACCACAGAAGCCGAATTCAAGGCCCTTGCCACCGCCGCATCTGAATGCCTGTGGATCCAAAAATTGTTAGCACAACTCAAGATATTCACCAAGAAAGCTCCAATCTTGCGGTGCGACAACCTCGGCGCTACTTACCTCGCACGCAATCCCGTTTTTCATTCTCGGGCGAAACACATAGACGTGGATTACTTCTTCGTTCGCGAGAGAATCAACAATGGCAGTCTTCAACTCTCCCTGGTTCCAAGCGAATTTCAGCTGTCCGATATCTACACAAAACCTTTGTCCCGACAGAGATTCCAGCACCTTCGATCCCACATGTGTTTGGTTCCAACCACCATGGGCTCGCGGGAGGATAAAGTACAAGGGCCTAACCCTCTAACAGGCCCAACTACTCGATAGCCCACTGTATAGATATTAGTATAGATATTAGCCCATTTTCTAGATATTTCTGTAGATTCTCACATCTTCTAGATCTCTGTATTGTATCCCTATATATACACACGTTCGGTACAGTAATAAAGTGCATCGAAGTTTTACTTCTCTACACTACTGTTCCTTTACAAATTCTTTAGGCACAAGTCAGTAAAGAGGAAATATCTTAATAATTCCTCCAACTGGTGGGCAATGGGCCTGATAGACGCGAGAATCTAGTAAACATTTCCCCATCAAGAGAGTACCTGCCGATGTACAGAGTACCATCACAGTGCTATCCTCCGGAGGTACTTCTAGAATAGCATCTGCGGAAAATGTGATTGTGGGGATCGCGGCAATGCGCTTCTCGGGTCAACTCAATCACATCAGAGCAAAACATGAGAAAGGTATGGATACAGGGATGATTAGGAACAAATGGCACAGCGTTGTGCTTTCCAGAAACCACTAGAGCAAAGAAGCTGCACCAAGGCCCTGTTAGGATTGTTTGTCTTCCATTATCTCCTTGTATTCCCTCCCTTAAGTTATTCTTTATTGCATATCACTTCATATGCCTAGTTCTCTTCATATGCACTTGCAATGTATATATAACCAGGCAGTTTGTATCCTTCATCATCAATAAGAACTACTAATCTTTTCCAAACTTTCAATTCTATTTCTCTTCACCCTTCTAACATGTATCGGAGCAGTAACGTTTTTCATGTGAATTCAATTCACAATGTCATCTCAACCCAACTCAAGTGAAGAAGAAACGATGCTACAGAAGAGGAAGAAGAAAATTCCTCAGAATCAGAGGATGAAAGAACCAAAAGAAGAAACAAGAGATGCATCGATTCCAATCCCCTAACCGTATCAAACTCAGAAAACCCAGGAGTACAACTTACCACAACTAGGTTCGACGGCAAGGGATTTTAAAACTGGAAAAGAAGGTACAAATATGTCTATTAGCTAAAAACAAAATTAAATTGATAGACGGTACCTTGAAGAGATCCAAAGTTCCTAAAGGCCGCCGAGATGCCTAGGATAGGTGTGACGGATTGGTTCGGTCGTGGCTTCTTGCTCAGTCGACACCACAATCGGCGACAGTCTCGTCTCGTGTACCACCGCGTACGGCATGTGGAAGCGGCTCATCTCCAGGTTTGATCAATTGGACGGTACGCAACTCTTCGAACTGAATCGCGATTATCCAAAATTGAACAAGGAGAATCATCCGTTACAGAATACTTCACCAGATTGACTGCTATTGGGATGACATCTCTGGTATGACCAGTATAACCTCTTGTGTTTGTGGTTATGGCGTAAGACAGCCAAACATAATGAGAATCAGAATTATTCCAATTTCTTCTGGGAATTGACGCGATGAATTGTGAACATCCGGGGAAACCTTCTGATGAAGAAACCCCTTCCAAGCTTGGATTCCGCCTACGCTGTAATTCTCCAAGAGCAAAGGCAGCGAATCAACGGTCAAGCACCAAAGGGAGCCTCTGATGTCGTTTCGTAAACAATGCCACAGATCTGAGGAAAATCGCCGTGAGAAAGGAAAACCTAAACGGGACAAGGGCACCACCAGTAAAAGAAACATCGACGTCGCAACCACTGTGGCAAGACCGGCCATCTAAAGAGCGGATGCTTCGAACTTCTGGGTTACCCCGACTGGTGGAAGGGTTCGAGAAACACCGCGGCTGTTAATACCGTCGAGCAGAAGGTGGAAGGTAACAAAGGATTTCCAGTTTAAACTTTGATAAGTTAAGCAAACTTTGCGATTTTCTTGAACAGACAGGAAAATTACCTGAGAAAGGCCTCGAGCAATAACGCGTTTAGTGGCAGAGATGGCTCCAATTTCGCAGGTACTCTCTACTCTAATCAAATAGATGCATTAATCATCGTTGGCTTCTGGATTCTGGAGCTAGTGAGCACTTAATCGGTGATGAATCATTGTTAAGAGAGAAAAAACGATTATTTGATACGCATCATGTGACTATGCCCAACGGAAAAGTCGAGACCATTAACCTCATGGGCTCTGTTCAATTAACTGAAAATTTTAAACTTGAAAACATCCTTCACGTCCCCAATTTTCATCTCTTGCTCATTTCTGTAAGTAGACTGGCCCAACCGAGTAAGTCCATTGTTTCCTTTGATACTGATGGTGTTATTTACAGGCCCATATCTGGAGGAGACGGCGGACTGGGCATCGTGAAGACGGGCTTTATTCCTTAGACACTTGCTTGTTAAGTAATGTTTTTCGTACATGTAACGATATTAATACTCACTCCGTTTTTTAGTACTACTTGTCGCGACAATTTGCTTTGTTGGCATAGAAGGATGGGTCACCCGCCTTTAATAAAATGATTAGGATGGGACTTTCAATAAATGTGATATACCTAAGAACTTTGGTTGTGATATGCTTTAGGGCGAAAGGACATCGTTTGCCCTTTCCTAGTTCTAAAATAAATCCAAACATTGTTTCGATCTTATCCATGTTGATACTTGGGGTCCATGTCCCACCACTAATCACGATGGTTGTCAATACTTTCTAACAATTGTCGATGATGCTAGTAGGTGCACATGGGTTCTCCTTATGAAGTCTAAGTCAGATGCTTCTCAAACATTCAAAACTTTATTGCATGGTCGAGCGACAGTTCAACAAACTCGTGAGGATTGTTCGTTCCGACAATGCTTATGAGTTGGGATCATCTAAAAACATGCAAGAATTTTTTCACAAAAAGGGGATCATCCACCAAACTTCGTGCTCTACACTCCTCAACAAAATGGCGTTGTTGAGAGAAAACAGTGTTATCTTTTGGAGACGGCTCGAGCTTTATTTTTTCAATCCGGTCTCGACATGTCTTATTGGGGTGAGAGTATTCTTATGGCAACTTTTCTTATTAATAGGTTGTCATCTTCTACTTTGGATGGATTTTCTCCTTATGAATATTTGTATGGGTCCCCTCCCAATTTAAACAACATCAAGACATTTGGGTCATTAGTTTACCATACTGGGCCAACGCTGCATCAAACTAAGTTCGACGACAGAGGTTACCGTGGCGTTTATCTTGGGCCGGGTCTTGGAAAGAAAGGACACCGTGTCCTTCTTATCAATGAAAAACGGGTAATCACTAGTCGTGACCTCACATTTTTGAAGATGTCTTTCCTTTGCAGGCCCAGCCCACTGAAAAAGAAAACGCTGAGGATACCATCACACCTCGTTTCCCGTACACATTCACGATGAATCGGATTACGATGTTCCAAATGAATTGGGCCATAGACACTCCAACCCTCCATCCAGCCAACCCGGTGATCCCATCTCGATCCTCCACGACACTCCTAAGGACAACGAAGTTTCCAACACTTCCGATAACGACATGCCCAATTTCGATAAAGATCAGCCCAGTCGTGAATCCACCAATGACGATGCTCAGGACTACGTCCCAGACGATGACATCCTTGATAGAGCACGGACAAGCTCTATTTTTCTGGACGAGAACACTCAAAATCATGACACTAACCGTGATCAAAACCTAGAAAGTCCATCTGGTTCACTCGGCCCCAATGCTCTTCGGCGATCCACACGAAGCAGACACGCACCCATGAAGCTTGCTGACTATGTGTGCAATCAAGTCACTCATGACCCTTTCACACACATCCTTTCAACTCGACTTGAAACATCTCGACCAAACCTCTTGCCTCATCTCAATAGTATTACTGATTTTGTCCCTACTAACGTTCTTTGTTCTCAGGTCAAAATGCAGTGTCCCGTAGAGCCATCATCCTACCGAATCGCTTCCCAGTATCCTGCATGGAGGGACGCGATACACACCGAGCTAAAAGCTCTTGAAGACAACCATACTTGGAATCTCGTTAAACTTCCTAAGGGCAAGAGGTGTATCACATGCAGATGGGTGTACCACACCAAATATAAAGCGGATGGCACCATTGAGTGTTATAAAGCTCGGCTGGTTTTCGGGGCTTCACTCAAAAGGCAGGAGAGGACTATCAAGACCTTTTCTCCCGTTGTCAAAATGACTACCATCCGTGCCTTGGTAAGTGTAGCTGTGAAACGGCGTTGGAAGATCCATCAACTCGATGTCAACAACGCCTTCATTCATGGCAACCTCCATGAAGAAATCTACATGAAAATTCCGGACGGCCTCTCAACCAACACCAACGGCCTCGTTTGCAAATTGCAAAAATCTTTATACGGCCTAAAACAAGCCTCCCGTCAGTGGTATGCTAAACTTTCCACTAGTCTCACTAATCTTGGTTTTGTGCTTTCAGATAATGATCACTCTCTATTCAAGTGGAGTCACGACACTTCCATCCTTTTCCTTGGAGTTTACGTGGACGACATCATTTTATGTGGCAACGACGACGCCAAAATCGCCCACGTTAAAACAATTCTCCACGATTCCTTCAAGATCAAAGACTTGGGCCCTCTCAACTTCTTCCTTGGCCTCGAGTTTCACTACACCCCCAACGGAGTCGGCATTACTCAAACCAAGTTTGCCACCGACCTTCTTGCGGACTACCATATCACGACAAGCATCCGGTAGCCACTCCCTTAAGTTATTCATTATTGCATATCACTTCATATGCCTAGTTTCTTCATATGCACTTGCAATGTATATATAGCCAGGCAGTTGTATCCTTCATCATCAATAAGAACTACCAATCTTTTCCAAACTCTCAATTCTATTTCTCTTCACCCTTCTAACATGCCCGGAGGGCAGAATGACGTCCAGAGGGCAAGCTCAACGTCCTTGTTATGCTACACATCATTTTTTATCACTTGACTTTACACTCGAGAGAAATGGATTGTAACATGACTTTACACTCGAGAGAAATGGAATAAGGGAATAGACTTCAGCAAAGATCTCCGGAGGACGTCAATCATTTTTTATCTAAAAATCTACTCATTTCTGTCTGCATAGACTACGGCCATAAGATGTTATGCAAAGAAACAAAAACAGAGTAAGGAGGTTTGCAGATGTTGGTAATTGACGAGAAACATTCTGAAGGATCTGGAGAATCTTCGCTCAAGTCTTTTAACTCCCGAAGTTTCCTTTTCTCATCTCCGGAGCGACAGTAAAAGAAACAAAGGATGGAAGATCTCGATCTTTAATCTCCGGGTCACCGAAGAAAGAAGATACAGTGGTCTGTCTCCAAAGAACAATTCAAGACGTTTCATTCATTTATGAAAAGAAAGCCAGGGTGTGTAGTCAGAACATATTGTTACAGATCCAAGCTGAAAGAGTTGGGTAAAGATTTAAAGTTCATCATCTAAAGTTTATTTCGGAGACATATTTCATCACCGATTCGGACAGGAAGACCACATACAAAAGAAAGCACATGCCAGGAAAAAGCAAGTTCGAGACATACAAACCTGTCAGAGATCTTGCAATTGAAACAATGGAGATTCTTATTGATTAAAGAAGTTGAATCGTACAGGGAAAGAAGAAGGGGCTAATCGCCCTAACCCTTGCTCAATCTGTCTATCAGCACTTATACACCGTAGCTCTAACGATGGTTTAGTAAAAGGGCCTTGTCCCTTATTACTAAACGTGCCCTTATTACTAAAGATGTAAAATTACATTAGCAGCCTAAATACACACTAGGAAAGGAAAGTACAATTACAGTCTGTGGTTCCTAAAATACAAACTAAGGAGTAAAAATACTCGGGGATATAACATGTAACATTAGTCACATGTATCTCTAATACCCCCCTCAATGAGTACAATTTGTACTGCCTGCAGGTGTAAATTCTGCTCTTTGCTGAGTTCTGTCATCCATGATCTTCACTTCGCTGCAAACCCACAGAGTCAAAGGTATTCTTATATGTCTTACCTGAGAGCGGTTTTGTCATCATGTCGACCAGTTGTAGTGTACTGGGAATGTATTGTACTGTATCAAACCTTTTGCAATTTTTCTCTTACAAAGTGACAATCTAGCTCAATATGTTTAGTTCATTTATGGGAGACTGGATTCTTTACAATGTGTCTTGCGCTAGATTATCATATTTATTGGTATTGGTGTGATGTTTGACATCCCTAATTCATGGAGTAGTCTGCTTAACCAGCTTATCTCAGTTGTTACCTGCCTCATTGATCTGTATTTTGCCTCGGCAGAAGACAAAGAGGCAGATATCTGTTTTTTTTTGTTTTCCAGCTTAAAGGGGAGTCACCTAGTAGAATGTAGTAGCCAAAAACTGATCTTCTGGTAATTGGGCAGGATGCCCAGTCGGAGTCACAGTATGCCACAATTCATAATTAGGATCTTTATCAAAGAAAAGCCCAAATCTTGATGTTCCTTTAATGTAGGACAGTGTATGGTAAGCTGCCTTGAGATGTTCAGTAGTGGGGGATTGAAGGAACTGACTCAAGAACTGAACCGCATAAGCAATATCAGGTCTTGTGTTAGTCAGAAAATTCAGTTTTCCCACTATGCATCTATAGAGTGTTGGGTTATCTAGTTTTCTGCCAGAATCTGTGTAAAGTTTCAGATTTAACGGGAGTGTAGAAGCAAAAGTCTTGCTGTCTTGCATTTCAAATTCACTTAATATCTGATTGACATACCGTTGTTGGGACATGATTAAACCATTTTTTGTTTCTATGAATTCCATTCCTAGAAGAAATTCAGTCTACCTAGGTCTTTGATCTTGAATTCTTTGTCAAGTTGTCTTTCAAGGAATTTTACTTCTTTCATATCGTTTCCCACGACAATGATGTCATCCACATATATTCCTAAGAGAGTGATGCTTGTCTTTGTAGTTTTGATAAATAATGAATAATCATTTTGTGATTGGTTAAAATTTAACCTTTTCAAAAACATGGCAAGCTTTTCATACCATTGGCGAGAAGTTTGCTTCAAGCCATATAGGGATTTGTGTAGTTTGCAAACTTTATTTTCCCCATGGACTTTTAGACCCTCAGGAATGGACATATAAACATCCTTATGGAGATCTCATGAAGGAATGCATTGTTCACATCCAATTGGTCTAAAATCCATCCTTTTTTCATTGCAATTATAATTAAGGCTCGTAATGTTGTCATCTTGACAACTGGGGAAAATGTCTCCTCATAGTCTAGACCATGTTTTTTAGTGAAACGTCTCACTACTAATCTAGCCTTAAACCTCTCTAAACTGCCATATGCTTTGAATTTTGTCTTAAAGACCCATTTACATCTAATGGGTCTTTTACCCTTGGGTAGTTCTACAATTGACCAGGTTTTATTTTCCTTTAGGGCTTCAAATTCCTCACTCATTGCCTTAACCCATCAAGGGTCCTTACTGGCAGTTTGGTAGTTTGATGGTTCTTTGAGGTTCTGGAGATTATTCAGAAGGTTATTTGAGCTTTGATTTAGTGAGTAAAAGAGAATGGTGTTCTGTGGGAGATGATCTGTGAGGGTTTGAAGAGAAATGTGATTACTAGAAGAAAGGGCAGTAGAATCAAGTCTTTCTGCAAGAATAGTAGAGAAAAGATCACCACTGTTTGAAGTTGTTGAGCAGACGTAATCATCAAACCTTGAAGGAGGCTTGTGAGTACGGGAGGATCTTCTTAAGCTAATGGTTTCTGTGGAAGGAGACTGCTCAACGAGGTTTTCTGTGTTATTTGAAATAGTGGGTATATTTGGTTCTTGATCATTTGATTCTGGTGTGTCTACTACTGTCTGGTTTTGCTGTGATGTATTGTTATCACTCTCCAAGTAACACTCAGGTGGGGAAGGAAAAATGTTTGTTATTTCTTGATCAATGGAGAAAATGTCTCTCCATTCTATGCTTTTCAGAGTAAATATGTTCAAAAATGTTAAATCTCGACTAGTTTTTATCTTGTTCTGTTCTAAAGTGAGGACCTTATACCCTTTTGTTGTTTTGCAGTTCCCTAAATATGCAAGGGGAGGAGCGAGGATCTAGTTTGCTTCTGCTTGGTCAACATTTGTGACATAACAGAGGGACCCCAAAACTTTTTATTTCATTATAATTAGGTTTATTGTTGTATAGTCTTTCATAAGGAGTTGAGTTTTGTATTGCTTTACTAGGAGTTCTATTAATTATGTATGCTGCTTGTTCCACACAATACCCCCAATAATGTTCTCCTAGACCAGATTGAAATAAGAGAGCTCTAGCTATTTGCATAATGTGGTCTTATTTTCTCTCCACAACCCTATTTTGTTGGGGTGTGTGGGGGCAAGATGTTTGGTGTATGATTCTCTTTGAGTAAAGAATTGAGTTCCTCAAAAGGTTTGCCCAACTCTTTTGCATTGTCGCTTCTTATGATTTTTACAAATCTGTTTAGTTGCCTTTCAGCAAGAGTAATAAAATCTTTGATTTTTTTGTGGCTTCTGACTTTTGTCTTAGCAGTGTGATCCATGTGCCTCTACTATAATCATCAACTATGGTGAAAAATAGTTTATGGCCATTTACTGTTTCAGACCTCATGGGTCCGCAGATGTCTAAATGTATCATTGTTAAAGGTTCGGTGGTTTTAATTGAAGAAGAAGAAGGGAATTTCTGGTTTTTCCTTTCCTTTGCCTTAAACATGTGGTGCAGGGAAGAAGTGACAATTAGACATATCAGGAACCTGAATTTGTAATGTTTTACGCATTTTCGTTAAAGGCATATGGCCTAACCTGTTATGCCATATTAAAATCCTTACAAGTGCTAATTCTAGTTTCTGCATCAATTGAGTTCATAGAAGCTAAACAATCCAGAGATGTTAAAAATTATTGGATCTATTCAACATTAAAAAACTCAAGCTAGACATGTCCAAAAGGTATAAACCATCAACTTGTTTTCCAATCCTTTGGAAAATGTTCCTTTCACAATCCTGCACAGCACAGAAATTCGCACAAAAAACCACTTGCATTCTCAACATTTCTATGAGTCTGGCCACGGATACAAGATTAAAAGTAAAAGTAGAAACATGGATCACATCTTTTAAACAATTTATACCATTTATAGTTAAATCTGCCACTCCTTCAATGAAATACCCCGTAATTAAAAATAGTGATTAATTAGGCTAATAAGTAATTTAGAGGCTTAATTAGGTGTAAATAACATGAGGGAGCAAATCCCGAAGAAAACGGATCCTTGAAACGGATTAAAAACGCTAACGAACCTTAAAGCACGTTTTTGAGGTAACCGGGAAAACGTGTCTTTAAACGGGTCAAACAGACTCGTAATAATGTTGGTCAACTAAATAATCATTAATAAATATTAGTGAAGCTTTAGAACCAATAAAATCAATAAAACGAGAAATTTGTAAAAACTGTCAAAACGGGAAGTTGTGGGGTAGAAACATAATTAACCAAAACTTATGTGTCTGCAGAGTGGATTTATCGTGAGTTATTAGCACTGGTGAAATTGATAAAAAGAAAGAAATTAATACTCAAAATATCCGTCGGGCTGCAAATAAAACCCGGTCGCAGTAGTATAGAAGACAGAAGCTGCCGGGGTCAAACCGTGGGACTTATAGCGAGATAAAATAGTTCCTAAGCTTGTCACAAAAGGGGGGAAGTTAATTGACTTGTTTTAGAGAAAATATTAAGCAGATTAAAATTACTGAGTGCAGATGAATTAAATGGAACTCCGGGTTTAGGTTTATATAATCTGATTAATTATGCTATCTCTACCGGTTTAATATATTAGTTTGGCAAAATTCCTGTTATTATCCTAAGGACTAAGTCATAGACCCTTAAGAACTCGTTCACCAGAAAATGCTCGGTCTAATCAAGGTTCGAGCAATACTATGTAAACGGACGTTAAATTCGAGGAATTATAATTGCATCTGAAAAACTAACCTATTAAATCATAATAAGCTTTCTCCAGATTTACGGCTTAATTAACCTGTCTATTTATCACCTGGTCTGATCAAAATAGACTTAGGAAAGCATTTAATAAATTCATGTAATTTATTAAAATGGTGAGAGAAAACCTTTAAGCGTAACAAACTGTATTTATTTTAACCGGTAGAAATATTGATTACATAATTAAACAAACCATAATTAAAAACTTTGCCCGAAGCAAATCCTCCTTAGCCTGACATATTAAAGACAAATAAGAAGTAGAGGAATACATCTGAAAAGATGTTTATTTCAGCTCCGCTATCTTATCTGCTAATATTTTTGACAGAGGTTGGACAGGATAACGGTATGAAGTGGAATGATTTATGGGATGAGATGTAGTATGGAATTTATGTGGATGAAATGAGTGATTTTGTGGAGAGTTTTATGGTATTTTTATGGAAGGAAAATGGCATAAGTTTGGGGTGGAATGAGATATGATTTTATGGAGGTTTGGAGGTGTATTTATAGAGAAATATAGGGTAAATGGGGTGGTAAGGCGGTGGTCTTTGCGTGTGAAGAGATAAGGCTTGTATCTCTTCACACGGCTCCTTTCTAGCTGTCAAAATAGCAGTGTCCGGACCACTCTCCGGACGAGGTCGATGCGCGCGTCCAAACCAGTACGTCCGGACGGTGGTTCGGACGAAAATTGTTTTGCCTCTAAAATCTTCGTTTGAGCTCCGATTTGATCCCCGTTTTCGCCTACGCGTTCGTCTCTTCGTGTACTTTGCTCCTAGCTTGGTTTTCCTCATGTTTAACCAATAAATTTGTGAGATAATCAATAAAACATAACTAGAGGAAAAACTAACCAAAGTGGAGAAATGAGCAGAAAAAGTGCTAATATAATATATGAAATACACCTATAAAACATGCTCATTTGGACACTTATCACACCCCCACACTTATCTTTTTGCTTGTCCTCAAGCAAAACCATGTACCCAAGTAAGTAGGGAATGCTCAATACTAACAAATATTATTATGAAGGGTAGGATAAAGAGGTGAACATTACATGATCTTTAAACTTTTTTGAGGAGTATGAAAAATCAACTGCTGGTGGCATAGGTGTGCTCAAGGTAAAAATAAAATATAGAGTTTCGGGGTATGATCCGGAGTACTTCAATGCTTCTCAGCTAAGGTGACTTTGAGAACTTTTACCATGGCCAACTTCTCTCAAGAATGGGCATTTGAGGAGAAAACAAAAGGAAAAATAGATTTATGCATTTGTTTCACTTTTGCATAAGGGATGAGAAGATGTAGGCATAACACCTTTGTATTTAAGAACACTCAACTCTCTTTTGTTGGTTACCAATGGTGTCTCACAAGTCCCTTATTTTTTTGTATTCTTCTTTTTTTAATAGAGAAGCACCCCTTAGCAATCCCTAAGAGAGAAGACAGAAAGAACCCCTGAGCAATAAAAATCCAACCATTTGCAGATTATTTGGTCACACCGCATAAAAATGCTCCTCAAAAGTGATCAATTGAAAATTTTTAAATTTGTACCATTTATCCCACAATTCATAATATTATTTATTCATAAAGAGAACACCTATATTAGCAGGGTCCATAATTTTAATTTTTTGAAACATGCGAGATAAGCAGAGAGATTTAAACATTTTAAGCACAAAATGCCCCGAAAAGGGCTCTTCCCCCACACTTAAGCTCAAGCAATGCCCTCATTGCGTAAATGGAATTAAATTAACAGGGCATGCAATAAATAAAGGAAAGAGTGTACTCCCCAAATTCCGTAGAGTGTGTAGAGCTCCCCCACACTTGAGTGTAGCTGTGGAATGTCATGAAATGTACCTGTAAGGAATATTCTACACAGCCAGAAGAACTCAAGTAAAACCTGCATTTTATTATAACATATAAAAGGGAAATATAGTACAAAAAGAAAACAACATTAAATTAAAGGAAAAACAAAAGATAGATAGTGGGTTGCCTCCCACCAAGCTGCCCGGGTTTAACGTCTCTAGCTAGACGCATGTTCTTTATTATCCCGGATCATAAATGAATGTTGACAATGGTAGTACCGGGAACAGGAAATTGCCAATATGTAGGACCGAACCACCTGGATCAAAACAAAGTATTACGGCAACAATTACAGTAGGAAAATACAAACTCCACAAAACCTGGTTTTGAAGGAGGTGTTTGCTGCCATTAATATTGTATTGAAAACCGAGTGATGGTTGTAGTGCTTCCTCAAATTGGAGAATGTAAACATTCTCCCTCTGTTGTTTAGCCGTATGGATGCAAGATGGTAGTGGTGGTGTTTGCTCAGAGTCGAGGAAGTAAATTTCCTCCTCTGGAATGTAAATGAAGGTGGAAGTGGGCTTCAACGGGTGGGTTGGGTGGGCATTATTTTTCTTTGTCGAAGGGCCTAGATTTTTCAATAAATGACCCTCGGTGCGAGGATCAAAGTTGGATGGCTCCTCCTCCTCGAATTTGAGGATGTAAATATCCTCATCTTTTTGAAGAGGCTTATAGGAAGAGCCCTGATTGATTTCAACTTCAGAAGAAGATGGCTCCTTGAAGGTGATATTGGTGTTTTGTTTGGATGTTCTGACGGGAGCGAGCATTTCCTCCTCTTCATTTTTGAGGATGTAACTATCCTCATTTTCTGGATATAGCACAGAGAAGGAGGGAAAATAACGGTAATTGACTTCAGAGGGAGGAGACTCCATGAAGTTGAGGTAAAAGTTGCCCTCTGATGGCTTGTCTTCAAGCGCAAACAGAAGGTTTGATACCGTTTGCTCAGGTTCGAACGGGGGTGGGTGGTATAGAGGAACTCAAATCCTCAGGTAAGTCGTCCACTATATGAACCAGTTTGCTCTCCGGTTGCCGTGATGTAAGGTCTAGTGGACCTTCCATCATTTCGTTTATCGCAACTAATTTGGCATAGAGCTTCAGTTGGTTCGTGTCGAGGTACTCTTCCTCGGCCTGCTCCCACTTCAGGGACCATTTCACTCTCGGGTTGTTGCTCCCTTTGAGCTAATGTGATGGGCTGGTCCACTACGTAGATTGCTTTGCATACTCCTTTGGATTTGGATTGGTTTGTGAGGGGAGTTGGCCAGGAGGTCTTTGTTGAGTTAGGAGTTGTTGAATCTGAGACTGCAAGGCTGTTTGGTCTTTGCGCAGAGTTGCGACCTCTTCTTGCGTATCTCGGGATTTGCCCATCATTGCCTTAAACATCTCCTGCATTTGAGACATATCAGACTCAGGATTCGAAGGAGGTTGAGTTGGTCGACTCGATGAAGCTTCATTGCCATAAGGCTGTTGTTGATATTGCCTTTGGCCTCCTTGGAAATTGGACTGAGGTGTAGTTTTGGGATGTTTGTAGGGTATGTGGGTTCTGGATATTTTCTGTGTTTGAGTAGCGAAGGTCGGATTGCATGTTACGTTGCCAAGGTTGTTTGTATCCTGAACTGTTGGTGAAATAGTTTGCTTCCTCCGCTGCTTTTAATTTCTGTAATTGGGGGCATTGTTCATAATCATGAGGCCCGCCACATTGCGTACAAGAAATAGTTGCAGATGATTGGGAAATCATTGATTTAGCCTGCTGGGGGTAGGAATTCATAGCCATCTGCTCAACCACTTTTTGCAGAGTACTGACTTTTGTTGCCTGTTGAGCATTGCTTTCCATGAGTTGTTCATGGCTTTTCATCAGTTGGTCGAACTTGTTATCACTTTCCCCAAAATGATATAATCCTGGAGTACCGCTCCTTGATCCACCGGAGGCCCAGTCTCTGATTTCCTCACAGAGAGATTCCATGCAGTTCAGAAATTGTGCTCCTGGCTTTTTCAGAATGTCAGCCCCTAACGAAGATAGCACCATTGTTCTGCACGGACCGATCAACCCCTTGTAGAACAATTGTGATACTTGTTCTTTCGTCAGACCATGGTGAGGACAAGTAAGTAATAGACCTTTGAAACGGTCCCAAGTTTCACAAATATTCTCCGACCCAGGTTGCTTGAAATTATAAATTTCAGCAATCATCTCCAATGTTCGGCTCGGGGGTAGGAATTTGTCGTAGAACTTGGTGGCCATGTCGTCCCATGTACCGATGGTACTTGGTGTTAGGCTATGATACCACTTGCTCGCACTTCCCGTCAGGCTGTGAGGGAATAATGACAATCTTGCATATTGAAGTACTGCGTCGGTTGCAGTAAGGCTGTTGGCGTGTTGCAAGAATTTTGTAACATGTAACAGGGCTTCGTCTGGACTGGTTCCATCAAACATGCCCAACTCTTTCACACATCTGATTTGATGATATGGCTTCAGTTTCTGCCACTCATCGTATTCAGATGGGCTAAGGTGAGGAAGGATGATAGCAGGCTGTTGTCCTTGGTTAGACGGCCTGTTGATATTTCGAACTGTCGCTGGTGTCGATGCCATGTTAGCTTCCGGGACAGAATCTATCACTGTGGTGATAATGTTCTGTTGAGTTCGTCTCTGCCTTAGGGTACGCAGAAAGGTTCTCTCGATCTCTGGATTATAACCAACCGTGTGATTATTAATATTTTCTGGGTAGCTGTGTGACCTGGTAAAAGGCATTCACCACTCAAAACAGAGAAAAGAACTGGTTATGTGTTAGAATAAATAAAAATGTTAGGAATTAGTTGACAGAAATTATAAGTTAGTAGTTAGAGACAATGGAAAGAAATGACAGAAAATTGAAATGACAATGGAAAGAAATGACAATGGAACGAAATGACAGGAAATTTGAAGTTAGTAGTTAGAGACAATGGAATATTAAAGGACAATGGAATTGAAATGACAGAAATAAATGACAATAATATTAAAATGTCAGAAGTCCAAAGTCCAAAGTTAGATGTCCAAGTCAGATCAGAAGTCCGATGTCCGAAATTAGATTATTATAAGTTAATATTGACAGATTATTATAATATAACAGGTGAATTAACCGGGGCTTAGGGACTAGATTAAATCAAGTCCCCGGCAACGGCGCCATTTTGCAGAGTGGATTTATCGTGAGTTATTAGCACTGGTGAAATTGATAAAAAGAAAGAAATTAATACTCAAAATATCCGTCGGGCTGCAAATAAAACCCGGTCGCAGTAGTATAGAAGACAGAAGCGGCCGGGGTCAAACCGTGGGACTTATAGCGAGATAAAATAGTTCCTAAGCTTGTCACAAAAGGGGGGAAGTTAATTGACTTGTTTTAGAGAAAATATTAAGCAGATTAAAATTACTGAGTGCAGATGAATTAAATGGAACTCCCGGTTTAGGTTTTATATAATCTGATTTTATGCTATCTCTACCGGTTTAATATATTAGTTTGGCAAAATTCCTGTTATTATCCTAAGGACTAAGTCATAGACCCTTAAGAACTCGTTCACCAGAAAATGCTCGGTCTAATCAAGGTTCGAGCAATACTATGTAAACGGACGTTAAATTCGAGGAATTATAATTGCATCTGAAAATACTAACCTATTAAATCATAATAAGCTTTCTCCAGATTTACGGCTTAATTAACCTGTCTATTTATCACCTGGTCTGATCAAAATAGACTTAGGAAAGCATTTTAATAAATTCATGTAATTTATTAAAATGGTGAGAGAAAACCTTTAAGCGTAACAAACTGTATTTATTTTAACCGGTAGAAATATTGATTACAATTAAACAAACCATAATTAAAAACTTTGCCCGAAGCAAATCCTCCTTAGCCTGACATATTAAAGACAGAATAAGAAGTAGAGGAATACATCTGAAAAGATGTTTATTTCCGCTCCGCTATCTTATCTGCTAATATTTTTGACAGAGGTTGGACAGGATAACGGTATGAAGTGGAATGATTTATGGGATGAGATGTAGTATGGAATTTATGTGGATGAAATGAGTGATTTTGTGGAGAGTTTTATGGTATTTTTATGGAAGGAAAATGGCATAAGTTTGGGGTGGAATGAGATATGATTTTATGGAGGTTTGGAGGTGTATTTATAGAGAACAGATCGACGACCCTGGCGCTGGAGCCACGGAGTAAGGTGGCTCTTGTACACGTGCCTTATTATGGTTGAGTGGAAAAAAAAAACAGAAACTTTCTGTATAATGTTGGGTCTGAGAAAAAAAAAATGAAAAAAAAATGAAAAAAAAGAGAAGGTGTGCGTAAACACACGCGTGAAAGGAGAGTGTTGGAGAGAGATTTTATATTTTTTTTCAAAATGTTATCACTCGCAAATATAAGTGTAAAAGTAAAAAAATTATATCATTGTTCATCATTTTTCGTGCTCTTCAAAACAAGATGTATCATGGATATGTTTTGGTAAACTTAAAATTTTATATTTTTAGTATGAGTATATATTAGGTATTTTTAAAGTGAATCTTTTTCATTAGCAAAATGAATCTTCTTTAATAATAAAATGAACCTTATTCATTAACAAAATGAATCTTACCCCGAAGACTCTAAAAACCACAATCGTAAAGTTAAAAACGTCGAAGTCATTTTTATGGTTTGTAGTGTAGGGTTTAGGGTCTAACGACCATAAACACTAAACCACAAACCCTAAAAAACTATCGAGTCAGTGACAACAATATAAAGTGTAGAACTAATGCCAAAAAGATTACCCTACACCCCAAACACCCAAAAACCACCCTATGATAGCTAAAAACATCGAAGGCATTTTTAGGGTTTGTAGTGCAGGGTTTAGGGTCTAACGACCCTAAACCCTAAACCACAAACCCTAAAAAACTGTCGAGTAGTGACGACAATATAAAGTGTTGAACTAATGCCAAAAAGATTACCCTACCTCCCCCCAAACACCCTAAAAACCACCCTCGCATAAGTTTGTGGTATTATTTTTACTAGTATTAAACAAAATATCCATTTTTCTTAAACCTTTGATTCACCTTTTTAAAACATTGGATTCACTTTTCTTAAACCTCCGGTTCACTTTTCTTAAACCTCTAATTCACTTTAGTTAAAACAATCTTTATTTACAAGAATCACTTTTTCTTAAACCTTTGATTCACTTTTTCTTAAATGCATGATTCACTTTATAAAAACCTCTGATTCACATTTCTTAAACCTCTTAATCTATGCTTACGAGATTCACTCTTATTACTCTGATTCACTTTGTAACAACTTGTGATTCACTTTTTAACAACGTTTGATTCACTTTTCTAAAACATCTGATTCACATTAGTCAAACAATCAGAATCACTTTAGTTAAACAATCTCTGTTTATGAGATTCGTTTTTTTTTTAACCTCTTATTCACTTTGAAGCAACTGTCTGATTCACTTTTTAACAACCTTTGATTCACTTTGTAACACCCTATGATTCACTTTTCTTAAACTTAAGATTCACAACGAATCTTAAAAAATATGTACATACAAAAAATGAAAAATAAAAAAATTATCAAAACATACTCATGTTTGGTCTTATTTTGAAGAGCATGAAAAATGATGAACAATGGTATAATTTATTTTATTTTTACACTTATATTTTATAAGTTATGGCATTTTGAAAAAAAATAAAAATTTCTCTCTCTTCCCTCTCTCCCCTGCGTGTGTACCCGTAGAATGTTAACAAATTTCTCTTTTTTTTCTTTTATTCTTTATTTTCCTCCAATAGAGTGTTGACATGTGGCACTCTCCATATTACAACATGGCACCTTCTCCATGGAGAAATCGCGTATAGAGAAATATAGGGTAAATGGGGTGGTAAGGCGGTGGTCTTTGCGTGTGAAGAGATAAGGCTTTTATCTCTTCACACGGCTCCTTTCTAGCTGTCAAAATAGCAGTGTCCGGACCAGTGTCCGGACCAGGTGGTCCGGACGAGGTCGATGCGCGCGTCCGAACCAGTACGTCCGGACGGTGGTTCGGACGAAAATTGTTTTGCCTCTAAAATCTTCGTTTGAGCTCCGATTTGATCCCCGTTTTCGCCTACGCGTTCGTCTCTCTCTGTACTTTGCTCTAGCTTGGTTTTCCTCATGTTTAACCAATAAATTTGTGAGATAATCAATAAAACATAACTAGAGGAAAAACTAACCAAAGTGGAGAAATGAGCAGAAAAAGTGCTAATATAATATATGAAATACACCTATAAAACATGCTCATTTGGACACTTATCAGTGTCCACTTTTAAAATAAAAAGTAAAAGTGCTGTGTGTGTGCTGTGTGTGTCCGATTTGGACCCCCCCCCCCCCCCCTCCACCTATCTCTCCTTATATACAAAACAACAAAAACAATTAAAAGTAATAAAGTAACCCCCCCTCACTCACAACTCTCTCTCCTATCTCTATTCTCTTCTCTCACGTATACACACTCACCCTCACTCTCTCATTTCTTTCCTTCTTCCCCAGCGAACAGCCATGGAAGCTTGAGCTCTCTCATAAAATACTCCCTTCTCTCATCTTGTTAAGTGCTTAAACTTCCTCCAAAAATTATAAAAACTACACCATTGTGTTCCTCTCATCAAGGAGAACACTAGCCTCTTTTCAAAATTCGAAAACAAGCATTTTCGTTTTCATGGGTATGGAGCATTTGGAGTTTCAAGACCACCATTAGAACCACCTCCTTCTCCTTGTCGTTTTGTGGTAAAAATATTCTTGAAGCCCCTTTGTTTTTCTAGCCTTATGGGCAAAACGAAATTTGAGCTAAACTCTTGCTTGCTCCTTGTGTATCTAGCCGATTTTGGCATTGTTGGTGGAGCTGAAATCTTACTCTTGAGCCATTCCAAACACTAACTACACCCTTGCAAGGTAATGAGATTTCTAAACCCTAAAACTCACACAAAAGCTTAAATAATGTTTAGGGTTAGTTTTTAGTATTGAAATGGTGTGTATGTATGGGTTATAATGTTAGAGTTGTTGGAGTGCCATAACCGGTGGAGAGAGAAGGAAGCAAGAAGAAAAAAAAAAGAAAACTAGAAGAGAAACAAGGTAATGATACTCACCTTTGTGTAGCCTTATATATATGTATGTAACAGATTTTAGAAGTTTGAAATGAGTAATGAAAATGGCATTGTGCAGTAGTGTAATGTGTAGGAGAATTCAAATGCTTAAAACCCTTAAAAGACATGGAAAAGCTTGTTGAAACCTAAATGGGAATTAGTGTTTGAGTGCAGGAATTTAATGTTGCTTAGTGTAGTATTTGTGTATGAGAAATTGGGTATATTGATATTGATTATAAACAGGTGGTGTGGATCATATATGTGAGTGAAATAATGTGGTGAGAGTATAAAAATATAGGGGAGGTTATGTCAACATTTACCTAGGACTAGAACACTTAGTGAACTAGAAACTAGGTGGATAATGTAGGGTGTAACAGATTTTGATAGAGAAAGATAGAGGGTATATGGGAGAGATAGTTAATGTAGTTGTAATGCATTAGAGGTGCTAGAAATGACATTAGAAGAGGGAACTAAAGATGGAGAGAGTTAGAATAGAAATCTGTAACAAAATGCAACTAGAGAAGAAACCTATTGAGTGTTGGAATGGAATTTGGGAAGAACAAGAGTGTAAGCTAGTATAGGATTTGTGTAATGAATTAAGGAATGAAACACATGATTTAGGGTGTGTAATTAGTGCTAAAACATGTGGGAATAAGTGTAGGAACAATGAGGAAGTAATGGGTAAAAGAGAGGACTGAAAACAGATTTTTAAACTAAAGTACTGGGCCGGACCGGACTTGCGACCGGACTTGCAAGTTCGGTCGAGCCCAGAATCACAGAGACGGGAGTCTTCTGGAATGGACCGACTTGCAAGTTCGGTCGGACCAGAAAATTCTCCCGTCTGAAACTTCTGGAATGGACCGAACTTGTGACCGGACTTGCAAGTTCGGTCGGGCCAGAAAAATTTCCGTAATGAAAGCTACTGGAATGGACCGGACTTGCGTCCGGACTTGCAAGTCCGGTCGAGTCAAAAAAAAAATTTAAATTAAATAATAACATACATATATATATATATATATATATATATATATATATGTCTACCCACATATATATAAGTGTACATATATCATTGTACCAATGTTAAGGAAATAAACTTAAAGTAAAGAAGAGTAAGTAAGTAATGTGTAAGTGTAAGAATGGAAAGGACTTAGTAAGTAAGACTTAGGAAACGTAAGAGTAATCGAATTAAGTAAATGATAGTTAAATTAATCAACCGAACATATGTATGTTAGGACTTGATTTGTGAGCACCGAAGGAACGTTGGGATACAAGTACAACGGTGAACGGTATGAATTCCTCATGCCCCGTATGCTATCTTGGTTACTCTGATTTGTGTGTTGTGTGCTACTTGATCACCAAATAAGATAAATGCACGAATCGGAGTTACCATGCATACTTGTGATTATGTAGTGTTGTATGTTGTGAATATTTTTCTTAAATCTTAGTTTGTATAATTCATGAAATGTATGGATGAATATGAATGCGTGTATGTATGTTGTATTGTACTGTGACCGATTGTGATTGTGCTTGGACTTCTAACTTATTCCTAACAAGCTAACCAATCTAACTTAAATTGGTAATTAAATTGGAATGAGTAGAAGTCCGATATAGTTTCGGCCACGCGTGAGGATGCGGAGTCACGAGAGGTTGGCTCCAATTCCTGACTCTTAAACTGGTCCACGGCCTAAATCCCTTAAGTGGGTAGCATCCCGGATTGGTGAGTCAAGTAAATCCCGGTGGTGGGACGGAGTAGTCCCCGGGCCGGAGGTCATACCGACTTAACTTGAGTATGAGTAAGTAAGTAAGAATGAGTAAGTAAGTAAATGGTAGTAAGTAAGTAAAGTAAGAGTAAGTAACTTGTAATGAGTAAAAGAGTAATAAGCATTCCGATTAACCCGGATGTGTAAATTGGCTAACACGGTGAAGGTAAGTAAGTGTGTGTGCTATTGTATTGCTATCTTGCATTGTATGAAGTATTGTATATGCATGTATGTTGTATGTAAAGCATGTATGTATGAAATTAATGGATCGCATGTTTAGTGGACGTCAAATAGTCGGCGTGCCCTAGCTAGCACACGGTATATGCGGAGTTCATGCGCAGCTTTTGCTGAGCCCCTTGGGGCGATGTTTTTACTACACGCAGGTACCAGAGAAGGATGAAGCGGGAAGAGGCGTAGCTTAAATTCTTGTCTTCTTTTTGTCTGTAAACAATGAATTATGAACGGTGTACTAAGTAGTACACGACTTTAGCTTTTGATGCCGGCGTACCATGGGGTACACCTTTTTGGATATAGAAAAGATGGCGAATTGGTGTAGAGAGTAGCTTGTAGAAAACTCATTCTTTTGAAAGGATTGGTAAGGGGATGTAATTAAATACCTTAAATACTCGGTGATCCGGTAATGTAAGAAGGTTATCTTTTGTATTCGGTAAGCAATGTTTTAGTAGCTCGGTATACTATGATCATCAGACCGTGACTGTAAGTAAGGTAAGCCTTGCTAGCCGTATGGGCGGTTAACGGTGTTGTATCACCCGCCGTAGTAATAGTAGTATTTCCGCTGCGAACTGATAGGATTAGCAGGACAATTAGACGGTAAGAAGAGGATTAGCGGTAGGGGTGTTACAAAAAGTGGTATCAGAGCGTAGTTACGCTCTGATGTCCTTAGTTACCGAGCATAGGGGATTACCGAGTTAGGATTTCAACCGTCTTAAGACGGATACTTAGAAACCTAACTAGGAACTACCGTTATTAACAACGGATACCCTGACGTTCTTAGGAACGATACCTTGTTTAAATTCCAAGACCTTCAGGTCATATCTTGCGAAGCCTAATTAAATGCTAAATGTTCAGATGTCAGGACGAGGTCGAGGCCGACCTAGGGGAGAGACATCTGACGGACCCGGCGCGCAGACGATAGCAGAGATCGTCGCCGTCACGGTAGCGCAGATGCTACCTCAAGTAATTACCGCTATGCAACAGAACCAACAGAACCAACAAACTCAAGCAGGCCAATCCCTCCCCCTCCACCCAGAGAAGCTAACTGGGTAAAAGCTGTAGCGGAACTCCGCCCTCCTTGCTTTAGGGGCGAGAGTGATCCGGCTAAGCTAGAAGCCTACATCTCCGAGATGGAGACGGCGTTTGAAACCCTCGAAGCTCCTGCTGGAGTTCGAATTAGAGTTGTTGCCTACTATCTGAAAGATGCAGCCATGGATTGGTGGAAGCTAGTCAAGCACGAGCACGTCAACGACCCCACCTTCGACTAGGAGTCCTTTGCATCCCTTCTCCGATCAAAATACTATCCGGAGCATGTGAAAACAAAGAAAAGGCTAGAGCTGGACGCCTTGAAAATGACAGGCAAGATGTCTGTGGATGAGTATTACCGCACCTTCACTTCTATCCTCCGTCTTCTACCCGATCTAGGATACACCGGCCAGGTGTTGGTCGATTGCTTCTATGGCGGTCTGAGCCATCGCCTACGGTACGGTATGGGCTACACACGATTTACCTCTCTTCAGGTAAATATCGGTTAACCCTTAGTATCATTTCAATTCCTTAATTTCCTTGAATTCCTTGAATCTCTTCTTTATCCTTTCTTAAATGAGAATCCCGGCTAATACCTGAAACTTCAGGAGTGTTATCACGCGGCTTCTCGCGTTGAGATCACTTGCCAACTACGAGATGAAGAAACCGCGTTGAAGCGCAAGGCAAACAATAAGAACACAAGTGCCGTGGAGCAGAACCAGGGTAAAAGCTGGAAAAAGAAGAAAGGGAAATTCTTTCATCAAACTCAAAAGAACTTCCCAAGTGAGAGCAGTGCCCATGCTGAGCAGGGCAAACCAGTTGAGCTGCTTCAACTAGGTTCTTCTGCACCGGTGGCCGCAAAGCCACTGAGATCACACCCACCTAAGGGTAAACTTCTATTCCTAAATCGTATTCGTACAAGTACCATATCTAGTATACCCACGCACACATGTGCTAACCCTCTAAACCTCAGGTTCTGGCTCAGGTTTCACCAAAACCTTCTCCGACGGCCGCACCTATGTGTGCAGGAAGTGCAATCAAGACCATCCCGGCAAGGACTGCTATGGGAGAGAAATCAAATGCTACAACTGCCAGAAACCGGGACATACAGCCAACAGATGCCCAGAGAATGCCAAGCAAAAAGGGAACTTCCAAAGCTACAAGCAGAGGGAAGGCAAGGAGGTTGCATCTGGCGATGCACCGACCCACAGGCACAGCAGGGACAGGGATCCCGGGGACCTCAGAGGGGCGCACCCCAGAGGCAACCTGTCCTTCATGTTATCGACCGTGATGGGTCCGGTTCTAAGTCTGGCCCAGGTAATTATCCGAACCTTTAATCCTTGAGAAGCATGTCTAAGCATTAGAGTAATTGTATGAGTGAATGCATGAGTAAATGAATTGAAGTGTGTATTGAGCATGAAATGAAGTAGTTGAAACTAGTACTCACCGTAGATAAATTTATAACCATAGGAAGCTTTAGTATCTGTTATCCGATACCGGTAAACCTGAATCAAGAAGAGATCGACATCACCAACCACTACTACACCAACGAACAGTGTCAGGTCATCCGACCAGGTATGATTTTATTAAGGGAATACTTGACACCCGAAGCCCAAATCTCAATCATTCGACGATGCAACGAACTAGGGACGGGTCAAGGTGGATTTTATACACCCGAATTCCCCGGTGGAGCGAAGCTGAAGCTGAAAATGATGTGCTTGGGAAAGGACTGGAATCCTTATACCAAGACATACCAAGACACGAACACAAGATGGAGCGACGCCACCGACAATACCTCCAGAGTTTCAGACACTCATCACACAAGCAATAGGACTTGCACAACAATGTGAACATGATCCGATCCCCGCACTTGAAGCGGACCTTTGTATCGTCAACTTCTATGACAAAGAAGGACGACTTGGGTTACACCAAGACAAGGACGAGACAGCGGAATCTCTTGAACAAGGAGTGCCCGTAGTGTCTTGGTCCATTGGTGATGACGCCATCTTTTGTATAGCGAGCAGAAGCGTGTGGACCTCGCACAGAAATTGATATTGAGATCAGGAGATGTCCTAATCATGGGTGGAAACTCTAGGATGCTGTATCACGGGATCAACAAGATCAAGTTAAATACGGCACCACCGGCAATAATCAATGCCACACACATGAACCAGGACGCCTGAACCTTACCTTTAGGAAGTATTAAATTCATAGTATCATGTAATCTATTAGTAACGTGTGTTAGAGACACGGTATGTATGATGGTTGGTTTATCAATAAAGAGCAGTGTTGATTTAAATTCCACTTGTGTCCACCATCGATACTTATCCACTTGTGAATCCAATAGGTTGTGGACTCGGTACCGAAGGTAACCTGAGCATCCTCACCAAGCACAAGCCGCAGAACGGCACCATCTTAACGGGAACATTCCTAGTGAACGGCATTGATGCCAATGTGTTATTTGACTCCGGCGCCTCTCACACGTTCGTATCACCATCTTTTGTGAAGAGGTTGAAGCTAGATGCGGATGAGCTACCGAATTTTATGGTACTCTCCCATCAAAGGAGCGAGTAAAGTGCACCAAATACTATCAATCAGCCACTATTGAAATCAAAAACGAAGCGTTTCCCATCTCCTTCATCGAGTTTAATGGATTGGGATTCGACTTAATCATCGGAATGAATTGGTTGGAGCGGCACATGGGTAGAATCCTCTGCGCCGAGCATCGATTGCTGCTCAAGAGTCCTTCTGGGTTTACCGTATCTTATCGCCAGAGACCGAGAGAGCCTTCGACCACACTCATATCTGCTATGGCTATGTACCGGGAGCTCAGAAAAGGCCACGAAGTATATCTGTGTTATGTACAAGACCTGGAGAGAGATCCAGAGTTCAGTGAAGATGTACCGATTGTATCTGAATTCCCTGATGTATTCCCTAAGGAGCTACCCGGCATGCCACCACCGAGAGCAGTGGAGTTTGAAATTGATATTTGCCAGGTACCGGTCCCATTGCTAGGGCACCGTACCGTATGGCACCTGCTCAATGACAGAACTGAGAGCAATTACGACCTTCTCGACAAAGGGTTTATACGCCGAGCGTATCACCGGGGGAGCACCGGTTTCTCTTCATGAAGAAGAAGGACGGTAGCCTCCGACTTTGCATGACTATCGTGAGCTGAATGCGGTCACAGTCAAAAATAAATACCCATTACCACGCATCGACGACCTATTTGATCAGCTGAAAGGAGCATCAGTCTTCCCAAGATTGACCTCCGTTCTGGGTATCATCAAATTGCTATCAAAGAGCAAGACATTGAGAAAACGGCATTCCGTACCAGATATGGCCACTACGAATTCACGGTGATGCCATTCGGCTTATCAAACGCACCAGCTAAATTCATGGACCTCATGAATCGTCTGTTCAGTGAGCATTGGATACTCAGTGGTTGTCTTCATCGACGACATACTTGTATACTCAAAATCAACAGAAGAACATGAAGTTCACTTAAGGAAAGTGCTTGAGACACTGCGCGAGAATCAGCTGTATGCGAAGTTCTTCAAATGCGAGTTCTGGCTAGATCAGGTATCATTCCTGGGTCATGTCATCTCGAGCACAGGTATCTCAGTTGACCCTTCTAAGATAGAAGTTGTACGATCATGGCCTAGACCTAAGATGTTACCGACATCCGGAGCTTTCTTGGTCTAGCTGGTTATTACCGGAGATTTGTAAAGGACTTCTCAAAAGTCGCTAAGCCCATGACTACACTGATGAAGAAAGATGCACCGTTTTATGGACAGACGAGTGCGAGCTATCATTTAGAGCCTTAAAGACTCATTGACCTCAGCGCCCATCCTTACTCTTCCAGAGGGCACAGAGGGATTTGAGGTATATTGTGATGCATCAGGCAAGGAATGGGATGCGTACTCATGCAGCATGGCAAGGTTGTAGCTTATGCCTCCCGCCAGCTGAAAAAGCATGAGGAGAATTACCCGACTCACGACTTAGATTAGGAGCCATTGTCTTCGCCTTGAAGATATGGTGACACTATCTCTATGGGGTAAGCATCACCATCTACTCCGACCACAAGAGCTTACAGTATGTATTCACATAATAGAATTGAATTTGAGACAGAGAAGGTGGATGGAGTTTCTCTCTGACTACGACATCGACCTACATTATAAGGAAGGGAACAAAGATTGTAGCCGACGCCCTGAGCCGTCGAGCACACTCGCTCCATTCGCTACTCGCTTCTTCTAGCTGGTTGACGAGGTGCGAGACGCTCAGTTGAGTGACCCTTACCTAACCGAAATCAGACAAAAGATCGAAAATAATACATTTGAGAAGAAAAAGTACGACTTCAAGCTACATGAAGTGGTTTGATTCGGTTGAATGGCAGGCTATGCGTCCCCCGAAACAATGCTGAGCTAAGGGATCGCATCCTGCGAGAGTCACACAGTTCCACATTGTCAGTCCATCCAGGAGCCTCCAATGTACAAAGACATGAAGAGGTACTTCTGGGGTCTGGAATGAAATCGGATGTGACAGAATTTGTACTGAGATGCTTAACATGCCAAAAGGTTAAATTCGAACATCGTAGACCAGGCGGAATGGTACAATCGATGACAGTTCCGGAGTGGAAATTTCATGATATCTCCATGGATTTTGTTGTAGGACTCCCACCTGCTAGGGGAGGACTCAACATGATCTGGGTTTGTTGTCGATCGCCTTACCAAGGTTGCCAGATTCACCGATGAAGGACACCTGGAAGGTAGTGAAGCTCGCAGAGCTATTCGACAAGGAGATTATCAGACATCACGGAGTCCCTAAAACCATAGTATCTGACCGCGACAACCAGATTTCTTTCGAGATACTGGAGAGCCACACGGAAGCGTTGGGTACAGAATTGAAGTTGAGTACCGCCTTCCATCCTCAGACTGACGGTCAGACAGAAAGGACCATCCAGACACTGGAGGACATGCTTAGGCATGTGCCTTAGACTTTCAGGGGAGTTGGTTAGATAAGCTTCATCTTCGAATTTTCTTACAATAATAGCTATCATACTTCGATTAAGATGTCACCTTTCCAAGCCCTATACGGTAGACCTTGCCGTACACCCTTGTGTTGGGATGAGTCAAGCGAAGCGGTCATCATAGGGCCGGAGTATCTATAACAAGTCCAAGCGGAAGTGCAACAAATCCGAGCCAATAGAAGGCAGCCCAGATAGACAGATCCTATGCAATGTGAGACGACGCGACCTTGAGTTCGTCGAGTGGGGCGACCAAGTGTTCTTGCGAGTTTCACCCTATAGGGCGTTATTCCGTTTTGGCCAAAGACAAACTAAGCCCAAAATTTGTAGGGCCGTACACTATCACCGAAAGAGTTGGATCCGTAGCCTACAGGTTAGCGCTACCTGAGGACTTGGACGTGTCCATGATGTATTTCATGTGTCCAAACACTCAAGAAATACATTGCTGTCCTTCTCATGTCTTAGAGCCCGAGAGACTCTCCATCGAGCCGAAAATGAGGTATGGTTGAAACACCCGGTAAGAATCCTTGATAGGAAGACCAGAGACACTCGCCACAAGTCTATACGAATGGTGAAGGTCCATGGTCAAACCACGATGTCAAGGAAGCGACATGGGAATTGGAGGATGCCAGAGGCTAAGTACCCGCAGTTGTTCATAGACTAGAGAGTCTAGCATTTAGTAATACGGGTACGGTCGTACCCCTTTAAGGGGGGGTAAGCCCTTTTGCTTTGCATTGCTTCGGTGAGCATTGCATAGTTTGTAGGTGTTGTAATGGATTTTTGTATGGCACATGTAGTCAAGTGAATTTGGTATGTGTATGTATGTATGTGTAGAGTAGTGTATGGAGTGATGTTCTAGATGATGTATGTGTATAAGGCGTAATATAATTGCATCGATGATTGTGTGATGGTATGTATGGAAATGGTGTATGGTGTATGAATTTGTATTGTGAGTGATGCGTATTGTGCTTGAATAGTTATGCTTGCAATGTGGAATGAAGCAAACACCTCATAGGTGTAGTAAGACACATTATGGCAATGGTTTGCATAATGAGTAGAGTTACTTAAACTATAACCTTGAGCAACTTTGAGGGCAAAGTTTCTTAAGGGGGTAGATTGAAATACCCGTAATTAAAAATACTGATTAATTAGGCTAATAATAATTAGAGGCTTAATGGGTAAATAAACATGAGGGAGAAAATCCCGAAGAAAACGGATCCTTGAACGGATTAAAAACCTAACGAACCTTAAAGCACGTTTTCGAGGTAACGGGAAAACGTGTCTTTAAACGGGTCAACAGACTCGTAATAATGTTGGTCAACTAAATAATCATTAATAAATTTAGTGAAGCTTTAGAACCAATAAATCAATAAAACGAGAAATTGGTAAAAAACTGTCAAAAACGGGAAGTTTGGGTAGAAACATAATTAACCAAAACTTGTGTCCAATTTTTAAATAAAAAGTAAAAGTGTTTGTGGTGTGCTGTGTGTGTCCGACTTGGACCCCCCTCACACCCTCACCTATCTCTCCTTATATAAAACACAAAACAATTAAAAGTAATAAAGTAACCCCCCCTCACTCACCACTCCTCTCTCCTATCTCTATTCTCTTCTCTCACGTATACACACTCACCCTCACTCTCTCATTGTCTTTCCTCTTCCCCAGCGAACAGCCATGGAAGCTTGAGCTCTCTCACAAAATACTCCCTTCTCTCATCTTGTTAGTGCTTAAACTTCCTCCAAAATTATAAAAACTACACCATGTGTTCCTCTCATCAAGGAGAACACTAGCCTCTTTTCAAAATTTGAAAACAAGCAATTTTCGTTTTCATGGGTATGGAGCATTTGGAGTTTCAAGACCACCATTAGAACCACCTCCTTCTCCTTGTCGTTTTGAGGTAAAAATATTCTTAAAACCCCTTGTTTTTCTAGCCTTATGGGCAAAACGAAATTTGAGCTAAACCCTTGCTTGCTCCTTGTGTATCTAGCCGATTTTGGCATTATTGGTGGAGCTGAAATCTTACTCTTGAGCCATTCCAAACACTAACTACACTACACCCTTGCAAGGTAATGAGATTTCTAAACCCTAAAACTCACACAAAAGCTTAAATAATGTTTAGGGTTAGTTTTTAGTATTGAAATGGTGTGTATGTATGGGTTATAATGTTAGAGTTGTTGGAGTGCCATAACCGGTAAGAAAGGAGAAGCAAGAAGAAAAAAAAAGAAAACTAGAAGAGAAACAAGGTAATGATACTCACCTTTGTGTAGCCTTATATATATGTATGTAACAGATTTTAGAAGTTTGAAATGAGTAATGAAAATGGCATTGTGCAGTAGTGTAATGTGTAGGAGAATTCAAATGCTTAAAACCCTTAAAAGACATGGAAAAGCTTGTTGGAACCTAAATGGAATTAGTGTTTGAGTGCAGGAATTTAATGTTGCTTAGTGTAGTATTTGTGTATGAGAAATTGGGTATATTGATATTGATTATAAACAGGTGGTGTGGATCATATATGTGAGTGAAATAATGTGGTGAGAGTATAAAAATATAGGGGAGGTTATGTCAAATTTACCTAGGACTAGAACACTTAGTGAACTAGAAACTAGGTGGATAATGTAGGGTGTAACAGATTTTGATAGAGAAAGATAGAGGGTATATTGGGAGAGATAGTTAATGTAGTTGTAATGCATTAGAGGTGCTAGAAATGACATTAGAAGAGGGACTAAAGATGGAGAGAGTTAGAGTAGAAATCTGTAACAAAATGCAACTAGAGAAGAACCTATGTGAGTGTTGGAATGGAATTTGGGAGAACAAGAGTGTAAGCTAGTATAGGATTTGTGTAATGAATTAAGGAATGAAACAACATGATTTAGAGTGTGTAATTAGTGCTAAAACATGTGGGAATAAGTGTAGGAACAATGGGGAAGTAATGGGTAAAAGAGGGACTGAAAACAGATTTTTAAACTAAAGTACTGGGCCGGACCGGACTTGCGACCGGACTTGCAAGTTCGGTCGAGCCCAGAATCACAGAGACGGGAGTCTTCTGGAATGGACCGAACTTGCGACCGGACTTGCAAGTTCGGTCGGACCAAAAAATTCTCCCGTCTGAAACCTTCTGGAATGGACCGAACTTGCGACCGGACTTGCAAGTTCGGTCGAGCCCAGAATCACAAAGACGGGAGTCTTCTGGAATGGACCGGACTTGCGACCGATTTGCAAGTTCGGTCGGACCAGAAAATTCTCCCGTCTCCAACCTTCTGGAATGGACCGAACTTGCGACCGGACTTGCAAGTTCGGTCGGGCTAGAAAAATTTCCGTAATGAAAGCTACTGGAATGGACCTGACTTGCGTCCGGACTTGCAAGTCCGGTCGAGTAAAAAAAAATTAAATTAATTAATAATAACATACATATATATATATGTCTACCCACATATATATATAAGTGTACATATATCAATGTACCAATGTTAAGGAAATAAACTTAAAGTAAAGAAGAGTAAGTAAGTAATGTGTAACTGTAAGAATGGAAAGGACTTAGTAAGTAAGACTTAGGAAACGTAAGAGTAATCGAATTAAGTAAATGATAGTTAAATTAATCAATCGAACATATGTATGTTATAGGACTTGATTTGTGAGCACCGAAGGAACGTTGGGATACAAGTACAACGGTGAACGGTATGAATTCCTCATGCCCCGTATGCTATCTTGGTTACTCTGATTTGTGTGTTGTGCTACTTGATCACCAAATAAGATAAATGCACGAATCGGAGTTACCATGCATACTTGTGATTATGTAGTGTTGTATGTTGTGAATATTTTTCTTAAATCTTAGTTTGTATAATTCATGAAATGTATGGATGAATATGAATGCGTGTATGTATGTTTATTGTACTGTGACCGATTGTGATTGTGCTTGGACTTCTAACTTATTCCTAACAAGCTAACCAATCTAACTTAATTGGTAATTAAATTGGAATGAGTAGAAGTCCGATATAGTTTCGGCCACGCGTGAGGATGCGGAGTCACGAGAGGTTGGCTCCAATTCCCGACTCTTAAACTGGTCCGCGGCCCAAATCCCTTAAGTGGGTAGCATCCCGGATTGGTGAGTCAAGTAAATCCCGGTGGTGGGACGGAGTAGTCCCCGGGCCGGAGGTCATACCGACTTAACTTGAGTATGAGTAAGTAAGTAAATGGTAGTAAGTAAGTAAATGGTAGTAAGTAAGTAAAGTAAGAGTAAGTAACTTGTAATGAGTAAAAGAGTAATAAGCATTCCGATTAACCCGGATGCGTAAATTGGCTAACACGGTGAAGGTAAGTAAGTGTGTGTGCTATTGTATTGCTATCTTGCATTGTATGAAGTATTGTATATGCATGTATGTTGTATGTAAAGCATGTATGTATGAAATTAATGGATCGCATGTTTAGTGGGACGTCAATAGTCGGCGTGCCCTAGCTAGCACGCGGTATATGCGGAGTTCATACGCAGCTTTTGCTGAGCCCCTTGGGCGATGTTTTTACTACGCAGGTACCAGAGAAGGATGAAGACGGTGAAGAGGCGTAGCTTAATTCTTGTCTCTTTTTGTCTGTAAACAATGAATTATGAACGGTGTACTAAGTAGTACACGGCTTTAGCTTTTGATAGCCGGCGTACCATGGGGTACACCTTTTTGATATAGAAAAGATGGCGAATTGGTGTAGATGAGTAGCTTGTATAAAACTCATTCTTTTGAAAGGATTGGTAAGGGGATGTAATTAAATACCTTAAATACTCGGTGATCCGGTAATGTAAGAAGGTTATCTTTTGTATTCGGTAAGCAATGTTTTTAGTAGCTCGGTATACTATGATCATCAGACCGTGACTGTAAGTAAGGTAAGCCTTGCTAGCCGTATGAGAGGTTAGCGGTGTTGTATCACCCGCCGTAGTAATAGTAGTATTTCCGCTGCGAACTGATAGGATTAGCAGGACGATTAGACGGTAAGAAGAGGATTAGCGGTAGGGGTGTTACATTCAACAGGTTTCTTACGCCCGTCGAGGAGTGTAGTCTCCCTGTCTGAGCTTAGAACTCTATAATTATTCAGCAATCTTTTATTTCCACTTATATGTTTAGTGGCTCTAGAATCAAGAATCCATATTTCTAGCAGTTTATTCAACATGTAATTTCCATGCGAGGTAAAACAAGGCAAATAATTTAAGTAAGTTTTAGAGTTACTTGGGAAATCTCCAAAACTTTTTTGATTCGACTTTTTTGAAGATAGCTTACCAGCTGTTGAAGTTGTTCTGTACTAATCCCTTTAACCGGTGTCTCAGATCCTTCGCCGCCAGTTAAGGTGCTTGTTCTTCCTTGTTCCTCGATGACCGTTGTGACTTAGGTGTCTTTTCGTTTCTTGCTTTCGTCTCCAAGGAAACCAATCAGCCACGAGCAATTTTCTCTGGTGTGTCCAGTTTTACCGCAGTTGTTACATTTTGGTGGATCTTTCCTGAAATACCCCATAAATTAATTTAAATTAATTTAGGGGATTTCTTTGGTAAACCCTAAATGAAACTATTAAATATTAATTTATTATATGGTATTATGAATTTAATAGTGAGATTTATAAGTCAATAAATCTTGGGAAAATTTCAAGACACTCCAATTATATTATAAAGATTTTAGAAATATTTTGAACATTGATTTAAGGCATAAAAGTCAAATAAAATCATAGAAACCTTGAAGCTTCAAAAGCTCTAGGATTGACTTTTTGAGAATGGTCAAATCAGCCCATGAAAACTATACCAATAAAAAGGTTATGGAAAACCAAGAAGATCGATAAAAAGAACGTTAAAACGGATCATCCTAGCCAAAGTTATGATAAATTGAAGTTTAAAGCCAAAATTTTGAAGGATGCTGACGTGTCCAGGACACGTGTCGCGCCCAATCAGCACCGAGTCACTCAATCGGTTGAGTTTCCAGCGGTTTTGGCATGTCAACAGGCGATCTTTAGACACCTATATCTTTTTCCCTACTCCACCATTTGGTATGCGTTTGTTTCATTCGATTCTCCTATATTCCTCTTTCCAACCATTACCCACACACCATCTAACTCCTTCTACAATGATCGGAAAGTTGATCCCAAGTTGCCTCCTCGCGAGTTCGTAACCCAGATTCCGGTTTTTCCTGAGATCGGGTAAACTTCGGCACGCCATAACTTCTTCATTTCTCATCCAAATTTTGTGTTCTTTAGCTTGTTGTGAAGATCTCTAATCCCTCTATAACTTTCATGTTGATGGCCAAGGCTGATTCGCACTAGTTTGGGAGATAAATCTGTCTAAAGTTGCCTACTCGACCACGGCGGTAATTCTGCCCAGTTCATCCCGAATCAACTAGGTAAACACGGATCTTGTGAGATCTGTAACTTTCTCCCTAGTTCATCAAAATCAATTATTCTTCCACTAGCATCTAGAGTTACATGTCTAGTTTGGATTGTGATAGGTTCCATGAATCAAATCTCTCTCAGTTGGTGCGAGTTGATTCGAGAAGAGGCATACCTGAACCGCACATAAAATACCGATTCCAGAATTGTCGACTTGGTTTCACCCGTTAATGCAATTCCGGTAAGTTTCTGGTCAAATTGTTCCGTTGATGCCCTTTGAAATTTCATCACCGATCAAACCCACATGCCAATTTAGTCTATTATGCATTACAATGGGAGAATTTGTATGAATTACAACCGAATTAAGTTTGTACCGAAATAAACCCTAACTCTCGAAACTTGGTGTATACTGCATTATAATTGGGGAAATCGGTACCATTAGAACCGGAATTTGATTACGAATCGATAGGAACAAGAATCACTCGATTCCGTTCTGTGGATTGTGAGAAAAACAAGATTTAGTACTCGATCCCCTTATTACCTTCGCTGATGAACTTGCGTGTTCTGGGCCGTCCGATCGCGGTTAATAAACATGGACGGCCGAGATTAGATCGTGGGGATTTAAGAAGTAATAAGTGAATATGTTTTCCAGAATAAAGTCCTAACTTGCTAGATTTAGTTAATGGCCTTCCCGAATGTATTTTGACTTGAAATTTTAACCATAGATTCCTTATAAAGTCTAGTTTATTTTGATGTAAATTAATATGGGTTTTGAGTTTTTAAACATAAGTTATGATTTTTGCAAGTTACGAGTATTATGGAATTATTTGGGTGATTTAAAAAGATATTTTATGAAATAAAAATTTTTATAATATGTCTAAAATGTTATATTATTATATATTAAATTTGGGAATTTTGGGCAAGGGTAAATAGGTTTAAAAATTATGTTTATGGAATTTTCATAAGAATAACTTATAATATATGGTTGAATGTAACAAAAAAATTAAAGTATGGTTGTTAATAAGCTTTTTAGGTTGGGGAAAATAATTAAACCTAAATTAACATTTTACATCAGTATGTTATGAATATTTTGGGTAGTATCTTTTGGGTGAAGTAAAATTTGTTTACACCTAAATATACTTATATGAGAAAAATAAAATAGGAACTTATATTAAAACGAGGTATTAAACTAAACTACATGACATTTATTATTATGGAGGTTAATATGCTTAATTAAACTAGGGCAAACACTTTATTTTATAAACCATATATCAGTTGTGGATATGTCTAAAAGATATTAGATATAATTAAATACAATAAGAATTTCTTAAAGAATGTTTTGGATAAATCCTAAGGAAAATATAAGTGTATATAAAATGCATTAGAAGTAAATAAAAGAAGTAACATTCCTTATGGGAAACATATTAAGAGGGAAAAATTGGGATAAACCTAATTCCTACGTGACAATTAAAAATATTAAAGGTTAGTGTGACATCCAGGTAGACTATTAGGGGGAAATACACATCCTAAACCTTAATAGGTCAAAGTAAGTTAGCCAATTGTAACCAAAGGGTTAATTAAATCAAACCTATAATCAGGGGTGGGTAAATGGAGTAAGTTAAGTTTAAATTAAAGATTTAATTACGAGATCTAGCCAGATCCTAGGAGGGAGTAAAGTAAAACGAAACTATAGACTAATAAGAATGGGGGAAGTGTAGCATTATAGTGCCTTAACTAATCAATACTTGGAATACTTTAATTATAGTGATTAGTGGAGGTAGTTCGCATTTTCAAGTTTGGTTGCTGCTTCTACATATACCAGGTACGATTTCTCGTACTCAGATACTTTTGGTGACGAACTTCTTGGAATGTTTTGAGAAACGCTAACTGAGCTTGAATGAATCTCGAAAGGGAACTGTTGTGTACTAACTCAGCTTGATGTGACTAACTGGGCTTTGAATGTACAATTCACATGATCATTGGTTCTCCTTATCTAGTTACCTCATTAGATATTAACTGCTGAGGGTTTACGCTTCTGCACTCTGTAGGACTGAGTGTTTTGGTATTGCGCTCGTGCAGTTATTAATCTAGTGGGAATATGGGAATGTTTGGTCTTGGTAAATTCTTCTTTCGACTGTGGATATCATTTCAACCATGAGCTGAGTCTTTGTTGTGATGTGCGCACATCTTCACCGGTAAACAGCGAGGGGCTGTATATCCCCTGTCCAGACGGACGTTGTAACAGCGAGGGGCTGTATATCCCCTGTCCAGACGGACGTTGTAAACAGCGAGGGGCTGTATATCCCCTGTCCTATCGGACGTAGTCAACAGCGAGCCATCTCTTCCAATTGGTTTCATTCCACCCTTGAGTTGTTGGTTCTTGGATTTCTTCTTTCCTTACCTAGTCCTTGTGACTACTTGGGTTTTTCTACTCTTCTGGAACTTAATCTAACTTAGCATGGGATGTTCACTGACTCCTGGTGTGGTTCTAAACTGACTACTTTATCTTTATTGTTGACTATCTCTATTACTTGCTTGTTGCTTTGACTTGGTGATTTGAAGTGCCTTGTCCCTCTGTTTGGTTTTTAAGAGTTTCTTTCCAAGTTTCTATATTGTTTAAAGATTATGTTTTAATTTCTGTTATGAGGATTGTACCAGTTCCATTCCAGGGAACTGACTCACCCCTCCCGGGGTGGGCTGCTTGGTTTCATCTTGCATGTACGAATTGTTGTACAGGTGCCACGAAGAGAGTGAGTGTATGGGATGGGAATTAGGAATTTTGGAGAGCTATTGTATTTTGTTATTATTACTTTTATGTTATGTTTCTCGAGTTCAGACCGTAGCTTTTGTAATATCATAAGTTGTAATTGGTGAGGTTTGGTGCCGGGTGTTTGGAACCCGATGATCTGTAATCGCCTTAGTGTTTTATTTCCGCTGCATTTATGTTAAATAGGGGCGTTACAGAAAGTGGTATCAGAGCGTAGTTACGCTCTGAGCCCGAGAAACAGCCGAGTGAAATACTTAGAAATAGGTGCCCTTAAACTGGGGAAGTGGGGTAGAATTGGAAGTGAGGATTCCAGAAAGGCACGTTACCCTTACCCCATACTTTACCTTACTTACATTACCCATGAAACACTCTAACTACATACCGTCATGGGTAGTTATGAAACACTTCGCACGTTACTAATAGATATCTAGAAACTACACAACTTCTGACAACAAACACCATCCTTTAGCAGCTAAAATGTCTCAAAAGAGGAGGACCGGAGGAAGAGGAGATTAGGAGCGGACCCCTATGTGTTACGTACCCGACGCTGTTAACCCCTGAGGTCATACTCAAATTTGACCGCTGCATTAGCTTCACAAGCAGGCTCAGATCCCTCAACCACGCCACCCACCACCCAATGGTCCACGATAGTTTTTAACTGGTTGAAAGCGGTCAACGATCTCGTCCCCCATCTAACGAATGCCACCAGTACCGAAAGCTCTGGAGAAATACATAGTTGAATTCAAAAGGCTTTTACCTCTCTATGTAACACCCCTACTACGCACAAACATTACTTGGAAATCGCAGCGAAAATAAAACGACTAAACAGTAACTAAACGATTGGTGCTACAACGCCGTCAACCACCCACGTGGTTAACAAGGCTGAATAAATACAAGTGTACCGGTCTGATGATCAGACTCCCGAGCATAGAACTAATAACCATATATATACATCAACAAAATACCGAGTGTTTACAACAAATCCTTCACTGTATACCGTCACTGTAAACTGTCATAATCAAGTATATAATACGCCACGGGAGCACAGGCGCATCCCGGGCAAACATCCAAAAGTACTCCAAAGTAAACTACACCCTAGGATCTAGAGCCACTCCGCTTCTTCGATCCTCATCCTGCAGTAAAAGAAATATGGATCCCCCGAGGGGGTCAGCAACCCTTGGCTGGCATGGTTAACGCGCAGCCCATCGACTACCGGAATGCGCGCAAACTATTTGTCATGATGACATGGTATTTATTTTAAACACACAACTCATACATATATAACATAACATGGGTATTGTACACATCATAACACACATCACAACATACAATTCCTTTTAGGAAGAGAACCAACACAGTTAGTCCCCATTGAGAGCCTAGAGAATGTTGCCATGCTCATACTTAGCTCGTTACATAACTCGTTACCGTCCGGTTAGATTGAACGGTTAACTTAACACAAGGTGCCTCGGATATAGTGATCCAAGCACACCGAAATAACACATAGTATGCCCCTGTGGCCCGACGTGAGTCAGTAAAAATAGCCTTGGTTAAGCTAAAGGGAAGGTTAGAAACCAAATTGGAAACTTAACCATAACATACAGAGAGAATCGAACCGGTTATGACATCGACTCCCATACTCACACGCGTGGCCGGAACAGACCGGACTCCTCACTTCCCCCGTTAGCCCTTGTTAGTAGTTCATCATTGAACACAACAAACAATTCACAATAATAGGTCAAGTCTTGTTAGACACACACAAGGGAAGAGAGAGTCATACTCAACAACATAATGATATTTAACAACTGTAAACTCTTTACATGGTTAATCTTACAAAGTCATAAACACACAGAAAAAAAAAAACAACACACAAGCCGGTGTAAACCGGTAGGCAACAGACTGCAAGAAAACCATACCTTGGTCCTTGCCTTGATTTGTTTCCACCGTAGGTCACTCCTATACAGGATTAAGAATGTCGGTTAATTATTTACTTAACCTCAAATTACTAAGTGTTTAACATAATTATTTGACATGTTTAATGTCTAACTTTACCCTAGGTTACCTTCATTATACACCCTAGGGTTAACTACATAAGTCACATTCTTTTCTGTTTTTTTTTTTTAAAATTTTGGTATGTCCGACCCACCGTCCGACCCACACTGGGTCGGACCCTCCAGTGGTTTTTCGGGTCTGAAGACCTACCATGTCCGACCCATGCCGACCAACCTTCTGGGTCGGACCATTCAGACATTTTACCATAACCAGAACACCCCGCCTTATAACAATTGCCCGTCCGAACCACGTCCGACTCACTCCGACTGGGTCGGACCATTCCAGAACATTTCCCCCTCCTTTGAAATTTGACCGTCCGACCCATGTCCGACCCACCCTTTTGGGTCGGACCATTACAGAACACATCCTAACGTCTAACAGAGCTGTCCGACCCACAACTGGTCGGACCTTGGGTCGGACGTCCTCTAAACTTACCAAACTTGTCAAATCTTCACCAAACTTCTCCTAAGCTCTTTAATGCTTCCTAACAACATTTGGTAACCTTAATCCACATACACATCTATGAAACTCATTTTCTAATTCCTTAAGCCTTTTACTTATTTCCTTGTACAATTCCTTAACACTTACAACATTTTATCCTAGGTTTCTAAGTGGTGTTTCTCACCTATGATAACTACTATCCCAAAATGCTTTCTCCTCATCTTAACATCATCTCTTAAGCATTATTTCTCACAACTAACTCCTTATGTCATTCTTGAAGTTCTTTTCCAAGTTTACACTTTCTCCTTATTTACCAAAGTTTGCCTAAGTCTTTACCTAAGTCCCAAATGACTTTGGTACATACTAAAACCTCAAGATCATGCCTAAGTCCTTCTCACATCTTAATCACTCCATAATGCATGTTTCTTACCAAGACAAACTTCCAATCTAAACACCTCTTAACTATCAAACTCTTTTTAACTCTTAGACTTCTCCTTTATTACCTAAATTTCGACATAGGTTCTCCTAGAACATTACTAACCAAAACACATTGTTTTTTTTTTACCAACACACAACCAAGAACACTAAAAATCCATCAAGCACTTATTATACACAAACTCCACTCACAAAGCACACTACATCACAATATAGTGCATAACTTAAATTGCATTGCAAAACTTAGGCCCTTAAATGCATAAATCATAAACACTGAATTTCCACAATATATTTGCCTTTAACCTGCAAATACACTCAACAAGACATATGTTATTTTACTAGTCTCCTTGAGAACATTTACTAGGTCATTCCATTTGCTCTTTAGGTAGTTTTAATAAGCATTTATAAGCTCATTTCTCCTAAGGCATTAAACAACATAAGGTTAATAGATTTACCTCTTTTCCAAACAATTTCTTTCTTGTTTCACTACAAGACCGGTAGGGTATTTGATTCCTTGTCAAGTTCTAAACAATATACAAACATTATAATGAGTATTCAAGCTATAAGCTTCATCTCATTGTAAACCCTAATTTTACATTGTTTCAAAAACATTAATGTAGTTGTTTTACCTTGATCTTTGAAGAGAGTTTGAATATATAACAAGAGAGGACTCCACCTAGTCCATGAAGAGTTGAAATGAAGCTAGAACAAAGTCACACAAAGAGCTATATCAATGTGTATTTTCGGTCAAGGTAAAACATGGAGGAAACATGATTTTTCTTTGAGATTCCTTACCTAGAAGCAAAGGAGATCAACAATATGTCAAAATACAAGCTCAAGCTCCTTCAATGGTGGAACACCTTGGCACCGAAATGGGGCTCTTGAGTTTTGAGAAGATAGGAATGAAGAGCTTGATGAGAGGAAGAGATTGGTGGTGTTTGTTTTTGATTTGGACAAGTGAGCTAGATTTACAAGAGGTCAAAGATGGGTTTAATGGTGGTGGTGGTATTACCGTGGAAGAGAAGGAAGAAGAGAGGTGTGGAGCCGTGTGAACAAGGGAGGAAATGAGAGAATGAGATAGAATTTGCTTTAAGAGATATTATGCTTATAAAGTAAAAAGTAAGTTTAATTAGTTTTCTTTACTTACTTATTATATCAACTAGAGAGTGGTGAGTCACCACACTTAGAAAACCGGCCCCCTTATTATAATGAGGGTATTTTAGTCTTTGTTTGTCAATTTAATTACTTAATACAACATATGTTATAAACTAGCTTATAAAAAGCACTATTCACCAAAACAAGGCACTTAGAAGTGAAATTTTTGATTTCCCATTAATATAGCCACCCAAATGTGATACTATATAGTACACATATATATTTAAGAGTAATGATGGACATTTAGCCATTCAAAACTCATTTACAAGACAATTTTTCAAAAATGTGCTTTAAGACTTCTTAAAGCACATTTTGTGTTTTAACTTGTTTTCAAGCTTGGTTTTCTTGGTAATTGGTTTAATAAGTTCATTAGTATATAAATGAGGTCTTGGTAAGCTCATTAGGTCTTAACCAAGTTTATCCCAAGCTTAGAGCACATTTTGGCTCTTATTGACTTTAAAGCACATTTTGTGTTTCCTTTTGTTTAAATTTGTTTACTATTTCTAAGACTCTTTTTAGTCTTATTACACCATATTTAGGTGTTTAAACAACATAACTAGGTTTGGGGTATTTCAATCTACCCCCCTTAAAAGAACTTTGTCCCCAAAGTTCATACTTCCACATAACCTAAACATTAGAACATGAGAACACATATCAACAACACTTCTATATCACATTAACAACATCTTTACATCATATCGGACACATGGTCCAAACAAAAAACATCACACATCATTCAGACTCAGCGGTCTGTAACATTAACAACATGACAACACAACACAGACAATGTACAAATACATGTCATACCATGACCGAAACGGCTCTACCCCCCTTAAATAGGGGTACGCCCCGTACCCTATACATACAAACACTAAGAAGTAAACAACGACGGGTACTTCGCCTTCATCTTATCTTCCAGCTCCCAAGTGGCCTCCTCAACGTCCTGGTTAGACCAGAGAACCTTCACCAGTCTCACAGACTTATGGCGAGTGTCTCGAGTCTTAGTGTCCAGAATCCGTACGGGAGTCTCCACTGATCGCATGGTCGGCTCTAAAGTTAGCCTTTCAGGCTGAAGCACATGAGACGGATGAGACATATACTTCTTCAACTGGGACACATGAAATACATCATGTACCTTGCCCAGCTCGGCGGGTAAGTCAAGTCTATAAGCTACCGGGCCGATCCGCTCCGTCACAACATAAGGCCCCACATATTTTGGGCTCAACTTGCCCTTCTGGCCAAAACGAAACACTCCCTTCATGGGGGATACTCTCAAAAATACCTGATCGCCCACGGCGAACTCCAGGTCACGTCGGCGCACATCTGCGTACGACTTCTGTCTATCCTGAGCTGCTTTCATGTTAGCCCGGATCTGGCGAACTTCTGCCTGAACTTGCTCAAGATACTCTGGTCCTATAATGACCGTCTCACTCGACTCATCCCAGCATAATGGCGTGCGGCATGGTCTACCGTACAATGCCTGGAAGGGAGACATCTTGATCGATGCATGATAACTGTTGTTGTAACTAAACTCGATCAGATGTAACTTATCAATCCAGCTGGTCTGAAAGTCAAGTGCACATGCACGTAGCATATCCTCAAGTGTCTGAATAGTGCGCTCACTCTGACCATCGGTCTGTGGGTGAAACGCTGTACTCAATTTCAGTTCAGTACCCAATGCCTCTCGTGTAGACTTCCAATATCTGGATAGAATCTGGTATCTCTGTCAGATACAATCGTCTTTGGTACACCATGATGTCTTACAATTTCTTTATCGAAGAGTTCTGCAATCTTGCCACTTTCCAGGTGTCCTTCATCGGATGAATCGAGGCCACCTTGGTCAGTCGGTCTACCACAACCCAAATCATATTCAGACCTCCCCTTGTAGGCGGAAGCCCTACCACGAAGTCCATAGATATGTCATGGAACTTCCACTCCGGCACTGGCATTGGCTGCACCATACCACCAGGCCGTCGGTGCTCAAACTTGACCTTCTGACAAGTGAGACACCTCAACACATAGTCATTCACATCCTTTTTCATTCCAGCCCACCAGAAATATCTTTTCATACCTTTATACATCTTTGAAGCTCCGGGGTGAATCGAAGTAGTAGAACAATGGGATTCACTCAATATGCGCTCCTTCAACTCAGCGCTACTCCTGGGTATACACAACCGGCCATTAAGCCTAATCAGGTCATCATCGTGGAGTCTGAAGTCGTACTTCTGACCCTCGAATGTGCCATCAATAAGCTTCTGTCTAATCTCCATCATATACTGATCCGTCATCTGAGCACTCCGCACCTCTTCAACCAAGCCAGTATGAGAGACTAGCGAATGGAGAGAGTGTGCTCGGCGACTCAATGCGTCAGCTACCACATTTGCCTTACCCTCCTTGTACTGTAAATTGATGTCATAATCATTCAGAAATTCAACCCACCTTCTTTGCCTCATGTTCAACTCCTTCTGAGTGAACAAGTACTTTAAACTCTTGTGGTCAGAATAAATCGTCACACTTACCCCATACAAGTGATGTCGCCATATCTTCAGTGCGAAGACAATGGCCCCCAATTCTAAGTCGTGGGTAGGGTAGTTCTCCTCATGCTTCTTCAGCTGTCGGGAGGCGTAAGCTACGACCTTCCCGTGCTGCATCAACACACAACCCATACCCCTGCCTGATGCGTCGCAATAGACCTCAAAACCATCTGGACCGTCTGGTAATGTCAGAACCGGTGCAGATGTCAGAGCATCCTTGAGACTCGCGAAAGAACTCTCACAGTCGACTGTCCACTCGAATGGTGCATCCTTTTTCATCAAGGAAGTCATCGGCTTCGAGACACTGGAGAAGTTCTTCACAAATCTCCTATAGTAACCTGCCAGACCGAGGAAGCTCCTGATGTCGGTAACTGTCTTCGGCCTAGGCCAGGTGCGCACTGCATCTATCTTTGCCGGATCAACAGCGATCCCGGCCTCAGAAATCACATGTCCAAGGAAGGATACTTGGTTCAACCAAAATTCACACTTAGAAAATTTAGCATACAGCTGATTCTTCCTCAACGTTTGCAATACATCTCTCAGGTGGCTTTCATGCTCACCTCTCGATTTCGAATACACAAGTATGTCATCGATGAAGACTACCACTGATTTGTCCAACTGATCTTGGAACAAACGGTTCATTAAGTCCATGAACTTTGCTGGTGCATTTGACAAGCCAAACGGCATAACTGTGAACTCATAATGCCCATACCTAGTTCTGAATGCTGTCTTTTCGATATCACTGTCACGGATGGCAATCTGGTGGTATCCGGAACGTAGGTCTATCTTGGAGAATACTGATGCTCCCTCAGCTGATCAAATAGATCGTCGATGCGTGGTAAGGGGTAACGGTTCTTCACCGTAACAGCATTCAGCTCCCGATAATCAATACACAGGCGGAGGCTACCGTCCTTCTTCTTCACGAAGAGGACCGGCGCTCCCCATGGTGAAACACTAGGGCGGATAAAGCCCTTGTCGAGTAGGTCTCTCAGCTGCTCCTTGAGCTCTGTCATCTCTGCTGGAGCCATACGATAAGGTGCTTTCGCAATGGGTCCGGTGCCCGGAACAAGTCAATCTCAAACTCAACTCTCGTCTGTGCTGGCGGCATGCCCGGCAGTTCCTTAGGAAATACATCAGGAAACTCCGACACTACCGGCACATCTGGGCTAAACTCAGGGTCTCTCTCTATGTCCTGGACATAGCAGAGGTATACATCACTCCCTCGTCGTAACTCGTGATACATAGCCATGGCGGTGATGATCTGAGTCGAAGGCTCCCTGGGCCTCTGGCGGTAAGATATGGTAACCCCAGATGGACTCCGAAGAAGCAGTCGATGCTCGGCACACAGGATTCTGCCCTTGTACCGCTCCAACCAGTTCATCCCGACAATCACATCAAAGCCTAGTCCGTCGAACTCTATCAAGTCGATCGGAAACTCTTCACCCCTGATTCGAACAATAGCATCTCGGTAGTAGCGGGTACATCTGATCCGCTCTTTCGACGGGAGAGTGACCACGAAGTCTGGCATCTCTTCACCGTCTAACCCCAGCCTCTTCGCAAATGATAGCGAAATGAATGTGTGTGAGGCTCCAGAGTCGAACAAGATCGATGCATCCACGCCATTCACTGGAAAGGTACCGGTGAGGATTGTGCCGCTCTTGCCGGCTTCTGCCTTATTGCAGACACTCAGTATACCTCCCGTTCCGAGTGCACAGCCTAATTCATTGGCAAACTAATAAGTATTGGGTAACAACACGTTTATATGCTTCAAACAACTCCACTTTATTCATTAACGCACTCTTTTTACAACATTCATTGGCTTATACTGTCGCCATGATTACACTTACAACATCCTTAATACACACTGGTTTATCACATAATTATACAAGGCTTAAAACTGTCTGAAGGTCAAATTCAAACGTCCGGGTTTCATGTGTGTGGCATTGATCACTGCCGACGGTGCGGTATTCAGTTTGATCTTTCTGATGCCATGATATAGCATCCTTGATTGCCCACCCATGATTAACACATCTCCCGATTTCAACAATAGCTTCTTTGCGAGGTCAGCACGCTTCTGCTCGCCATAAACAAACACTGCGGTATCACCAATGGACCAAGACACCACGGGTACTCCCTTACTTAGAGACTCGGGTGACTCGTCCTTGTCTTGGTGTATACCTAACCGTCCACCTTTCTGGTAGAAGTTCACAATACATAGATCTGCTTTCACACTTGGAATTGAATCCGTTTCAACTTGTTGAGCAATTCCCACGGCGTGGTTAACGACCGCAAGGAACTCCTCTGGTATACTTGGTACCGTTGTGCTCCATCTTCAGCTCGCACTTCTTGATATGACTTGGTGTAAGGGTTCCAGTCCTTACCCATGCACATCATCTTCAATTGCATCCTTGCTCCGTTCGGGTATTCGGGTGTGTAGAACCCTCCTGGTTTTGCTCCAAGTTCGTCGCATCGTCTGATGATATGGATTTGTGCTTCCGGTGTCAGGTATCCATTTAAAAGTATCATACCTGGCTGGATGACCTGACATTGCTCCAATGGAAAGTCGGTGATGTTGATGGTGGTTTCTTCAGGGTTTGGTGTGGGTGGGATTGGATAACATATATTGAAAGTTCCTTTAAGTTTAGTACTCTAATTAGGTAAATCTCACACTATACTTTATTTATTTACTCACATGGTTGTTTATTTAAACTCACTCACACACATGCATGTAATGCGGTATGCAGACACTTATTACATTCAACAGTTTAGGCGGTACCTGGTCTAGAAGAGGGCCCTGGCGCCTCAGACCGGTCCACCACATTCAGGGTGGCCTTGTTGGACCCCGACCCCTTCCCCTTCTGGGACTCCGTGTACCTCTGATCTGGGGGTGGCTGGTTTGCCGTCTTCTGGCCATCGGTGGTCGTAGTGGCCTTACCCTTCCATTGCCCCTTGGGCCTGTAGTTCCTACTGTTTGGGTTCTGCCAGCATTCATGATCGCGGTGACCCATCTTCTTACAGTATCGGCACTGAACATCGTTACCCTTGCAGTCCTTGCCGGGGTGGTCTCCGTTGCACCACTTGCAGTAATAGTGGCGCTCCGGTCCAGAGCCCGTGCTAGCTGCTATCACAATACACAATCAATACTTGTTCCACAACTTATCAACATATACTCTAACTTATCACACAGAATTAGACAATTACCCTTAGGTGGGTAAGAACGTAGGGGCTTGGCCGCATACGCATAGGTGAGCTGCAGAGGCTCCTCAGCAGTGGTGGTCTGGGTCTGGCCCTTGCCACCCTGTTGCTGTCCTTTCTGGGACTGGGGGTATGATTTCTTCTTCTTCCCTCCCCACTGCCCTTGCGTGCCTTGGCCCTCGTTCTGAGCCTTGCGCTTGAGCGCACTCTCCTCGTCCCTCAGACGGACGGTGATCTCCACAATAGCAGCGGCATGATAGCACTCCTATATTTAGGGTGTCAGTTATGCCCCGCCAAATAAACTCACAACACATTAACACATCGTACACACTTATTCACATTACACTGTAGTTCCTTTACCTGCAAGGTGGTATATCCAGTAGGCCCCATGCCGTAGCGTAGGCGATAGTTCAGTCCGTTGTAGAAACGGTTCACAAGAATCCGGTCTGAGTAACCCAGATCCGGTAGCAGGTGGATAAGTCCGATGAAGGCTGAGTAGTACTCATCTACCGTCATCTTATCCCCTTGCCTCAAACTGTCCAACTCCAGGCGCTTGGCCTCTTGCACATGTATAGGGTAGTATTTGGCTCGCAGCAGAGCCGTGTACTCCCTCCATAGAAACGTCGGGTCAGCAACTCTGCCCTCTCGCACAAGCTTCCACCAGCTCTGTGCCGAGCCCTTCAAGTAAAAGCAGCAAGTCGTACCTTGACCTGCTCAGGTGGTGCTAGGGTTTCGAAGGCGGTCTCCATTTCGGAGATGTACGCCTCGAGCTTACGGGGATCGGTCTCCCCACTGAATGAGGGCGGCCTCAGATTGGTCACTCGTGGCGGTGGTGGTGGTGGCTGAACTCCGGGCTGTTGCCCTTGCTGTATAGCAGCAACCAAGTCGGGTACCAACTGGGCTACGGCGGCTGCAACTGCCTCAGCCATGGTCTGTGCCGTAGTATCATCGCCCTGGTCACCCATACCTCCAGTACCGCGCCCGCGGCCTCTACCTCGTGGTCTACCTACCTGCCATCTGAATTCATATGAACATCTCATTAGCATTATGCTTGCACACTTATCGGTCCCAACGATTGTAACGCTTCCCGATAATAAGGTATCTCCACACTTAGTTAGTGGTCAACCTTTCCAAATCTGTTCACTTAGGTATCTGTAGTTAGGTTTCCTAACTCGGTATATCCCTAAGCTCGGTATTCTAGTCATCAGAGCGATACTTCGCTCTGATACCACTTTTTGTAACACCCCTACTACGCACAACACATTACTTGAAATCGCAGCGGAAAATAAACGACTAAACAGTAACTAAACGATTGGTGCTACAACGCCGTCAACCACCCACGTGGTTAACAAGGCTGAATAAATACAAGTGTACCGGTCTGATGATCAGACTCCCGAGCATAGAACTAATAACCATATATATACATCAACAAAATACCGAGTGTTTACACAAATCCTTCACTGTATACCGTCACTGTAAACTGTCATAATCAAGTATATAATACGCCACGGGAGCACAGGCGCATCCCGGGCAAACATCCAAAAGTACTCCAAAAGTAAACTACACCCTAGGATCTAGAGCCACTCCGCTTCTTCGATCCTCATCCTGCAGTAAAAGAAATATGGATCCCCCGAGGGGGTCAGCAACCCTTGGCTGGCATGGTTAACGCGCAGCCCATCGACTACCGGAATGCGCGCAAACTATTTGTCATGATGACATGGTATTTTTAAAAACACAAAACTCATACATATATAACATAACATGGGTATTGTACACATCATAACACACATCACACACACATACAATTCCTTTTAGGAAGAGAACCAACACAGTTAGTCCCCATTGAGAGCCTAGAGAATGTTGCCATGCTCATACTTAGCTCGTTACATAACTCGTTACCGTCCGGTTAGATTGAACGGTTAACTTAACACAAGGTGCCTCGGATATAGTGATCCAAGCACACCGAAATAACACATAGTATGCCCCTGTGGCCCGACGTGAGTCAGTAAAATAGCCTTGGTTAAGCTAAAGGGAAGGTTAGAAACCAAATTGGAAACTTAACCATAACATACAGAGAGAATCGAACCGGTTATGACATCGATCCCACACGCGTGGCCGGAACAGACCGGACTCCTCACTTCCCCCGTTAGCCCTTGTTAGTAGTTCATCATTGAACACAACAAACAATTCACAATAATAGGTCAAGTCTTGTTAGACACACACAAGGGAAGAGAGAGTCATACTCAACAACATAATGATATTTAACAACGGTAAACTCTTTACATGGCTTAATCTTACAAAGTCATAAACACACAGAAAAACAAACAACACACAAGCCGGTGTAAACCGGTAGGCAACAGACTGCAAGAAAACCATACCTTGGTCCTTGCCTTGATTTGTTTCCACCGTAGGTCACTCCTATACACATTAAGATGTCGGTTAATTATTTATTTATCCTCCAAATTTACTAAGTATTTAACATAATTATTTGACATGTTTAATGTCTAACTTTACCCTAGGTTACCTTCATTATACACCCTAGGGTTAACTACATAAGTCACATTCTTTTCTGTTTTTTTTTTTTTAATTTTTGGTATGTCCGACCCACCGTCGACCCACAACTGGGTCGGACCCTTCCAGTGGTTTTCGGGTCTGAAGACCTTACCATGTCCGACCCATGTCGACCCAACCTTCTGGGTCGGACCATTACAGAACATTTTCGCCTTATAAAACATGCCCGTCCGACCCCCGTCGCTCACTCGACTGGGTCGACCATTCCAGACATTTTCCCCTCCTTTGAAATTTGAGACCGTCCGACCCATGCCGACCCACCCTTTTGGGTCGGACCATTACAGAACACATTCCTAACGTCTAACAGAGGCTGTCCGACCCACAACTGGGTCGGACCCCTGGGTCGGACGTCCTCTAAACTTACCCAAACTTTGTCAAATCTTCACCAAACTACTCTCCTAAGCCTCTTAATGCTTCCTAACAACATTGGTAACCTTATATCACATACAACATCTATGAACTCATTTTCTAATTCCTTAAGCCTTTACTTATTTCTTGTAAAATTCCTTAACACTTACACATTTTTCTCTAGTTTCTAATGGTGTTTCTCACCTATGATAACTACTATCCCAAAATGCTTTCTCCTTATCTTAACATCATCTCTAAGCATCATTTCTCACAACTAACTCTTATATCATTCTTGAAATTCTTTTCCAAGTTTACACTTTCTCCTTATTTACCAAAGTTTGCCTAAGTCTTTACCTAAGTCCAAAATGACTTTGGTACATACTAAAACCTCAAGATCATGCCTAAGTCCTTCTTACATCTTAATCACCATAATGCATGTTTCTTACACAAGAACACACTAACCATCTAAACACCTCTTACTTATCAAACTCTTTTTAACTCTTAGACTTCTCATTTTACCTAAATTTCGACATAGGTTCTCCTAGAACATTACTAACCAAAACACATTTTTTTTTACCAACAAACAACCAAGAACACTAAAAATCCATCAAGCACTTATTATACACAACTCCACTCACAAAGCACTACATCACAATATAGTGCATAACTTAAATTGCATGGCACTTAGGCCCTTAAATGCATAAATCATAAACACTGAATTTCCACAATATATTTGCCTTTAACCTGCAAATACACTCAACAAGACATATGTTATTTTACTAGTCTCCTTGAGAACATTTACTAGGTCATTTACCATTTGCTCTTTAGGTAGTTTTAATAAGCATTTATAAGCTCATTTCTCCTAAGGCATTAAACAACATAAGGTTAGTAGATTTACCTCTTTTCCAAACAATTTCTTTCTTGTTTCACTACAAGACGGTAGGGTATTTGATTCCTTGTCAAGTTCTAAACAATATACAAACATTATAATGAGTATTCAAGCTATAAGCTTCATCTCATTGTAAACCCTAATTTTACATTGTTTCAAAAACATTAATGTAGTTGTTTTACCTTGATCTTTGAAGAGAGTTTGAATATATAACAAGAGGGACTCCACCTAGTCCATGAAGAGTTGAAATGAAGCTAGAACAAAGTCACACAAAGAGCTATATCAATGTGTATTTTCGGTCAAGGTAAAAACATGGAGGAAACATGATTTTTCTTTGAGATTCCTTACCTAGAAGCAAAGGAGATCACAATATGTCAAAATACAAGCTCAAGCTCCTTCAATGGTGGAACACCTTGGCACCGAAATGGGGCTCTTGGAGTTTTGAGAAGATAGGAATGAAGAGCTTGATGAGAGGAAGAGATTGGTGGTGTTTTTTTTGATTTGGACAAGTGAGCAAGATTTTACAAGAGGTCAAAGAGAGGTTTAATGGAGGTGGTGTGGTATTACCGTGGAAGAGAAGGAAGAAGAGAGGTGTGGAGCCGTGTGAACAAGGGAGGAAATGAGAGAATGAGATAGAATTTGCTTTTAAGAGATATTTATGCTTATAAAGTAAAAGTAAGTTAATTAGTTTTCTTTACTTACTTATTATATCAACTAGAGAGTGGTGAGTCACCACACTTAAAAACCGGCCCCCTATATTATATGAGGGTATTTTAGTCTTTGTTTGTCAATTTAATTACTTACTACAACATATGTTATAAACTAGCTTATAAAAACACTATTCACCTAAACAAGGCACTTAGAAGTGAAATTTTTGATTTCCCATTAATATAGCCACCCAAATGTGATACTATATAGTACACATATATATTTAAGAGTAATGATGGACATTTAGCCATTCAAAACTCATTTACAAGACAATTTTTCAAAAATGTGCTTTAAGACTTCTTAAAGCACATTTTGTGTTTTAACTTGTTTTCAAGCTTGGTTTTCTTGGTAATTGGTTTAATAAGTTCATTAGTATATAAATGAGGTCTTGGTAAGCTCATTAGGTCTTAACCAAGTTTATCCCAAGCTTAGAGCACATTTTGGCTCTTATTGACTTTAAAGCACATTTTGTGTTTCCTTTTGTTTAAATTTGTTTACTAATGTTTCTAAGACTCTTTTTAGTCTTATTACACCATATTTAGGTGTTTAAAAACAACATAACTAGGTTTGGGGTATTTCACTCTACATGTTTTCATCAGAAACGCCAAGTTGACATTCGGTAGCGGCCTACTTTTCCTCAAGGGCCCGCTCATCGATTGTTGGCAGACAGCCAGAGCTGAGCTAACCGCTCAAGCGAACTTGATTTCCAAGCTTTGCTGGTGGCCTTGAGCTAAGTTCTACCATCCTCCCCTACAGAAGAGGATGAGAATTGAATTTGAGCAGTTGAAGCCTGTGGACTTCCTCTGTGCTGAATACTATGAAAGTTTGTGGAGTTCTTGTCCGTATTGGCGAGGGGGCTTATGCCCCGAGGTATTGGTGGACAAATTCCTACCGGCTTGGACTTTCCGGATCAATGAATATGATCGGTTCCAACCAAGGAAGACTTTACAGGTATGAAATATACTAGGAATTTCTGGCATCTTGGATTCCCCACTAACACTGTTGTAACGACAGGAACTAGCTGATGATGCAATGACTGCGAACACATCGCCTACCAGGATTCTGTGCTAGGGAAGAGTAGGAATGATAATGGAGGAGAAAGGAAGAGATCCTCTCAGAATCATGAAAGAGTGAAAATTTTTCAAGGGAGGGAATGAGAAAGCCATCGTTCCTTCCCATGCTGATGCTAAGGCCTCTCCGCTATGAGCCACCTAGGGGGTGAAGAAAAGATGAATCTACAATGTAGCTTTATTTGCTATCACATTACTAACCTTGAACTGAAACAGGAGCAACCCGGTGAATGTATTTCTGCAGGTGGTCCAGAAGATCACCAGGTAAGGACTGTAAAGGGAACCTGGTAGAATGCCACTACTGCGGTAAAAGGGGCACAGGGGATTCGAATGCTTCTTGAACCCGGACTCCAAGAGTTACAAGCCACACACCGGGTCGACGGCTAAAGCCCCAGCTACAAATGCTGCCGGAGGAGGAGGTAGAGGTGGCACAGGAGGTGCAGGACCATTATACCAACTGCCCTGCCCAGAGCTACCTCAGAGGCCGGGCAAAGCACCAATTCTCAACCTGGTGGACCGTGTTGAATCAGCGAGTGATGATCCGAGTTCACCTGGTGAGGACTACTTTCCTACTAAAGAAGCTTAGACCTTCGTTTCACTTAATTTCTTCAAGCAATTTTTCCTCTACATTGTAAAGGGATGAACTATAAATCCCTCTTTTTTTTACATCTTTGTGCTAAGACCAGTTTGAACCTTGACTTGTTTACTTAATGGCAATTGTTGTTTTCGTTCAGCTTTCGATATTTGCTTTCCTGTATTGCCTATTTCCACACCCACCATTCCCTTTGAGCCAAACCACACCCACCAGAAAAGTGTGAGATATTGAGACCGGGATGGTCTTATTACGAGAATTTTTGACCCCAGCTGACCAATATGCATTGATCCTCAAGATCAGAGAATTAGGTGTGAAAGGAGGAAACTTTACACCCCTACCTTCAAGAACGGTGCGACCATGAAGGTGAAGATCATGTGCCTAGGTAAGAAGTGGGACCACACCACTGGAAACTATGAAGAGGTGGAGGTGCCACCAATTCCAGGAGAGTTGCAGACCATCATTGGAGCTGCAGTTAAAGCAGCCCAGGAATTGGAGGATGAGCCCGTCCCAGACCTAACCTCAGACGTGTGCATCATCAACTTCTATGGGAAAGAAGGTAAGCTAGGAATGCATCAGATAGGGACGAGTCTCTAGAGTCCATCACCAGAGGAGTTCCAGTGGTGTCCATATCCCTTGGAGACGACACGGAATTCCTATTTGGAGATCAGAAGAGGATGGATCTTGCTACAAAAAATCCTCCTGAAGTCAGGTGATGTACTGATATTCGGGGGAGCAGCCAGACTTATCTACCATGGGGTGAAGAGAATTAAGCCCCACACAGCCCCCACATCCATCATCAACCAGACCCACATGAAACCTGGCCGTTTAAACCTGACCTTTAGACAGATCTAGCCTTGTAATTTATGCAATTTCAGCATTGTAATCATTAAAATGCTCATGAAGACCTTAATAAGAGTGGAAATCTTATAAGTTTGTTTCGTCGTTGTAGGGGTGGGAACTCAGAGATCAGGTTGACTGTGTTGAGTCAGGCTCAAGCGAAGAGCAATGGGATGGTCATCACAGGTATAACTACTAGCCTGATTTATTACCTTGGAAGTAATGTATGAGAATCTTAGAATTTACTCTGTGGTTTCAGCAGCACGTTCTTAATTAATGAGGTGGAAGCCACTGTTCTGTTTGATTCTGGAGCCTCCCATTCATTCATATCCCAGGCATTCCATGCTAAGATGATGCCCCTACAGAGGATATCCATGACTGCTCAGTTTTATTGCCATCCAGAGAGTTAATCAAGTGCAGTAAGCAATGTAAGGACTTGAATATACGCATCAAGGGAGCAGATTTTCCTCTTTGATGCCATTGTCTTCCCTGGCATGGGGTTCGACATAATTGTGGGCATGGACACACTACAGCGATACAAAGGTAGGCTTCACTGTGCAGAGCATCGCCTCCTCTTGAAGTCAGCTACAGGGATCACAGTATCATACCGAATGCAGCCCAAGCAGCCGACTGTGAAGGTTGTATCGGCATTATCCTGATGAAGGAGGTGTCCAAGGGAGCGACCGCCTACTACTGTTATGCCCAGGATCTGAGGACAGATCCAAAGTTCAAGAGTGACGTACCTGTTGTGTCGGAGTACCACAACGTTTTTCCGGAGGAGTTACCTGGACTACCACCATTGAGGGAGGTTGAGTCAACATCGACCTCATACCTGGTACAGGACCGATTGCAAGGCACCCTACCGGATGGGCCCTGCGGAGATGGTGGAATTGAAGAAACAACTGCAGGAGTTACTAGATAAGGGTTTCATCCGACCCGTGTCTCACCTTGGGGTGCTCCTATGCTGTTCGTCAAGAAGAAGGATGGAAGCATGAGATTATGTATTGACTACAGGGAGTTGAATAATGTCACGATCAAGAACAAGTACCCACTGCCAGGATCGATGACCTATTTGACCAGCTGAAGGGAGCGAGGGTGTTCTCCAAGATCGATCTGCGTTCCGGATATCATCAGATAGCAGTAGCTGAGCCAGATATAGAGAAGACACAGCGTTCCGAACTAGATACGGCCACTACGAGTTCACAGTGATGCCGTTTGGACTGACTAACGCACCAGTGAGATTCATGGATTTGATGCAGAGGGTCTTTCAAGCCCAGCTAGACAAGTCAGTGGTCGTATTCATAGACGATATTCTGATCTCTCCAAGAGTAGGGGGAACATGAGCAGCATTTGAGAACAGTCTTGGAGACTCTGAAGAGAGGCAACTCTATGCCAAGTTCAGTAAGTGTGAATTCTGGCTGGACAAGGTATCATTTCTTGGTCATGTGATCTCAGCTGAGGGAGTTTCAGTGGACCCAGCTAAAATTGAGGCGGGTGAAGAGCTGGCCACAGACCTCGCTCAGTGACTGAGATTCGGAGCTTCCTTGGGTTGGCTGGCTATTATAGACGCTTGTGAAGGATTTCTCCAGGCTAGCCAAGCCCTTAACCTCTCTGATGAAGAAGGATAGCCCGTTTGTATGGACAGAGGCATGTGAGGTCTCCTTTCAGGCACTGAAGGATGCTCTGACCACAGCTCCTGTATTGGTGATCCCCGAGGGAAATGAGGGATTCGAGGTTTACTGTGATGCTTCAGGCAAGGGGATCGGTGGAGTATTGATGCAAAATGGTAGAGTCGTGGCTTACGCTTCTCGACAGCTGAAGAAACACGAAGAAAATTATCCCACACATGACCTTGAGCTCTCGCCATAGTTTTTGCCTTGAAGATCTGGCGACACTACTGTATGGAGCCACGGTCCGAATTATGACAGATCATAAGAGTTGAAATACATCTGGACCCAGAAGGAGCTGAACTTGAGACAGCGACGTGGATCGAGCTACTAGCTGATTATGATATCGACCTCCAGTACACTGAGGGTAAAGGTAATGTCGTGGCAGACGCTCTGAGCAGAAGAGCACATTCACTTCTTGCTCTCATAGAGACGACCACGATAGCTGAGGAGGTATATACAGCTCAGGACAGTGATGTGTATCTGTAGGGTATCAGGCAGAAGATTAGCAGATGGGTCTGACTGATGGTCTGAAGTATGACTACGAGCTAGACAGCGAGGGACACTTCGAGTCAGAGGCAGACTCTGCGTACCTCAGGATGCGACAGAACTTCGACCAGGATTCTCTCTGAAGCTCATTCCTCTACATTGTCAGTACATCCTGGAGCCACCAAGATGTACAAGGATTTAAGAAGTTATTCTGGTGGAGCGGGATGAAGAGGGATGTAGCAGACTTCGTCTCGCGATGTCTCACCTGTCAGAAGGTGAAGTTCGAGCACCGGCGACCAGGAGGCCAGATTCAGTCATTACCGGTACCGTGCTGGAAGTTTGACGATATTAGTATGGATTTTGTGGTCGGTCTCCCTCCAGCTAGAGGTGGATTGAACACAATTTGGGTGATAGTGGATAGGTTAACTAAGACAGCTAAGTTCATACCTATAAAGGACACATGGAAGGTGCCCAAACTGGCTGAGGTGTTCACCACGGAGCACATCCGGTACCATGGGGTACCGAAGACGATCGTCTCCGATCGTGATGCACGTTTCCTTAGTAGATTTTGGCGTCAGGTGCAGGAGGCATTTGGTACTCAGCTGCGACTTAGCACAGCCTTCCACCCACAAACAGATGGGCAGACCGAGAGGACGATTCAGACACTGGAAGATATGTTGAGAGCGGTCGCCTTAGACTATCAGGGGAGTTGGGTAGAGCGTCTACACTTGGTAGAGTTCTCCTACAACAACTCCTATCACTCGTCTATCGGCATGGCCCCATTTCAGGCTCTGTATGGCAGACCGTGCCGGACACCTTTATCATGGAGTGACCCTGCTGAGACAGTTTTGATTGGTCCAGAGTATATTCAGAGACTACAGGATGACATCAGAGTTATTCAGCAGCACATGAGGGCAGCGCAGTCTAGACAGAAATCTTACGGGGATCAGCGTACCAGAGAGCTTGAATTTCAGATCAGTGATATGGTTTTCCTACGAGTGTCTCCGATGAGAGGTATCTTCAGATTTGGGATGAGAGGAAAGCTAAGCCCTAAGTATGTTGGTCCGTACAGGATTACGGAGCGCGTGGGCCCAGCAGCGTATCGACTAGACCTACCAGCGGAGTTGGGGAAGGTACATGACGTGTTTCATGTATCGCAGCTGAAGAAGTATGTACCTGACCCTTCTCACGTGCTACAGCCAGAGAGATTAGAGATCGAACCTACACTGAGATATGAGGAGACTCCCATTCAGATCCTGGACACGAAGGTCCGGGAAACGAGAGGCAGATCAGTCAAGCTAGTGAAGGTTCTTTGGGAGCATCATGGGGTTGAAGAAGCTACTTGGGAGACTGAGGATTCTATGAGAGTGAAGTACCCACACCTATTCCCATGATATTTCCTTGTATTCTTGCCTTTACTGGGTTCTTGTTCATAGCGGTACGAGGGCGTACCTTGGCTCTTTTGGGGGGGGGGGGTAGTGCATACTCTTCCTTCGTCACCTCATCCAGATTATGCCCTGTTTGTTTTGTTAGTAGAATGATGGAGAGGTGTATGCATGTACTTGATTTATACATTGTGTGATTCTTGATTTCTATTTATGAAAATCTTGGTTTTGGTCTGACGATGAATAATCTTGCGTGGAATTTGGAAATGGAAATGAGTGGAAATAGATTGTGGGAGAAGTTACAATTGGTATGGAATTTTGGTTGGGATTGTGACTGGATGAACGTTCTGGTAATTCTTGATAGTGATTCTTGACAGCACACCTGATGTGGTGTGAGTAGCTATTAGTTGGTGTTAAACTTCGGGACGAAGTTTCTTTTAAGGGGGGTAGACTGAAATACCCCATTTAAATTAATTTAGGGGATTTCTTTTGGTAAACCCTAAATGAAACTATTAAATATTAATTTATTATATGGTATTATGAATTTAATAGTGAGATTTATAAGTCAATAAATCTTGGGAAAATTTCAAGACACTCCAATTATATTATAAAGATTTTAGAAATATTTTGAACATTGATTTAAGGCTTAAAAGTCAAAATAAAATCATAGAAACCTTGAAGCTTCAAAAGCCTTGCTAGGATTGACTTTTTGAGAATGGTCAAATCAGCCCATGAAAACTATACCAATAAAAAGGTTATGGAAAACCAAGAAGATCGATAAAAAGAACGTTAAAAACGGATCATCCTAGCCAAAGTTATGATAAATTGAAGTTTAGAGCCAAAATTTTGAAGGATGCTGACGTGTCCAGGACACGTGTCGCGCCCAGTCAGCACCGAGTCACTCAATCGGTTGAGTTTCCAGCGGTTTTGGCATGTCAACAGGCGATCTTTAGACACCTATATCTTTTTCCCTACTCCACCATTTGGTATGCCGTTTGTTTCATTCGATTCTCCTATCTTTCCTCTTTCCAACCATTACTCACACACCATCTAACTCCTTCTACAATGATCGGAAAGTTGATCCAAAGTTGCCTCCTCGCGAGTTCGTAACCCAGAATTCCGGTTTTTCCTGAGATCGGGTAAACTTCGTCACGCCATAACTTCTTCATTTCTCATCCAAATTTCGTGTTCTTTAGCTTGTTGTGAAGATCTCTAATCCCTCTATAACTTTCATGTTGATGGCCAAGGCTGATTCGCACTAGTTTGGGAGATAAATCTGTCTAAAGTTGCCTACTCGACCACGGCGGTAATTCTGCCCAGTTCATCCCGAATCAACTAGGTAAACACGGATCTTGTGAGATCTGTAACTTTCTCCCTAGTTCATCAAAATCAATGATTCTTCCACTAGCATCTAGAGTTACATGTCTAGTTTGGATTGTGATAGGTTCCATGAATCAAATCTCTCTCAGTTGGTGCGAGTTGATTCGAGAAGAGGCATACCTGAACCGCACATAAAATACCGATTCCAGAATTGTCGACTTGGTTTCACCCCGTTAATGCAATTCCGGTAAGTTTCTGGTCAAATTGTTCCGTTGATGCCCTTCGAAATTTCATCACCGATCAAACCCACATGCCAATTTAGTCTATTATGCATTACAATGGGAGAATTTGTATGAATTGCAACCGAATTAAGTTCTGTACCGAAATAAACCCTAACTCTCGAATCGATTTCGAAACTTGGTGTATACTGCATTATAATTGGGGAAATCGGTACCATTAGAACCGGAATTTGATTACGAATCGATAGGAACAAGAATCACTCGATTTCGTTCTGTAGATTGTGAGAAAAACGAGATTTAGTACTCGATCCCCTTATTACCTTCGCTGATGAACTTGCGTGTTCTGGGCCGTCCGATCGCGGTTAATAAACATGGACGGCCGAGATTAGATCGTGGGGATTTAAGAAGTAATAAGTGAATATGTTTTCCAGAATAAAGTCCTAACTTGCTAGATTTAGTTAATGGCCTTCCCGAATGTATTTTGACTTGAAATTTTAACCATAGATTCCTTATAAAGTCTAGTTTATTTTGATGTAAATTAATATGGGTTTTGAGTTTTTAAACATAAGTTATGATTTTTGCAAGTTACGAGTATTATGGAATTATTTGGGTGATTTAAAAAGATATTTTTATGAAATAAAAATTTTATAATATGTCTAAAATGTTATAGTTTATATATTAAATTTGGGAATTTTTGGGCAAGGGTAAATAGGTTTAAAAATTATGTTTATGGAATTTTCATAAGAATAACTTATAATATATGGTTGTGAATGTAACAAAAAAATTAAAGTATGGTTGTTAATAAGCTTTTTAGGTTGGGGAAAATAATTAAACCTAAATTAACATTTTACATCAGTATGTTATGAATATTTTGGGTATTATCTTTTGGGTGAAGTAAAATTTGTTTACACCTAAATATACTTATATGAGAAAAATAAAATAGGAACTTATATTAAAACGAGGTATTAAACTAAACTACATGTTATTATTATGGAGGTTAATATGCTTAATTAAACTAGGGCAAACACTTTATTTTATAAACCATATATCAGTTGTGGATATGACTGAAAGGTATTAAATGTAATTAAATGCAATGAGAATTTCTTAAAGAATGTTTTGGATAAATCCTAAGGAAAATATAAGTGTATATAAAAATACATTGGAAGTAAATAAAAGAAGTAACATTCCTTATGGGAAACATATTAAGAGGGAAAAATTGGGATAAACCTAATTCCTACGTGACAATTAAAAATATTAAAGGTTAGTGTGACATCCAGGTAGACTATTAGGGGGAAATACACATCCTAAACCTTAATAGGTGTCAAAGTAAGTTAGCCAATCGTAACCAAAGGGTTTAATTAAATCAAACCTATAATCAGGGGTGGGTAAATGGAGTAAGTTAAGTTTAAATTAAAGATTTAATTACGAGATCTAGCCAGATCCTTAGGAGGGAGTAACTGTAAAACGAAACTATAGACTAATAAGAATGGGGGAAGTGTAGCATTATAGTGCCTTAACTAATCAATACTTGGAATACTTTAATTATAGGTGATTAGTGGAGGTAGTTCGCATTTTCAAGTTTGGTTGCTGCTTCTACATATACCAGGTACGATTTCTCGTACTCAGATACTTTTGGTGACGAACTTCTTGGAATGTTTTGAGAAACGCTAACTGAGCTTGAATGAATCTCGAAAGGGAACTGTTGTGTGACTAACTCAGCTTGATGTGACTAACTGGGCTTTGAATGTACAATTCACATGATCATTGGTTCTCCTTATCTGGTTACCTCATTAGATATTAACTGCTGAGGGTTTACGCTTCTGCACTCTGTAGGACTGAGTGTTTTGGTATTGCGCTCGTGCAGTTATTAATCTAGTGGGAATATGGGAATGTTGGTCTTGGTAAATTCTTCTTTCGACTGTGGATATCATTTCAACCATGAGCTGAGTCTTTGTTGTGATGTGCGCACATCTTCACCGGTAAACAGCGAGGGGCTGTATATCCCCTGTCCAACGGACGTTGTAAACAGCGAGGGGCTGTATATCCCCTGTCCAGACGGACGTTGTAAACAGCGAGGGGCTGTATATCCCCTGTCCTATCGGACGTAGTCAACAGCGAGCCATCTCTTCCAATTGGTTTCATTCCACCCTTGAGTTGTTGGTTCTTGGATTTTCTTTCCTTACCTAGTCCTTGTGACTACTTGGGTTTTTCTACTCTTACTGGAACTTAATCTAACTTAAGCATGGGATGTTCACTGACTCCTGGTGTGGTTCTAACTGACTAACTTTATCTTTATTGTTGACTATCTCTATTACTTGCTTGTTGCTTTGACTTGGTGATTTGAAGTGCCTTGTCCCTCTGTTTGGTTTTTAAGAGTTTCTTTCCAAGTTTCTATATTGTTTAAAGATTATGTTTTAATTTCTGTTATGAGGATTGTACCAGTTCCATTCCAGGGAACTGACTCACCCCTCCCGGGGTGGGCTGCTTGGTTTCATCTTGCAGGTACGAATTGTTGTACAGGTGGCCACGAAGAGAGTGAGTGTATGGGATGGGAATTAGGAATTTTGGAGAGCTATTGTATTTTGTTATTATTACTTTTATGTTATGTTTTCTCGAGTTCAGACCGTAGCTTTTGTATTATCATAAGTTGTAATTGGTGAGGTTTGGTGCCGGGTGTTTGGAACCCGATGATTTGTAATCGCCTTAGTGTTTTATTTCCGCTGCATTTATGTTAAATAGGGGTGTTACATTTCCTACCTCCGAATCCAACCTTGCCAAGAGATTTCTTTGCCATGTATCTCGCATTTCCCGAATTACTGGATCTCTGTCTGCTGGCCATCGAACTTCCCTCTCCCTTAGTTAATTAGGGCTACAGACTGTTCACCTTCTTGATTTGATTCACCGCTGTCTCTGTTGTTCTTCATGAGCGATTAGGGCAAAAGTCTTCTAATGTTGAGGTTTCCTTCATAGCGAGGATTTGACCTTGTAAATGGATGTAGCTTTTATTTAACCCCATTAGAAAGTGAATCAATTCCTCTTCTTCAGCATTCTTCCTCTGGATCTCGGGATTGACACGAACCACAACATTTACAGGCTTCGATGGGGCGAGCCAAGTCATATTCTACCCATATCTCTCTTACCCGCATGAAATAGTCTGTCACACTATCCCCTTTGCTTGAGGGTTGCGATCTGATTTTGGATGCTGTGAATGGTTGCGAGGTATTTCTTCTCAACCCTCCGACACAGCCATTCCCAAATCTTCTTTGGGTCATCATTATGCATTATGCTTCTTGTGATATTCGGGGCAAGAGAGGAAGTAATCCATGACACTACTAGTGAATTGACTCGATGCCACGCCGCCGTTCTCACTTCATCTTTGCTATCCAGTTGAGTTACGCTCCCATCGATGAAGCCAATCTTGTTCTTGGCCCTGAGTGCGGTGCGCATTGTCCATTTCCAACCTTGAAAACCTTCGCCAGTGAATTTTAGGGCCAAGGCTTGTCCTGGCTGTTCGTGGCGTGAACGTAGAAGGGATCGTTCTAGTCGATCGTTACTGTGCCGTTTCCACCTCAAGATCGAGAACAGCTCTTCGGTTCTTTGTCACTCATATTTGATGAAAGCGTAAGATCTACTCTGATACTATGTCAGAGATCTTGCCATTTAAACAATGGAGATTTTATTTATTAAGAAGTTGATCGTACAGGCCAGAGAAGGGGCTAATCTCCTTAACCCTTGCTTGTTCTGTTCGTCTCTTAGCACATTACCGTAGCTCTAATGATGGTTTAGTAAAAGGGCCTTGTCCCTTATTACTAAACATGCCTTATTACTAAGATGTAAAATTACATAACCAGCCTAAATACACACTAGGAAAGAAAGTACAATTACTCAGTGGTCCTATAATACAAACTAAGGAGTAAAAATACTCGGGGATATATAACATGTAAACATTAGTCACATGTATCTCTAATACAAGCTCAGGTACAATTTCAAAATTCTAGAAGCAGGGAAAAAGTCTTTGAACCTAAATGTTTTTTGGTCAACCATGAACTAGACATTTTCATCTGGTGATGTACCTTAAGGTTCAGTCGAAACGCATAGTTAAGTTCAAGGAGAAACAATCGTCGATAGAAGAGGATGATATATACTCTACATTTAGAGTAAAACCGTAAGAATAAGTGTGAGGGTATATGAGGGAATATGTAAAGTTTATGCTGTTATACATGTGTAATATATATACTCTATTTCTAATACCCCTCAAGAGCTTTAATATATAAATATTATGTCTTATTGTCTGGAGCCGCATGCATCCTAGCTTGGTAGGAATTGCCTGTACACTTTCCTAGTTAATGGCTTAGTCGGAAAATTAACTAGCTCCTTGAAGATGGAACATACTGCACTTGCATAAGACCTCCTTGCATCTATTCTCACACGAATGGCAGTCCAATTTGATGTGCTTTAAATCCTTTCGTGCGAGACAGAATTTTGGCATGTGTATGGTAAAGACATGGTCACATTTTAAAGGCACTGGTTGGATGCCTGTAACTTCCAATTCATGGAGAAGACGGGTGAGCCAGCTCGTTCAGTTTTAATCTGCTGCATTAATCTATACTCACCTTCACAGAGGGAGGAGAGTAATTGATACGTTTCTTTGATTCCAGCTGAGAGGAGATCTTCCAAGAAGGATGTGTACCCTGAGATAGATTCCTTGTTAAAGGACATGAAGCGAGTCAGAATCACAAAAAGCTATCAGATTATAAGAGGAGGATTATTAAATGAAAGACCAAATCCTAAAGTCCTTTTAAGTATGAAAGTGTGAAGGCAGCAGCAAGATGTAACTAGTGGGTGTTTGCAAAACGACTCAAATGTTGTACTATAAAAGATAGATCAGGTCGAGTGATAGTTAAGAAGTTTACTTCCCTACAAGTATTCTGTAAACGGTTGGATCTTCAAGTAATTCACCACTGTATTTGTACAGTTTCTGGTGTAACTGCAATGGCAAACTAAGAGGTGGCAGTCCTATTGTTATAATCTGATAGAATTTGGGAAGCATATTCCACTGGGACATGATCAATCTATCATCAGTCTCAATAAATTCAACACCAAGAAGAAATGTAACCGACCTAGATCCTTTATTTTTGAACTTATCATGTGCTTTTGTTTCATATTTCAAATTTTGTTTTATCATTTCCAGTGATGAATATAATCAACATTTATAACAAGGAAGGTTGTTTTGCAAGATTTATCTCTGAACAAAGGGATAGTCATTTTTATGTTTTATCTCAATTCTGAAGAAAACTAACTAACTTATCATACCATTGTCTAGAGCCTGTGAGGCCATATAGGGATTTATGTAACTACAAGTTTTGTGTTTTTCTCAGTTAATCCAATTATAGATCGGTATAGTTAGGGCAAGAGTCTGGACGACAACTGGGAATTAGACGACCTTCTACTCCGGTGTCGGAATGGTTTCGTTGTACCCTACATGCTACCGAGTTATCTCGGCTTGTGTGTTGTTGGTGAGATGACTAATGATAAATGCATAGAAATGAACATTGTATTGTTTTCCGTTATTGTATTCTCTAACATTGAACTTTATATGGCGTGCTACTAATAACATTAGCGTAGACATAAACACATACGGTACATACGATAACGATTAGAGGAACTTTTGAAGTTTGCGTATACAAACTAACTAACAATGGAATTATATGAGACTTGTTCTCACTAACTTCCCTTCAATACTAGTCAACATCCGAAAAACTGATGGTCAAACTATCGTACGTAGAATAGGACTAATGTTCCCTTATACTTCTAACAAGCTTGGAGTAATTATGAGAGGAGTAGGGATGGTTCTGGCCGCGCGCTATTGGTTCAGAAAGCGGTATCTATATAGATTCGTTCTGATGGACCGTGTCTTTGGACAGGGGCATCCTTAAGTCAGTAAGACTTCAATCATGCATCTGCATAGGGCTATAGGGCGTGGTTATATGTTTCCTGAGTCACTGATTGGCTTCGATCGTCCATCAGCCATTGCTACCGGACGTGTTTGAACATGAGTCACAATAACGGTTTGTTCAATTGATCATTAATACTCATTTAACAGGGTCCCATATACCCGCATGAGTTTGTGATTGACTTGGATTAAGATAATTCCGGTGTGAGGATTGGAAGTCTGAGGTCACTTAAGAGATGCTAATTTAATCTACCGACTAATTGGTATGAACAGGACTTACTTATCATATTCGAAGTTGTACAACTAGTCTATTGTATAAATTGATTGTGTGTGTGTGTCTATTACATGCTATCATGATCGTGTTTAACTGCACTACTTAAATTGTTTAAAATGAACCACATGTTCAATAGACAATTAGTTGGTGTAGCCCGGTACCACTTGGGTTACAAGTTTCCATACTCAGGAAGTTATGTTGAGCCCGTTGTGGCCTAACCATTTCAGTGTTGATCGTTGACGGGACCCTGTTCGGGTAGAGTAGAGGGGGTAGAAAAATTTTGGGAATACTTTTGGTTGTGAATATATTTTGGGCATTTTCATACGCGCATGTGTACTTTTAGCTAAGAAGAAACTGGGACTTGTATTTGGGATTGAAACTAGTATAACTCGGTATGTTATTGTCAATGGCGTTTATGTTGGATTTCCAGCTATTCAACCGTGAACTTGTTGAAAAGCCTTGTCAATCACGTGGGTGATGGTGGGCGGTAAAACCGGTTATTGAAGGTTTTCCGCTGTGATTGTTGGACGTTGTTATTGGTTAATTAGATGTTAAATCCGATTACGAGTTGGGGTGTACATAGGGTCTTTGTTAGCTTCATTATATGTATCAGGTTCTTTAAGGCATAAATTTTATCTAAATATCTGTTAAAGGCCGCATAAAGGGTAAAGTTTCTATTTGGGATTATGTCGGCGAGGGATTCAACAGTAAGGGTATTAGAGCTAGAAAAGAATTGGGGTGTTGTTGGTTCTACAGTCTTCAGTTGTGAGAATATGGAGAAGTGGTCTTGTTAGTGTCAATCACGCAGACATAATCATTGTATTCTCTGGTAATCTACGTGGTCTAGTAGATCTTTGCAGGGTTTGGGGTTAAGTACTGTTGGATTGGTTTGATCATGTTCTTCTGAATACCCCAAAGATTTATTTATCTATTATTAACAAGGATTAGATTAAACTATGAGCGATAATTGCTATAAATATTATGTATAAAATATAGTCCAATGGACATTAATTGTACAACTAAATCTCTAATCAAAGAGAAATATTATTGGAGGAGAATGAACTCCTAAATTTAATATCACATGTAACACTATTTAACATATTAGTACATGTGTTAAATACCACTAATCCCTTAATAATTATATAAATATTTTATACTCAACAAATCATAGACACAAGTATATACTCGTATATACATTTATAAACAAAAAAAATAAGTCATCACCTAACGGATGACTATAGTTACATATGTACAAGTTATGTTACAATATAAACTAATGGAAATTCAGTTTTCCCTTCCAATTTCCATCCCAGCAGGTCCATCTACTAAGCAAAAAGAAACAAAACACCATTAGACAAATAATAGCAATTAAAGTACAAGAAGGAAACATGACTTACCTTTTCTAATACCACTAGCCTTCCTTTTCCATACTTCCCATGATTGATCGAAGACTTGCAGCAGCCCCATCATTTCTTTTCTTCCCTTCTTCTGCAACCACGACAGCTCCCTCCATCTCACACCTTCACCATCAGCTGCAACAAACACTTCTATTCTCCATCCTTTTCTCTCGGCTAAAAGAGCAAGAGAATATCAAGTGAACTCCAGCCCCCATTCTTCTCTTTCTCTTCAGTTTCTCCTTAGGATCTGTTGGGATAAAACTACACGTTAATAACATAGATTTATAGAAACTAATAGGCAAGTGCACCTATCCGGAGTAGTAAAACAAGTGTCGTATCCACAGGGAAATTGTTCAATTATCCTAGTCTTGGTAGTTAATAAAAACTGTAAAAAGGGGTTTTAGCCGGAGGCAAGATTTGATTGTGTTTGGATTAGTACAGAAAAATAAAAACAAAAAAAGGTGAATTAAGTGATGTGGATGGAAAAAGGTATCCTAGGATAGCGGGGAATTGCCTAACATACTTAAACAGATTTATAACCATGTCTCAATTATTTATTGTCTATTAGAGTTAATAATTGTCAGTTATGAACTCTTAGTAATAGCCTTAGTATTTCCTGCTCAATCAGGAGTGTAAAAGACCAAGATAATTCCTTTGTGTACTTAGACTATCTCAAAATCATATGTTGATAGTTACCATAAAATGCAGTTGTTTGTCACGCAAAGCAGTAACAATATTTGTTGAAAGGAATTAAAACAAGTTTAACAAGAGAGACAGGTGATAAATACTGTTTTACGTAATATTAGAATCAAACCCCCATCCTAGGATACAAAAGAAAATTACTCAGACATTAACGGAGAAGAAGATAGCAACAGATAGATTTTGACAATTATTTTTAGAGAAAAAACGGGTCTGCTCTCGCTCTCACTGCTGCTCTTCTATTTCTTTTGTTACTGCGTGAGTATGGATTGTTGTGGTGTTACGGGAGAAATGAATGGAAGAGAATGGATGAGTGTGGTGAATGATTTCTTCAGTCTCCTGTCGTGGTGCAATTTATTTATGGTAGAAGGACTGGGTTTATATAGAGGCAAGGATAAGGTAGAGGCAGATCTGGAGTGGAGGAAGATTGATTGCACATTGATTGCAGATTGATTGCAGACAGAGCTGGAGACAGACGCGTGAGTAATTAAGGTAGGCGCCGCCTAGTATTAATGAAGAAGCAGTTCAACATGTCTGCGGCGCCGCAAAGGAAGAGGAAGAAGAAAACTGTCGCGTCTGAATTTAGTCACGTCCGCCCCCCCGGTCCGTTGCATGGTTAGCGGACGTAACCAATGTCCGCTCCCTGTCCGCCCAGTTTCATGCAGACACTCCCTGTCCGCCCAGTTTCATGCGGACACACCCTGTCCGCCCAGTTTCATGCGGACACAACCACGTCCGCCTCAGCCCGCCTATGGTTTTACGCGACAACATTCTGTCCGCTTCCTGTCCGCCTATGTTATGCGGACAACATTCTGTCCGCCTCCTGTCCGCCTATGGTTGGGCGGACACAACATGGACGCGAGTCTTGCGAACTTTGACTGGCTCTATTTTGGTTTGGACTCCGTTTTTCGAGTCCGTCTGCGCCTATGCGTGCTTCTCTCTCTTCGTGTACTTTGCTCTAGTTGGTTTTCCTCATGTTTTAACCATAAATTTGTGAAATAACCAATAAAACTAAACTAGAGGAAAAACATACGATAGTGAGAAATGAGCAGAAAAGTGCTGATATAATATTGAAATACACCCATAAAACATGCCATTTAGACATTATCACACCCCCACACTTACCTTTTGCTTGTCCTCAGCAAAAAACCATGTACCCAAGCAAGTAGGGAATGCTTAATATTAACAATATTATTATGAAGGGTAGGATAAGGAGGTGAACAGTAATGATCTTTAACTTTGTAGAGGAGTGTGACCATCACCTACTGGTGGCTAGGTGTACTCAGGGCAAAATTAAAAATTAGAGTTTCGGGGTAGATCCGGAGTACTTCAATGCTTCTGATTTAAGGTGACTTTGAGAACTTACCATGGCAACTTCTCTCAAGAAGGGCATTGAGGAGAAAACAAAAGGAGAAAAAAGATTTATGTCATTGTTTCACTTTTTCATAAGAGATGAGAAAAATAATGGTAAGCATCAAGCTTTTTGTATTTTAAGAACATTAACTCTCTGTTGGTTCACCAATGGTGTCTCGCAAGTCCCTTATTTATGTATATTTTTTTTGAGAGAAGTACCCCTTAGCCATCCTACGAAAGAAGACAGAAAGAACCCTGAGTAATAAAAATCCAACCATTGCAGATCATTTGGTCAACCGCATAAAATGCTCCTCAAAAGTAATCAAAATTTTAAAATTTGTACCATTTATACCATTTATCCCACAATTCATAACAATATTTATTCTTAAAGAGAACAACCTACATATAAAGGGTCCACGATATTGAATTTGGACAAACACAAGATAAGCAGAGAGATTAAGCATTTAAGTATAAAATGTCACCCATGTCACCGAAAAGGGCACACTCCCCCACACTTAAATTGAACAATGTCCTCATTGTTCACCAAAAAAACAAGGGAAAGTTTCAGAAGACCTTTCGGTAAGTAGATAAAATAGAGAGAACACAAAGCTCACGAATATTCATTTAAGCACATAAACTCCCCTCTGCATATTTTATTTAAATAAAAGCATAATTAAAGAACTGGTACTCCCCTGAGATTATTTTTGCCAGCGTTATAGGAGTTCCCCCACACTTGAGCTTCAGCCTCAAGTAGTGTAGCTTGGTGCGGTGTAGACATGAAATTGTACCTGCTTAAGACACTAGAAGCAACCATACTACAAACGGGGTTAAGAGTTAGCAACAACAAAATTAAGAGGGGACCTGAAAATTAAAAGAGCATAAAAGCATATAAAAGATAAGTTCCTCCGGGTTGCCTCCCGGAAAGCTGCCCTTCTTTAACGTCTTTGGCTAGACGCTTTTTCGTTAGATCGATCCTGGGGGGTGGTTTAGGAGGAGATCCAAAGCATGACTCGATGGTATTTTTGAGTGTCCACCGGGATGCATGTTTTCTTTTCTTATCCCGCTCTTCATCCGGGATTGGTGGTAGTATCTTTGTAATAGACATGCCGTCTGGAAGGGTGATAAGAGAAGTGGGGATGATGGTGATTTAGTGTCCCGCACAAACTTAAGATCCTTAGATTTGTTATCTGGAGATCTTCCTGATGCAAACTCCAGTTTTTCATTATAAGCGTGAAGGGTGATTGTCCCCTGGGCTACCCAAATGTGCACATCGGCCGTGGCAAGGAATGGTCGTCCAAGGATGAGAGGTGTAGTGGAGTTCTCTTCGATGTCTAGAATGACAAAATCGCATGGGAAGTATAAGTGCTCCACTTTAATGATAACATCCTCCACCACTCACTGCTTGGGTAAGTTACCGAACCATCTGCCAGTTAGGGTCATCTTGGTCTTTTTTTCTTCTCCAATTCCCAACTTTTGAAAGTGGAGAGGGGCATCAAATTTATGGAGGCACCCAGATCGCATAGGGAGTATGGAAATGAGGTGCTACCAATTGTGACTGGAATGGTGAAGCTGCCGATCATTGCATTTCGAAGGTAGTGGTTGTTGCAGAATAGCTGAGCAAGCTACATTGAGAGGTACCATACCGAATTCGGCCAATTTAGTTTTGTTGGAGATAAGGCGTTTGAGGAATTTGGCATAGTAGTTTGGCATTTTGGCAATGAGGTCTACAAATTGTATGTTGACGTTTAGTTGTTTCAGCATTGCCAGAAACTTACCATATTCATTATCCAATTTCTTTTTGGAGTCGGTGGGAAATGGTATAGGCGGTTCTTGTGGAGAAGGTTTTGAAGCTGATGGAATAGTGAGGATGGTGGGAGATGTTTTTTCTACTGGGACCTCAACTGTTCCTTCACTCCTCTTTGGATTCTTCTGACCTTTGCGGGACGTGAATCTCGTTTGTTTTCTTACCGCTTCTCAAGGTTATCGCCTTAACCCCTCTTCTTCTTCTTCAAAGTTGAGCTTTTCATTTTCATAACCCCACCAAGTTCTCAAGGTAGGTATTCTCGAACTGAATGCGATTTTTATAGACTTTGGAGGTGCTTTCCAATTCAGCTACATTCCTTTTGGAAGTTTCGATTGCTACTACCCACTCTTGAAGGGAAGGGTGAAGTTCTGGAACTTAGCTGTTTGGCCACCTCCATCTTTTCGTCACTTGTGCTCCTTCACATAGATGCATTTGGCTTGCTCTCTTGGATTTGGTTCAGTTTGGCTGGGAGAGCCCCAGGCGGTCTTCGAGCAAGATGTTCTGCAATTTGATTGAATTTACCTTCGATTTTTTGGTTGAAGGCTTCTTGCGCAGAAAGCTGGTTCTGAGTCATAGACATGTAACCTTCATCATCTCTTTGAGTTTTGCGTTGGATCAACAGATGATGAGGATGGTTGTTGTTGTTGTTGGAAACCTGGAGGGGCACTAGTGCTCTATAACCCATATTAGAGTTTGGTTGGGGTCTGTTTCCCTGATAGGTATTGGAACTGTTGTTCTGCCCTCCTTGGTTCTGATCATTTTTTCCATGAGAAATTCGGGTGATTTCTCCATGGGTAGTTGTTGTTGAAGTTATTGTTGTAGGAATTACCGGGGCGGTTTCCTATGAAATTCACATCTTCGTACTGGTTTTTTACCTTCGCTGATGAGTTTCATGAGGACCGGCACATATGGCACATCCTTCTGGAGATGAACTTGTAGGTGGGGAAGCTATTGTCTTCACGATTTCGTTTTGAGAAGTTGTTAGCTTTTCCACCATCTTGGCAAGGGACGAGATCTGAGCCGATAAATGATCTGTAGGCTACAACTGGAGTAGGCCTGCTGCTCGTGGTGTTCTTCCTTTGGATCTCGTCCACTGTCTTGTATTGCTCGTCATGGTTTCAAGAAGGTTCATCCCTTCTTGAGGAGATTTCATCATGAAACTTCCTCCTGCAGAGGAATTTACGAGTAGTCGGTTTCCATCATCCAGGCCATTGAAGAATGATAGGCACAAGGGATTGATCGTCGAGACCATGGTGGGAACACATTCATCAACATATCCTTGAATTTGTCCCATGCGTCGTATAACGTCTCTCCTTTCTTGACAAAATGTGTTGATCTCACCGATCAATTGCCTTGTTCTACTGGTTTGGGTAGTATTTGGCAAGGAATTCTGGGCCATTTGCAACCATGTATGGATTGATCGGTAGGGAAGACTTCGGTACCACCTGTTTGCTGAATCCGACAACGAGTGAGGAAATAGTTGTAGACGGATTCTTTCTTTGACGTTGCCGGTTGACCAAAGGAATTGCAGAAGTCTAGGAAGAGACTCAGATGATTTGGGGCTTCAATCTGGATTCACTCCACTAAATTTGCCTTCCCGGACGGCGGTGATGTAGTGGGTTTTGAAAGCCCATCGTCCTGCTTCTTGCGGTGTTAGTTCGGGGAGAACTATGGCTGATGCTCTTCCTCGGTATCCGGTTGGTGGTAGTCAGAGAGAGCACGGTGTTCTGGTTGATTTGGTTGGTTTTCATGGTCCATTTCTTCTATAACTTCGTTATTAGCCATGTTTTGATTTCTCAGGTTTCTTCGTGTGTTAAATAAAGTACGCTCGGGTTCGGGTTCGGACTGATAGGTGGAGAACCTCGGGTTCGAGTATTTGGCATGCACAGAAGATAACTTTGTGGTTTGTGAGAAACTGCAAAATTAATTAGTAAATAGACAAAGAAAAGCAGAGATTGGTTAGGCCGATAAACTTTAATTAGACAACACTTATTTTTTTGTTGTTTTTTTTTATGATTATTAATTTTTATGACAAGAGTAAAAAGGAAAGAAAATAAGTGAAACAAAATAAACAAAAATAAGTGCAGTTTAAGTAAACAATAAAATAAATAAAGAAAAAGGATAGAATTAAATGCGGGAATTAAATGACAGAAATTATAAGTTAGTAGTTAGTAGACAGAAATTATAAGTTAGTAGACAGAAATTATAAGTTGTAGACAGAATTATAAGTTAGTAGTTAGATTACAGAATTTAAATGACAGAAAATTAAATGACAAAAATTAAATGTTAGGAGTTCATTTACTGGAAATTTAAAGGACAATGGAAATTAATTGCTGAAAAATAAATGACAATAAAATAAAGAGCTGAATTAAATGTCCGAAGTAGATGTCCGAAGTTATGTCCGAAGTTAGATGTCCGAAGTTAGATGTCAGAAATTAAACAAACAACAAAATAATATAAACAAAATATTACAGTATAGCAAGTGAACTACCGGAAACTAGGGAAATTGATGGAATCAATTTCCCCGGCAACGGCGCCAAAAACTTGTTGGGATAAAACTACACGTTAATAAACATAGATTTATAGCAAACTAATAGGCAAGTGCACCTATTCGGAGTAGTAAAACAAGTGTCGTATCCACAGGGAAATTGTTCAATTATCCTAGTCTTGGTAGTTAATAAAAACTGTAAAAAGGGGTTTAGCCGGAGGCAAGCTTGATTTGTTGTTGGATTAGTACAGAAATATTAAAACAGTAAAAACAGGTGAATTAAGTGATGTGGATGGAAAAAGGTATCCTAGGATAGCGGGGGAATTGCCTAAATTACTTAAACAGATTTATAACCATGTCTCAATTATTTATTGTCTATTAGAGTTAATAATTGTCAGTTACGAACTCTTAGTAATAGCCTTAGTATTTTCCTGCTCAATCCGGAGTGTAAATACCAAGATTAATTCCTTTGTGGTACTTAGACTATCTCAAAATCATATGTTGATAGTTACCATAAAAATGCAGTTGTTTGTCACGCAAAGCATTTAACAATATTTGCTGAAAGGAATTAAAACAAGTTTAACAAGAGACAGGTGATAAATACTGTTTTACGTAATATTAGAATCAAACCCCCATCCTAGGATACAGAAGAAAATTACTCAGACATTAACGGAGATAAGAAGATAGCACAGATAGATTTTGACATTATTTCAGAGAAAGAACGGGTCTGCTCTCGCTCTCACTGCTGCTCTTCTATTTCTTTTGTTACTGCGTGAGTATGGAATGTTGTGGTGTTACGGGAGAAAATGAATGGAAGAGAATGGATGAGTGTGGTGAATGATTTCTTCAGTCTCCCGTCGTGGTGCAATTTATTTATGGTAGAAGGACTGGGTTTATATAGAGGCAGAGGATAAGGTTAGAGGCAGATCTGGAGTGGAGGAAGATTGATTGCACATTGATTGCAGATTGATTGCAGACAGAGCTGGAGACAGACGCGTGAGTGAATTAAGGTAGGCGCCGCCTGGTATTAATGAAGAAGCAGTTCGACATGTCTGCGGCGCCGCAAAGGAAGAAGGAAGAAGAAAACTGTCACGTCTGAATTTAGTCACGTCCACCCCCCTGTCCGTGCATGGTTATGCGAACGCAACCAATGTCCGCTCCCTGTCCGCCCAGTTTCATGCGGACACACTCCCTGTCCGCCCAGTTTCATGCGGACACACTCCCTGTCCGCCCAGTTTCATGCGGACACAACCACGTCCGCCTCCTGTCCGCCTATGGTTACGCGGACAACATTCTGTCCGCCTCCTGTCCGCCTATGGTTACGCGGACAACTTCTGTCCGCCTCCTGTCCGCCTATGGTTGGGCGGACACAACATGGACGCGAGTCTTGCGAACTTTGACTGGCTCTAGATTCTTGGTTTGGACTCCGTTTTTCGAGCCGTCTGCGCCTATGCGTTCGTCTCTTCGTGTACTTTGCTCCTAGCTTGGTTTTTCCTCATGTTTAACCAATAAATTTGTGAGATAACCAATAAAACATAAACTAGAGGAAAAACATACGATAAGTGAGAAATGAGCAGAAAAGTGCTGATATAATATATGAAATACACCCATAAAACATGCTCATTTAGACACTTATCAGTATCACAGCCCCTCACTCCTTCTCTTTACAGTAACCCAGCACACCAAAGAATCCTTTGCATTCTCGGTTGATAAATACCCAGAACAGCAATACAAAAAAACAAGGTAAACAAGCTTCTTCGCTCTTTCATTTTCTCACGGTTTTCTTTCTTCCAGCACTTCTTCTTCCACTTCCCTACTTCATCCTTGCCTCTCCTTCTCTTTGGCAGTAGCAACAACACATAAGAAAAAAAAACTCCATTACACTCTCGGTACAGCAAGCAACAGAGAGCAGTGAAGCAACAGAAACAAAAACGATAATGCTCTTCCCTCCTTCCTTTCCTTCACGATTTCCAGCCTATTTTCACTAGATCATTGCTCCATTTTTTTGCTACATAACACAGCTTATATTCCCTTCATAAAACAGAGGAAAAACCCCAGCTTGAGCCCTCATTTTCGGTACAAACAGCCAGCAAAACTGCTTCAATACAAGGTAAAGGTCACTCTCTTCTTCCCTCAGTTTTGATGTCCGAAAATGCATGGTTTTGACTCCTCTTTACCTCTGGATACGCACGCATTGAGCTTCATTCCAGCCCTCTTGTTGAGCTAAAACAACAACCAATAACACATCAGGAAAGGGTGTAAAGGCAAAATAAAATCTAAGACTCTCATGGCTATTTTAAGCCTCATTTCTTCCCCATTTTTACACGTAAAACTGAAGCACTCCCCTTGGTTATAGTGAACCGAGAGCACACCAAAACTTCTGCAAAACAGCAAGGTAATTACCCTTCTTTCTATGTTAAAAAATCATGTTAAAATCTACCTTGAAAACTCCTTAACATGTTTCTTAAATAAGGTACTAACTAGCTCCTCTTTCCTGTTGAAATAATCACACAAAAATGGGTATGTACACACCCATAGACTGTCGACAATTTGGAAGGTTATGCTGAGAGGAGGTACCAAGTTTTACAAGGTAAAAAGATGTAACTAAACCCTTGAAGATATATGCATGATCAAGCTTAAGTTAGGCACAAAAAAAATGTATAACTGTGGCATATATGTATATATATCTAGGCTGGGGATGGGAGCTTATAGCTGGTGAGAAAGTGTTGTGGCTGCTAGAAAAACTTCCCTTGGTAATTTAATTAAGGTAATAACCTTAATGTTTGGTACTCTCTTTTAATACCTTAAAAAGTTACTAGTTTGGATGTTGCATCAAAACGTAAAGATTAGGTATATATATGTATTATTTGAGTTGTTAATGTGTGACAAGTTAGGTAAATGGGTTAGGAAAAATAAACTTAGATGTACATGATATATTAAAGTTAACCAAGTGTAAGAAATGGGAGAAAATGACCTTAGGAGGCTATAAGGAAGTTCTACACAAAACCGAGAGTATATTATAGTTTTAGAAACATATTAATGCCATTTTAAAGTTAGTTTTACGTTATGTTTAAAGCCATATATTTAGGCTATACTATTATTGATCATTTGGAGCTTTAAATGGTTATAAATGAATTTTTAGGTTGATTAAAGGATTGCATAAAAAAAATTCTGGTGTAAATTTATGATTCTATCAAATATTACTACTTAGGAATATATTAGAAAGATATTGGTATATTATAAGCTTCTAACATGGCTTAAATGAATTTAAAGTCTTATAAAAATGTTTTAAATAAATAAACAAATCATATATGGGGTCAAAGTGTAATAAAATGAAATATAGGGTACGAATGGTAATAGAAACCAAAAGGGATGATTTTAGGGATTTTTATAAGTATAAATATGAATTTTATAAAACTAGGGGTGATTTGTAAAAACTATTAAACTTGGGGCATTTTTCATAAATAATAATAGTTCTGGTCAAGGGGGTACTATAGGTGGTCAACCTTGACCACCTATGAGGGTTGACCAAATTAAAATGATAAGAATAATTATTTTAGGTATTTAAAGGAATATTAAGTCAAAAATAACAATTATTAAAAGATATGGGGTAGTTTGGTAATTACCAAAAATTATAGGGGTAAAAAAAGTGAATATTAGAACCCTAGGGGCATGTTGGGAATTTTAGAGAATTTTTGGGCTAATTTAGTGATTTAATTCATTAAGGGTTATATTATATAGTTTAAGTATTAAATTGTGACAATTGTAAAATTTATGGGTAGGTAATGTCATTACTGAAATTTAAGGGGGGTGGAAAACGGAATTTATAAACCTTAGGGGTCAGCTTGTAATTTCGGTAAGTTTCAAGTTTAAATTAGGATTTAAATAATTAAAGTGTATAATATAAAATTTTAAGTCACTAAATGGAAATTTATAAAATAAAGGGGTTATGGTGTAATTAAGAGGAGGAAGTGGGTGAATAAATAAATCTGAATAATTTGTGGGGCTATCTGTAAATACATACATATATATGTATATTATAATGGTGGGATACCTTAGATTATAAATTAATGAGGTTAATCATATAACAAGTATGGAATATGGGGTGGTTTTGTAAATAAACAAAACATATGGGATGGTCTAGGAATTTCTTAATTATAAGGGTGCTATTTCGGTAATATGTACATATACATATATGGGTATAATAATGTTTGAAAACCTTAGGTTATAAATTAGTAGGATTAGGGAAGTAGTGGTTATAATATATGGGTTGATTTTATAAATAATCAAAATGTGTGGGGAAGAGATTAGAATTACCGAAAAATACAAGGGTTGTTTGGGAATTTTTAAAACATGGACAAAATATAATATAAGTTTTGGGTGAGATAATGTGACATTATGTTAAAGTATAGAAGAATATATTATAAGGGAGTTATTAAGGAATAAATATGCATTATAAGCATTTACATAAAATGATGGGTTAAATTGGAGAATTTTGAAGTATATTTGTATGGTTGGAACTTTATGATTCATGCCATGTGAATTTACAATATGGCATAAGGGTGTAATATGGTTAGCAAGTCACATAAGGGTATACTATTATAAGTATAAACGTTTACATCGACAACTATATTATAAACATATACAATTGTATATTACGTTACATGCACGTAGAAAAGGTTATGTAAACTATAACGTATATTAGCAAACATAATGTATGCGTACGTAAATATTTATACAACCGCCATACATGCTCGTAATAACACTTACGCAAGGTATCACGTATAACGAAATGTTTAGATTTCATGCATGCACACGCGCACGTAACGTTATCCTCGCATGCATGCAACCCGACAATACGTACACAAATTGTGAACAAAACTTCAATGTGATAAGTATTATTATGGTAACAACAATTACATACTCGTAAACTATAACGAGTAGTTGAAATTTAAATCCCTAAGGTTAACGAACATCGAGGTTTTATTATGTCTACCCATAATTTCCTTTTAATTACGTATCGCCCCTCTTTATTTGTAAACTTACAATTTAATACTAAAACTTTATATTATACATATTAATTTATTAATTTCAAAACTTCCCAAATAATTTTCTGAATTCCCGAACAGCCCCTAGGCTGTCCTAATATTGTTTTCCATCCCAAAGTTTCGGTTATTTACCTAATAACCCCATAAATTTTATAAATGTTACATTTTAATACTTAAACCATATATTATAATCCTTAATTTATTAAATCACCAAAAATCAACCCAAAAATCCTTTAATAATCGAACAGTCCCCTAGGGTCACAACATTTCTGTTCCAACCCCTATACTTTTGGTAATTACACCACAACCTCACAAGTTTTATGAATGTTACAATTTTATCTTAAAACTATATATTATACTCCTTAATTTATTAAACCTTCAAATCTAACCCAAAATTCTCCTATTTTATGAGCAGACCCCTAATGGTCATATTTATTTCACTCCAGCCCTTAATTTTTTAAAATTACATAAACACCCCAAATAGTTTTATAAATTTCATTTTAACTTAATACTTTATTAAATTACCAAATAAATTGATTTATTATTCTAATTTAGTCACACCTCACATGTGGTCAAGTTGACCACCCAAAACACCCCTTTGACCCATACTTACATAATTTACGATTTGGCCACATTTATTTCCCTGGTTTTACATTTAAATACTTTAACTTCATAAAAATTCATATTTTATGTTTCTAAAATTCCCAAACAGCCCCTTACAGCTTTAATTAAATGTTTGGCACCCTATACTTTATTTAATTACATTTTTGATCCCACTAATGAACCTTTTGTATTTAAACACTTATAAGGTTTATATTTCGTTTAAATTATATTTGTAACCTTATACTTAATTTATGTAACACCTAAATCCATAAATATTTATCTAAGGTGTTACTAAGTGATTATTTCCAATAAAGTCACATCTTAGCACCGGATTTTTCTTTAATTTATATTATCACCCCAAAAGCTTAATAATTAATATTTAAAGCTTTAAATGCCCATAATAAAATGGCCTAAACACTTGGCCTTAAACATAACATTAATCAATAAATGACATTAAAATGTCTCATACACATGCCATTCCCAAGGCTTTTCTATATTATATACTTAACCTTTTTAAATCACTTTTCTTTCACATGTAACTTATAATCTTGACTTTAATAAGTCATTAACACTTAAGTTTACCAACAACACATTTAACCATGATTTAATACACATTATCAAGGTTTAAACAACATACACACCTACTCACATTTTCGGTCATATTTCATTTCCTGACATAAGTAACTTTAATGCATTTAAGAAGGGTTTTAAGTACATTTTACCTTATTATAATCACAAGGGAGTTCGCAGCAGCTTCATCTCCTCTCGGCACTATTTAATTAACGTTTTAGATTAGGTTTTGATCATGAGATTTAAGCTTAAAACACATTTATAGTATTTTATGACAAGGTTAAGTAACTTACCTCTTAAAGTTTGATTTTTCCCTTGGAAAAATACTCAAACTCTCATGGCACATTAGGGGTAACCAACACTCATTTCAGCCACCATTTAAAACATGAAAGAAAGATTAAGTTAAGACCTTAAAATGGTGGTTAGTTTAAAGAGCCTTAAAGCATAAAATTTGAACCTTAAGGAAAGTGTCTTTACCTTGAAATTTTGAAGATATTTTAGGCTCTTTATTCGGCCCATCTAGCAGAGGAAGATGTGAGTTTAGTTCCATGGAAAGATCAAAGAAGGAAAAAGCTTAAAAAGCCATTTGAGCTCTCGGTTTTACCTTTAACTTGGAGCTCTTAAAGAGGTGTTTTGTAGGAGATCTTTGGCTCGAGAAAAGGAGCTGAACCCACCTTCATTTTGATTATGAAATGGTGTAGAAAGAGGTGTAAGAAGCTGCTATTTTCAGACATGAACAAAGGGTGAAGAAAAAGTGTGTTTTAACGTCATTTTCCATACCTTTAGCTCTAATGGAGTATTCCTAGCTCCTTGGTTGATTAATGCTGAGTGTGAAGCTATTCAAGAACTGGTTTTATGCCTTGGATGAAGAAGAAAATCAGATGGAAGGATAGGCTATGGAAAAATGCAAGAAAGAGGAAGAAAAATGAAGCTTTTTACCTTGTTTTGTCCTTCCACCATTAATGGATAAGCTTGGAGCTCATGGCTGGAGCTAGAAGGTAAAGGAAGAAGGAGAAGTGCTGGCTACACAAGGGAGGAAGGAAAAAATGCCAGCCGAGAATGTGAGGGAGTGATGAGAAAAGGGATGGGTATAGTACAAGTAGTTGCTTATTTTATGTTACTAGGTGTACTTTATAAGTTTGCTTTTACAATTTCATTTTCCTTCTCTTTTCTCTTATTGTTGGCCGGCTGAACTCTTAATGGAGGGAGTGTTTTTGAATTTTTTTTATGCATAAATAAGTAACATTAAAGGTGTATTATGAACTTGATATATGTTTTAGGTGGTAACATGTGTTACTCTTTTAAGGTGTGTATATAAGTGGTTGTTGCATTTAATAATTTAATTTGACTATATAAAATATTTTATATAATCTTATCACTTTATTTGTGATATTAGCACATGTATTAATATGTTACATGTGGTAAAATTTTAGGAGTTGATTTCGCCTTAATGATGTTTTCTCTTTGGTTAGAGATTTTATGTATAGTTTGGTGTCCATTTTGGACTATATATTTATATACTAATATTTATGATGAGTATTACTCATTAGATGAATAATGATTGATTATTATTTATCATTTAATTTAATTCCTTATTAATTAAGGTAATAAATGTTTGGGGTATTTCAGTGTTCCCACTAATTTAATGTTACACAAATATATATACATTCATATCCTCGTAATTTTCTAAGTTCTGTATGATTAATAAAATTTCTTTTGTCCTAATCCTTTAACTATATATATTTGTATACACGTATATGTACGCTCTCGTAAGTTCTAATGGTAATCCATTACGTACATGTATATACATATATATCAACTCCTATGGTTAATTATAACCTTAACACTTACAAATTAATACCTATCTTATAAAACAATTCCTTAATCATTTTAATCCATCAATTCAAATTCTATTTAACCCTTAATTAATCTCTACAAATCCTTGTGAATCAAGCCTAAACCAAATAGCCCATGATACTTTCCTTGTTATCTACTCCAAGTGGGTTACATTAGCCCACAACCCTGGCCCAATTCTATGTACTAATTTCTATCCAATTCTAACTTGGCTTAAGCCCATTACAGAAACTGATCATCTAATTAAAAGCCCTATTGTCTAGTTCCAAATTAGCTTTATTTCTGATTAGATTCTGAGCCCAAATTGATTTCCTTTGTTACTTTAGTGGACTACTTCTTCCTAAGCCCAATTCACTCTTGTAGTATGATTTATTTCAATCAACCATTCTGATTTGTCCAGATTATTTGTTTTGCCCATATTGTTTGTTTCTGCCCACATTGACTAAGGCCCAATTCAGTTTGTCCTTGTTGACCAATTTTTAAGCCCAAATTTGTTTTGACTTTTGTTGACCAATTTCTTGGCCAATTCCAATATGGACTACCCTAATCAATTCTCACCAATCTAATTTCAGTTTTGTCCAATCCAAATTTCAATTTTGACCAATCCAATTTCAATTTTGACCAGTCAAACTCCCTAATCCAATTTTGACCAATCAACTTCATTTTGACCGCTCAAAATCCCTAATTCAATTTTGACCAATCTTTTCCAAATTGCAATTGAGCCTCAAGTTTTTCAGAACATCAATTCGCCCATAAACTCTTCCTAATTCACATTTCTACCCAAAATTTCTTATATTTAAGTTTTTACCCCCACTAAATTACCATTTCACCCAAAATTTTCTCATAGTTACAATTTTTCCCCCAAATTTCACTTAATTACCATTTCACCCATAGATTTCTCATAATTACAATGTTTCCCCAATTGATTCAGAACCCTAAACTCCTCAATTGGAACCATAATTTCTGATTTCTTCCTCTACTTCATTTTTTTGAATCCCTAATTTCATAGTTCTTCCCCAATTCAATTTTTGTCTGAAACCCGAATTTACCAAGTCTAAAACCCTAAATCGATTTCAGAAACGCATAAAACTTCTTTACTAATTTTTGGAACCCTAAACCGATTTTAGGGTTCTAATTTCACAGCACAGAAACTTCACACAAGCTACCAAATCGCAAAAATCAAAACTATCAAAAACTCACCCAATTGCACAAGATTTAGCCAGATATTCGTACAAAATTTGCAAGAAAAATCAGGCTTCCAGGCGCCGATAAACACAGATGCGAAAGGGGATAATTTCTCTCAAATTTTCGGTTTAGATCTAGACTAAATCAAACAACAAAAGTAGTAAAACATAAAATGAAAAAAATAGACTATTTCTCTGACGTTCTACGAGGATCTCCGGCCTCCTTCTTCCTCCCTCGGTGCCAAAAACGGCTCTTCCGGCCTCCTTCTCTTCCGGTTCCGTCCGTTTTTCCCCCGATTCTGCTTGTGCCTGCTTCCTCGGAGTTCTACCACCGGATTTGGTGTGTGGTCGGATACAGGTTTTTGAAAGCAAGAAGAAGAGAAGAGGCGTGGAGGAAGAGGAAGGAGAATGAAGAGAAATTGAAGAGAGGCGCCGCGCAGGAATGGAGAAAGAAAGTGAAGAGAGGCGCTGGAGTTAGGGTTTGCAAAATACGGTGAGTTGAGAAAGAAGAGAGGGGTGGGCTGAGTTTATTTTTTTCTTGTTTGGGCGGGTCGGCCCATTTGTTATTCTTTTTTAACCGCTACATTATTATGCCGTTTTAGCTCGTTTTATACTCGTTTTTCATGTCGTTCGTGATACGTTGTCCCGTATAATGAGTCGAACCTTTTTATGATTCCAAATTTATACTTTCAAACAATAAGTATATTGTTATTTATAAATTCTATTCATTAATATTTAATTTCTAATTGGTTTGTGTTTCGCCATTTAGGCAAAAACGCGACGTCTTTTATTTAGATTCTTTAACCAATTTCCCAATGCTTCTAAAATTACCCAAATAACCTTATAAGGTATCTAGGACCTCATTTTCACGTCTAAAATATTCATGGCAGTATGGCACATTCGATGTAAAAACGACTAATTTTATTTTCGTATATATTTCTTTTATAAACCTCTCCAATGTCTTTTTTGGGTTCGTTAATGTTTCCTATCGGGTTTATTAAATATCATATTATTTCATTTTACTTATTTAAGGATAGTCAATTCATCCACCTCTTATTAATTATTTTTATTTAATTAATTCATTATTAATTAAAGTAATTTTTAGGATATTTCATGTAATACGGAGTAGCATGAAATTGAACCGTAGGTTAACTCAACCAAATAACTTAAGGGGTCTAAGGGTGCATGACAAATACACAATAATGTAGTCAATGGTTGTGCTGAGCCTTTTATGGCAACATACTTACAGGTTCGTAGCTGTAGAAGACGACACAAGAGTGCGAGATTTTGGGTAGTTAGCAACATTTACTGCTTTTGACTATACGTTTAGATTACGTTTTTGAATTATGCTAGTGGAATGTATAACTTTGATACGGTTAGATTGCTCACACATTTTGGGTTAAGCCTATATGTAAATTAAACACTATCTCTTGATCATCACAATGTATGTTAGATTGGATATTTATTTTGGATTGTCTTGCTACTCATGGCGAGTAACGGCGGTAGCACCTGAGTTTATTTGGTTATGGTTTAAGTTCCGCTTACGGGTTAATTTTGGAGTAGGGTGTTACACCGAAGGCTTTGAATTAATTATTTACCAGGTTAATTTACTTAGCTTTTAGTATATGAAATTTCTAATTGTAGTGGTCTAGTAATGATGAAGCTTTATATCTATTGTGAGGTAGTACTGTGCTTAGCTTTTTTTTTTTTTTGATAAATGGTCAGAAGACAAGCTTACAAGGTGATACTTTGGCGAAGCCTTTCTCAGAATACGACTAGGTGAATAATAGAGAATAGATGTTTTGCAGATAAGACTGCATGTGGGAGTACTGTGCTAGCTCTGTTTTTGTTTCTTTCAGTTAGCCTCTTTGATTCAGATTCTACTAAGTTGTTAGCATATGAGGTTCGGGCATAACTGTTGTAGCTATCTTTTACACTCGCTATCTCAGTTTTCATAATACACAGATTCCATTGTATTTTTCTGCATGGACATAATCAATTAATTACAAACACAAACATGCCAATCAAAATAAAATAACAGCGCCCAATTTGGTGAATAGATAGGAAAATCGAAGAACAAAGGGCAATGGAACTACAACAACCCCGTCTATGAAAATAAAGTAAAAATATAGAAGAAAATAAAAAACACCAACATAAACAAACTAAATCCCCTTGGTATCGGTTGCAAACTATACCCCAATATTATACCAAACCATTTTTTTCACCTCCTATAATAATAACCCCAAACTACTGAAGCTGTAGAAACTAATTAAGCGTAGCAATGCAGCAGAACATTTGAAGAAATTAAGACAGACCATGTTCATGCATGTGTCCTAATCAACCACCCCCACTACCACCACTTACAGAAGTACGTTTATGGGAAATATATATACATACACAGTATATGATATGATATGATCACTAATGGAGGATGAAAATGAAAAGAAAACCCAAACTCACATCACATATGAAGATTAATTATCTTCATGAACTTGTACTGGTGAAATGCAACAGGATCCGTATTTCTTCTCAGCGCAAATCTAGCTAGCAGTTGTTGCAGCTGACATGAAACGCAGATCCAGAAGTCTCTTTCTTCTTCCAAGATTCCAGAATTTTTTTTTTTAAAAAAAAGATCGATGGACCGTGAGGACTGACGATTAAAAAGAGAAGAAAAAGCTGATGATGGTGAAGGGTTATTTGTGTAATTAAGATGGGATTGATGATGAGGATGAACCAATAGCTGCTGCTGAGTAAGTAGGATTTAGCCAGTTGTTATTATTAGTACTATCAAGCAGATGATGAGCTCCACCACCATCACCATCACTAATCCTCGTGGTCCCGCTGGTTCGTGCACTATTATCATCATTATTCCATGAGATAGATGTATGAGGAGAAGAGGTCACCGCCACCACTACAGATTCAGACTGATCATGTTGTTGTTGATGATGATGATTCGCATCCATCAAGTTGGCATATTCATGATGATGATGATGATATCCACTATGATTGATCATGTTTTTGACTGTGTCATGAGTATCATCATCATACTGACCATCTCGATCCACGTTGTTATCATCATCTTCCTTTGGATATTGAAGTACTCCGAGACCTTCATCATGATGAGTAGTCGTAGTAGTATGGTTTGGAAAAATGGGTTGGAAATTGAATTTGTGTTGTTGTTGGAGAAGTGTATCGGGATACAAAGACATGTTAGAAGATGGATGAGTGTTAGATCCAAATGTAGAGATAATAGATGAATTTGGAGGGTTTGATGATATTAAATCATGGATAATTTGTTTTGGATTTGTAGTTGAAAACCCATAAGAACTAGGGTTCATATCATAATCATAATTCGATGAAAAGGGGAAATTAGCAGCACCAATATAAGGAAGGTAATTTGTAGGCAGACCATAGAGTAGTGTACTATTATTATGAGATGTCAATCCACCATCACCACCACCAAAAGTAGGATTAATAGTTGTACCAACATCAGCCAAAGTAGAGGTATTCGAAGATGATGATGAGAAGATTCTCTTGTTGTTGTTGTTGTTAATTCTCTTGTTCTTCCTTCTACAGCCACCACCAACTGGTACATTTCTGAGAGTTCCACCTCTTGTCCAGTACCGTTTACAAGCCTTACAAAAGTGTCTTGGTTGTGATAGACTGTAGTTGTTGTAGTAGCAGAATTTAGTATTGGTGGAATCACATCTTGGGCACCTTACTGGTGGTTGATCTTGTATATGGTTTGGCTTTTGATCCATATTGATAGCCCTAGCTATGGTTGTGGCGGTTGCTGCCGGCATTATCATATTGGTGTTGTTGTTGGTTGCTCATCTGCAGATTGTTAAACTCCTTGTCATCACCATCACCATTGATGCTTGGAAAGTTCTGGCATAAAAGAAGGAGAAGTTAATAGAGATCAGAGGGAGAGGGTAGCTGCTACTAGTATATACGCATCTGGTAAGTGTATAGAGAAAGAATTAAAGATTCTCCCAATCACAAACAAGAAGAAAGAGTTGAAAAGATGTGTTAAATTCTGTTTTTTCAAAAGGGTTTGAAGATTCAAAGGTTTAGTTAACAAATAGCAAAGAATGAAGTAATTTACGGAAAGAATAAGTAATACTAGCTACAAGATAGAAAAGAAAAGACCTAGAAATAGCGGATATTCTGAATCCAAAAGCTAGAGAACAAAAAACACAAGAGAAGGGCGGTTAGTTCCCTTCCTTCCTCCACATTGTGAATGGACATCCTCTTCAATCCACACTCATCATAATAATGTCTAATAATTGTGCAATAGTTCAGTGCGTGGTACCAATTTCGATGTTTGCGTGTTGAATGTGATTGGTGCTGGATTGTGTACTATGCGTGTTGTTCAGTGTGGGAGAAGAAGACAGAATAGAGAGAGAGAGAGAAAGAACCTGCTGCCGTCCACTAGAAGTTGAGAGGATAGAAACAATCTGCTGGCGTTGCTGTTGTTGATGATGACAATTACCCAGCATTTTCGATCTCCACGCACAGACAACAATGAATGTACACCTCCTTGGGTAGTTTTGTTGACCAGAAAAAAAAAGATCTGTACTATCCGTGTGAGAGAGAGAGAGTGAACAAGTTACAAACAAAACAATGGAGAGAAACAAAGAAACCTGGGTTTCGTTTTTGGACAGTTTGTACTGTACATTTGTTGTGTAACAAAGTCGGCCAGCGTGGTAGCTTCTAGACATTTTAATTCATTTCTCAAAAAAAAAAGAGAAAGATTTGTTAATAAATTCAAAAGAAACAGAAGGTATATATATGTATTAGCTAGCTAAGCTAAGCCTTTTTTATAATCCTAATTCACGTGATTCTTTCATAATTCGATGAGGTAAAGTACTAGATCCACTGGGTAAAAATCAAAACAAATCAGAGTTTGTTTTATTAATAATATATCAATACCTAAAGTGAGAAACTAAGTAAATCTTTGAAGATTTGCGCAACGGTACAGCAAAATGAAATTAAAATTAAAGCAGAGAGCTAGGTTGGGTCTTGGGTGAATCCCTAGAGAGACCACAGCTCATTACCCTAGGCGGCTTTATCTCATGTTTTTCTCGTAAACCCAAATATCCCTCTTCACTTATTTTAAGACCACTCCTCGATTTGCTTTTTCACTTTCTTTTAAATATACTCTGTACGTACTGCTGCGCAAAGTGCTGGCGTTTTTGCTATAGTACATAATTTAATCAATATAAAATCCTACTTTTTTGTACAAGTTTGAGCAAAACGTATTAGAAATAGACCATATATACGTTTTTTTATAATAAACAAAAACAATAATACATACATAGATGATAATGCTGACCCCACCAGCCACCTCATGAGCAAAACCATAATATATAACTTAATTGTTGTATTTTATTCCTCCTACCTAGCTTTGAACAAAGGTGCAATATTTTATCATTATGGGAGAATGTTACTGATTAGACAGGACCTACGGCTCCAACAAATATACATATAGTATAATAGAAGTGTCTATTATCGACTAATTTCACCAAACATGGTTCAAATTTTAAGGCTTACATACAGATCTACTTAGATTCTGGATATATTACTATATCTTTGAAATTCTTACTATTCAATATCTATGAGATGGGAGAGAAGCATCGATTAATGGACAAGCAAAAATTAATGACTCATAAACATGTTTATATGCATTTTGTTATATATATATACACATTTATCTTGTATTTTAAAGAAACCTATTGTTTAGTCTTGTTTTTCAAAAAAAAAAAAATTATATCTTGCATCCACCATCCAGTAAGGAATTGATAGAGTACTGTGGAAAGTTCCAACAGGAAGAAGACAATTTAGCCAACACGGGATGAGAGACTTTGGACTAAAACGTATCATGTCATGTGACCGGCCTGCGTCGTGTGGGTTCGGATTATGAGCGAATTCTCGGTCGCTGACGGAATATTATTTTTTAAAAAAAAATTAAATTATATAGCTGATGAAGTGGAGCGCAGGCGTTAGAAATTAAGTCCATCAGAAAAACGATATTGTACAACATGTACTATTGTTCTAAACATCATAAAAATTATCTCATCAATTAGTCGGTAAATCAAATGCGTATTGTGCTGGAATTTTGTTATTTTACAATATCTTAACAATATAATTAATTATAATTATTACAGAATAATTCATCAATTATATAAAGCTTTTAGATGAGTATATACATGTGTAGCTATTGTATAATAGTTTTTTAATCTAATAATATTTGTTACTTATACATATATATAAAAAATAGAGTATATATCAATTATGAATAATTTTTTTAGAACAATTGCTAATATAAAAAACATTAAGGTATTATTTATATTTTTTCTTAGTTAAAAAAGTGAAGTATAATGCTTTAAAGAAATATTGAACGTAAAAACATTAGCCTTTCATGTTAGATATTATCACGCATACATACAAATCAAAAGTTAACGAGTACGTAAAGTCGATTCCAATAAGTCAGTTTATCGTGTTCAAACGTTTATAACCTTATGGTATATTATCAATCAAGCTTTGTAAACTGAAAAATATTAATAAAACATTCTTATACATAATGATTCAATATGAACGGTCAAAGGGAAAGATATATACTATTAGGTTGTCTCATTCCATAATAGTGATGGAAACGATTATAGAGGGTTATGTATATGTTTCTAATTATTGGTGAAAACATTTATAAATTATCGTGGATACATAAAAACCAAGATCAAATGAATACGTAAAATTGACTCCACCAACCCAGTTTATCGTTTCCAAACGTTTATGGCCTTCGGGTTTATCAATCAGTCAAGCTCTATAAAATTGATTAAAGCTAAGAAAATAATCTTATACTAATAGGTTGTGTCATCCTATAATAGTGAACGGTCAAAGGGAAAGATATATACTAATAGGTTGTGTCATCCTATAATAGTGATGGAAACGATTATAGAGGGTTATGTATATGTTTCTAATTATTGGTAGAAACGTTTATAAATTATCGTGGATATGTAAAAACCAAGATTTAATGAATACGTAAAATTGACTCCACCAACTCAGTTTATCGTTTCCAAACGTTTATAGCCTTCGAGTTTATCAATTAGTCAAACTCTATAAATTGATTAAGGCTAAGAAAATAATCTAATACTAATAGGATGTGTCATCCTATAATAGTGAACGGTCAAAGGGAAAGATATAAGTAATAGGTTGTGTCATCCTATAATAGTGATGGAAACGATTATAGAGGGTTATGTATATGTTTCTAATTATTGGTGGAAACGTTTATAAATTATCGTGGATACGTAAAAACCAAGATTAAATGAATACGTAAAATTGACTCCACCAACTCAGTTTATCATTTCCAAACGTTTATAGCCTTCGGGTTTATCAATTAGTCAAACTCTATAAATTGATTAAGGCTAAGAAAATAATCTTATACTCAATTATTCGACTTTTTACGGCCAAACAAAAAAAATATAACAATTAGTGTCATCTTTTCTATAATAGTGGTGGAAACGATTACAGAATGTTGTGTACATATTTTCAATCCTGCATAAGTGAAAACTTTTTTATCGTGGATACGTAAAAACCAAGGTTCACGAATACGTAATCGAATCCAACAACTCAGTTTATCGTTTTTATTGAATCATAGTGTATACGAATATTTTCTTAGTATTTCTCATTTTATAGAGCTTGACTGATTGATAAACTGAAGGCCAAACGAAAATATATATTACAATTAGTGTGTTTTGTACGTGGTGGAAATGAAATACCCCTAAATTAATTTAAATTAATTTAGGGGATTTCTTTTATTAAACCTTTAATAATAATAATATTAAGTATTAAATTATTATATGGAATTATGAATATTAAATTAGTATAAGGAATTATGAATATTAAATTATTGTATGGAGTTATGAGTATTAATATTATATGGAATTATGGAAATTATTTTAGGGGATTCCTCCTATTTAACTCTAAAGAATACAGTTAAATATTTAATTATTATTATATTATATAGTATTATGAATTTAATAATAAGATTTATAAGTCAATAAATCTTGGGAAAATTTCTAAACACTCCAAGTATATTATAAAGATTTTAGAAAGAGTTGGAACATTGTTTCGAAACATAAAAGTCAAAATAAAATTATAGAAACCTTAAAGCTTATTAAGCCTTACTAGGGTTGACTTTTTGAGAATGGTCAAACCTGCCCATGAAACCTATACCAATAAATAGGTTATGGAAAACCATGAAGATCGATAAAAAGAACGTCAAAAACGGATCATCCTAGCCAAAGTTATGATCAAATGAAGTTTAGAGCTAAAATTTTGATAAAGGCTGACGTGGCATGGACTGCTGACTCATCGCCGCCTCGGTAATCACGCCCCCAACACTTAGACAGATTTATCTCCTATATTTCCGGAACCGAAAATCAGGTTTTTCCCTATCTTGTGACCTTCATAACTTTCTCATCTTAAGGAATTTTTGAGTGTCGTCTTCTTTGTTGTCTTCTCCTACATTCCCTCTAAACAACCATAACTCACAGAAACCCTAACTTGTTCTGAATCAACCAGAAAATCGAGTCAAAGTAGCCACCCTGCAAAACCGAAACTGCAATTCCAGTTTTTCCCTTCGAAACAGGTAACTTCGACTAGCCATAACTTCTTTGTTTCTCATCCAAATTTCATGTTCTTTAGCTCGTTTTGAAGAGCTCTAATTCCTCTAAAACTTTCATGTTTATGGCCTAAGCCAATTCTCTACCGATTGGAAGGAAAAGGTGTCTAAAGTCTCGGTTTCACCATCACATAAAATTACAGTTTTCTTCCCAGAAAACGCAAGGTAAACTCGCAACTTCTAGCTTCGATTTCTTTCTGTGTGTTGCGAGTTAGGATTAGTTCTTGCTATCAATGTGTAGAGGTAAGTTTCTTCTTTGGATTAAGCCCTTATACATAGCCTAACTCGATTTGTACTGCTAGTTATAGACCCTCGAAGTTGGCATCACTTTAATACCCCGGACCTAATAATGGTGATTTAATTACTCTAATAAAATTATAAAAGGCCTAATGGTGCCTAAAGAGTATTGGTAAAGAGAATAAAACCAAAAGTAAAGAGAAAACGCTTGAAAAGCGAAAAACGCTAAAATGCGCATTAAATGAAAATAAGAGATATATGATCTCGTAAGGGTCCGATATGGATTCCTAAGGCTTAGTTAGGCCTAATTAGTATACGGGAATGATTCCCGAAGAAAACGGATCCAAATAATGGATTAAAACGCTAAATAAGCATAAAAGCACGTTTTTCGAGAAAACCCAAAAACGTAACTTTAAGTGGTCAAACGGACCCGTAAAGATTATAGTTGATTAAATAACTATAAATAAGTATTAATGGGAGCTTAAAAAACATTACAATTAATTAAACGAGAAAATCCGAAAAAACGGACCCGGTTAGTGAATAGTGTAAAAACCGGGAAGTTGTGGGGTGTAAATGTAATAAGTAAAAATTATACCCCCTTGTAATTTATTTATGTGGCCGGTTACTTAAGCTATAATGGGGGCACGTTTTAATTTTCCTAGCAGCTCCCCCCTTGTTCCTAATACACTAAGTGACAAGAGAAATAAAGTAAACAAGTTCAAATAGTGAAAAGTGATATTACACTCTCTCATCTCTATTTCACCTAGCCAGTCACGATTCCCCTCCCTCTGAGACTAAACCTCTTCTTCCTCTGTATTACAATGGCGATTCCAACAGAGAGTAAACAGCCCATCTTCATTCTCTCTTTTCTTACTCGATACAACACCAAATCACATAAAATTGGTACCGTTGGATTCCTCTCGGAGAGAGCTTCGTTTTCCACCCAACAAAAACTTGATATCTCCATTTTCACCACCATGGGTGTTTGGCCTTTTGAAGCTTGAAGAAGTGTTTTTGGACCTCCTTCACCTCCTTAATGCTCCAAGGTAAAAATAAATCCAAGAGCTCCACTTTTATTTGGTCATTCTTGCAAAAAAACGATTTCCCACGTGAGCTCTTTCTTCAATTTTCCAGCCGGTTTTCCTTGGTCTTCTGAGGAGCTGGAAATCTACAAGTTTGGTTGCCAAAACCCTCCATTGGTACACTTGAAGGTAATCTCCAAACTAAACCTTAAACTAGCACTTGAAAATTCTAGGGTTAGTGAGGGATGTGTGAATTAACTAGCTTATTGTGTACGGCATGGGTATGTGATTGTAGTTAACAATCTAAACCCATTGGTTGGTGTGGAAACAAGAAGAGAAAGAAAGAACAAGAGAAGGAAGAAGAAGAGAAAAGAAAACAGAAAACTAACAAGGTATTGAACTTACCTTGAGATGGTTTTGTTCTCTGTAAAACACATTTGTAAACATAAGTAATGACCTTGTATGGTGTAGTCATGAAACTACAATAATGTTGTTGAATGAGGAAGTTCTAATGTTGTTGGGTGTGCAAATATACCTAGGAACTAAGCTAGTATTGTGTAGTAACAGAGGGAATTTAATGGGTTGTTGCAGTGGTTTTTATGCTATATATAACAGGGATGTAAACTGAGTTTGTGAGCTGTTGTAGTGTGGTGTAAATGCTAAGGATGTAGTTAAGTTATGGCAAAATTTGTTTAGGAAACTATGGGCTTGAGTGTGTTAATACATGGAGTTGAAATGGTAAGGAAGGAAGGATTGAAAACTTCAACAGAAGCAAGAACTTGAAAACTGTAACAGGAAAAAATTACAGTGAAATGAGTTATTTGACAGATGAATATATATCATGGTTTAGGTTAGTTTTGAATGCCTAAACAAAGACAAAACATGTTATAATATATGTAGGAATATTAGTGAAGAGATTGGTGGAAGTTTAGAGTTGAAACCAAAGCAAAAACATACATATTTTTCAAACCTGCAAGTGGTCCGGGTCTGTAAACTAGGACAGAAACCCGGACCAGCGTCAAAACAAGGCAGAAACGTGTAAAACTGATGTGGTCCGGGTTTGTAACCCAGGACATAAACCCGGACCACACCTAAAATCCACCCGAGAGTGACCAGAACCATTGGTCCGGGTTTGTAAACCCGGATACAAACCCGGACCACCCCATTTTCTTCACATAAACCATTTTAAAGCCATTCTAAGGTAGGGGCTTGGTGGGGAATGATGGTATAAGGTAATTATGACATGATTAATGATGTTTAAAGGTCATTAAGAGTGTAAAAAAGTTTGATAAGTGAATGAGAAAGTTGTGAGTTTAAGAACACATGAGTAAACCTAAGTTAAACGGGATAACGGGGTTAAGTACGAGAGTGTTAGTTTTACATACCGTAATGCTTTGATGTTAATAAAACATTTGAATGTTATCAGTGGATCGTGTGTGAACCGAGCATGGTGAGATGACACGGTAAAAGTAAAAACCCCGGTGAAAGGTATGATTTTCTCATACTCCGCGTGCTAACCGAGTTACGTTGATTTGTGTTTTGTGCCAGCTTAATCGAGATTAAAGCATGAAAATAATCCATTGTTTGATTATGTATGTCTTGATGTATGTTGAATGAGCTAACATACTTGTATGCCGGTGTGGTCTAACATAGAGTAAAGACCGACTCACTGTGAGTAACGTTTGGCTAGAGACCCATAGATCGGGTCGATGCTTATGATAAAGAAAACGTGCAAACACACAAACTATCCGTTAAAGTATAACGATAACGCAAACATATGAACTCCCTAGAATGTGAGGAGATGTACGGGTTGAGTAAATACCCGATAATGGTTAGAAAGCCACATTGAAACAATCCACGAAACAAATGAGAGTGGAAAGATAAGTGAACCTCCTTCAAGAGGATTTAAGATAGTTCGAAGATGTGAACTAGTGATGAAGGTAAAAGAGACCTGAGGGATTAGTAGCTCCCTTGAGACATGGTCGACCTCCTATATGAGGATTTTACCTGATATATGCAAATAACCGAAAGTATGAGTAAGGTAAATGTATGGGTAACTCTTAAAACCTAAGATTAACCAAATTTAAGTAATGTTCCCAAGGTCATTAGAAACATCGAGAGTGATGCTTCTAGACTAATATACATAATATTATTATAACTCCGAGAGAGGAGAGTATGGGAATGTAAGTAGTCCGAGAGCAGTCGGACCTAAGTAAATGAGATAGGAACTAAGAGAGAGTTCCGTGAGCTAGTTGAACCTTTCCACCATGCTAGACCCAGAGTAGGGTCGAAACCGGGGAAGTAAGAATATGCTAGAGAGCCATGAGTTTTGGCCTAAGTATGTATTAAGAGTAACAAGCGTGACGTAGGAGACCTGTAGCGTCTCGAGAATCTACAAGAGCTTGAGTATAAATAACCCAAGAGTGTGGGTGAGATAATGAGTATAAATTACCCAAGAGTGTGGGTGAGATAATGAGTATAAATGACCCAAGAGTGTGGGTGAGATAATGAGTATAAATAACCCAAGAGTGTAGGTGAGATAATGAGTATAAATGACCCAAGAGTGTGGGTGAGATAATGAGTATAAATAACCCAAGAGTATGGGTGAGATAATGAGAATAAGTAACCCGAGAGTGTGGGTGAGCATAGTACGAGTAGCCCAAGAGAATGGGTGTGTATATGAATAAGTAACCCGAGAGAGCGGGTGAAGTATTGAATAAGTAAACAAGGCATAGTGAGGTATAACCCTCAAGGCCTAAGAGTAACCAGATACAACTAACAACCTTGTTATGTTAGTTAGGAATTGTGTTCCATGATTGGATGTAGATTCCTTGAGCATTACATGTACTTATTGTATTGCTATGATGCATGTTGTTTGACTAAAATGAACTCCATGTATATCCGACTAAGTGGTCGGCGTACCCCGGTTAGCGCTCGGGGTATGCGAATTTCATATGCAGCGTTAAGCTGAGCCCCTAGGGGCGATGTTTTTATTTTACAGGTACACCGAAGATGTTACCGTTCGAGAGTAGGACGGGATCGGTGGGTCATGGGTAGTAGTTTTAATTACTTATGTATTGAAGGAGGTGTAAGACCGAATATGTTGTCGGCATCCATTTATTGTAGACTCGGTATAGTAAAGAAATGATTTGAGTATTGTATTTGTGTTGTGTACTCGGTTGTTCCAGTTCATCAGACCGTTACGGTATGTAAGGAAGGCCTGGTTAGCCATATGGGTGGCTATTGGCGTTGTTTCACCCCTCGTTGTAATTAGAGTTCCGCTGCGTGAGTAAGAGTAATTGGTGACAATTTATGAGGTAATGACGAGCTTAACGGTTGGGGTGTTACAATCACGAACTGCTCGAAGTTCGAATTTTTCCAGTTTTCCCGAATTCGAATTCACTTAATTCGCACAACTCCGGTAAGTCTCCGTTCAATTCCTCTTATTCTGTAACTCGATTTTGCATTGTCGACCTAACCCAACTGCCAATTTGATCAATTAAGCCTTGTATTGAGAGAATTTTGCAAAATCGAATTCGAGATACTATTAAGAACCCTAACTTCAAACTGAGATCGAAACCCATCGAATCGTGCGTTTTAGCTGGAGAAATTAGCATCATTAGAACCGAAATTTGATTTCTAAACCATAGAAACAAGAATCACTCGATTTCGTTCTGTAGATTGTGAGAAAATCGAGATTTAGTACTCGAGTCGATTTGGGGGCGGATGAAGAACTGGGCTTTCAGCAGCCGTCCGATGTAGTTATAAAAACGGACGGCTGAGATTAGATCGTTTCAAATTAAAAGATTAAGTTTTTATTATGATTTCAGTAAATAACCCTAACTTGTTGAGTTAATTTAAATACCTTCCCGAATGTGTTTTGACTTGAAATTTTAACCATAGGTTCCTTATTTAATCTAGTTTTTGATATAAATTAATATGGTTTTGGAGTTTTTAAACATAAGTTATGATTTTTGCAAGTTTCGGTTTTCTGGAATTATTTGGCTAAATTAAAAAGATATTTTATGAAATAAAAATTTTATAATATGTCTAAAATGTTATAGTTACTGTTTATTAAATTTGGAAATTTTGGGCAATGGTAAAAGGTTTTAAAAATTGTGTTTTGAGTTTTTCATAAGAATAACTTATAATACATGGTTTTTAATGTAACCAAAATTAAAGTATGGTTTGTTAATAAACTTTTTAAGTTGGGAAAAATATGGAACACTAAATTAACATTTTATAACAGTAAGTTTATAAATGTTTGGGTATTAGTTTTTTATGAGAAGTGAAATTATTTACATATATGTATATATACCTATTTAAGTAGAAACTTATGTAAATCAAGGAATTTAATTATCCTACATTTTATTTATTATATTATATGGAGTTAATATTTTTAATTAAACTAAGGAATAAATATATATTTTTTACGCATTTATAAAAAAGGGAATAAAGTAGTAACTTAAAGTAAATCAAGGAACTAATTAAATTACCACTTATAATAACTAAACATTATAAGAGCGAGACCCTTAAGATATGTTAAAAGATACTTTATGAAATATACTTGGAATAAAGTTAAAGGTCAAAGTAATAAGATAGTTTAAATATGATAAGTTACATAGGGAATGTCTTAGTTGATTTCTAGTACGGTACACTTATATATATTAAATAAACAAAGGAAGCACTTTATTTAATAAACCATAGGTCGGTTGTAGTTATGCCTAAAAGTTATTAAACATAATTAAATACAATAAACTACATAAATAATGTTTTGAACAAATCCTAGTATATATAAATATATACATTTAACATAAATAAAATTAGATACCTTATAGGAAATATAATACGAAGGAATTAGTAAGTTAAACTAAACATATACATAGTACTATTAAAAGAATATTATATGAGGTAGTATTAGATTATAGTTATGTATTAGGTTTAAGAGTTACCTTTGAGTTTCCAAGGTTTATATATAACCATATTAAAATGCATGTATAGTATTATTTGTCAATAACCAGGATGTAAATCTAAAATTGGGATTAAGTAATTAATAAGTTAAAACTTAGGAAAATTGTGATTAGGTTACATAAAATGTTGCACAAATAGATCTTATTCTATAATTAATGATAAAAAATGTAGTATGATTACATCTAAATATTCTTAATATATAAACCATAATAAAATAAGTACAATACTTTTACATCTAAATGTGAGGTGAATTAGTAAGTCTAGATTTAATCATTTCTTAACATTTATGGTAGTGAAATATAACTTAATGTTTTAAGATAGGATCATTAAAAAGGGTTGTGATATAATCTATATTAAACGATGATTTGGGAATTTATCTAAATAATTATCCTTAAGTCTCTTAGAATTAGATAAGCCATATAGAATACATTTATTACCAATATTCAGGATGTGAGTTTACAGTTAAGTGAGGCATTTAGTGGTGAGAATTTATAGGAGGGTTTATAAATGGGTATTTGATACTTAAAACCTTTGAACCTTTTATTAGATAAAGCTAAGTTACATAAGATATTATATTGATATACTTTACGGTAATGGGAAGTAATGATGGGGTATTTGAATATAAAATAAGAGAATTTTCATAGTAGATTATCTTATTAAATAATTAACAATTTCACTTACGAACCCGAATTTGATTCTTTGATAAATTCTACTCTATGTAGATATATTGTCCATCCTAAATACAATAAAGGAAATTTATTTGTTAGGTTATTCCTTTGAAACCTTAGGTTTTGTAAAACAATTTAAAACGTATTTAAGGCTTAAGTTTATTGAAGTTTGGTACAAAAGGATTATACATAGTCTATAGAGTGAATGGGTGTAAAAATAAAATGTTTAGGGATTAAGGTAAGTAAGGATACGTAAAAGGTTATATTTAACACCTTATTATATAAGTAATAATTAAGCAAATAATGTACCTTGTGAATACTAAATGTAAGAGTTCGATAAGTCTAAGTTAACTATAATATTTGTTTCAAGATGAAAAGTAATTTAACATCTTATGTCAAGATTATTAGCTGGATGTAATAAAAAGTCTTTCTGGACTAAAGATAAGATAAATGAGTTAGTAACTCAATTAGGTTATGATATAATGCGTCTACAACACTATGGTTCCAATATACAAGATGTAGATCTCAATTAAGTTAAGGGGAAACTTAATCACAATGGATTATCTAGTAGGTATTGATAAAATGCATAATCATTACATTGTGAAATGATAGTATAGTATTATGGGATGAATCCATCATAGGTCATAATACAATGTTTGTTCTAAATTAAGAATAAAGGTATTCAGCTTAAGATTACTATTGGAATTCTTAGATTTAATTATATAATGTAACACATTTGTGTTATAAAGGTCTCAAAAGTCTTGAATGTGAGATTGTGGTTAAATATGAATAAAGTGGATAGAAGTGGTCAGTTAGCAGGTGTTAATAAGGTACATTCCTTGATCTTACCACCTTGGGCTATACAACGTTCTCAGATAACTCAAAGATTATGCATAACATTTAAGCGAGGGCTTACAAGATGATTTGGATTTAGAAATAAGAGAGAGGAATTTATTTAAGTTTAACCTAGGATATAAGTGATTGATGATAGATTATCTTTAATGTTCCTCAGAGTGTTGTTGAGTGTTTGCACGAGTTTACTAGAACTGCTACAGCATTGATCAGGTACGATTTATCGTACTCAGCTTGATGTGTTTTGGACTTTATGGAATGTTTTGTACGATTTCTCGTACTCCGATATTTTTGCTGATTGACTTGTGGAATGTTTTGGAAAACGCTAACTGACTTAAAGAGGAATTTCTAAAAAGGAAATGGTTGTGTGACTAACTCAGCTTGTGTGACTAACTAAGCCTTGGATGTGGAACTCACTTGGGTATTGGTTTCTTCTGTTTGGTGTCCCGTTAGACATTGACTGCTTAGGGTTTACGCTTCTGCACTCTGTAGGACTGAGTGTTTTGGTATTGCTCTGGGTAGTTGGTGATCTAGTGGGAATTTGGAAAAAGGTCAATCTTGGAAATCTTTCTTTCGACGTGCGCGCGTCTTTAATGGTAACAGCAGGGGGCTGTATATCCCTCGCCCATAGGGGCATTGATATTTAACAGCAGGGGGCTGTATATCCCTCGCCCATATGGGCATTGATATTTAACAGCAGGGGGCTGTATATCCCTCGTCCATCAGGACATTTTTAATATGACAGCAGGGGGCTGTATATCCCTCGTCCATACGGACATTTATATTTGGCGGTGGGGGCCATCTCTCCCAGTTGAATTATTCCACTCTTGAGTTATTGAATCTTGGATCTATCTTATTATTCCTAGTCCTTTGTGACTATCTGAGTCTTTCTACTCTTGACGGGAATTGGGTTTAACTAAGGCATTGGATGATCACTAACACATGGTGTGGTTTTGTTTGACTAACTTTACCTTTCTATTATTTATCTTTATCCTTAACTTGATATCTTTGGCTTGGTGATTTTAAAGTGCCTTGTTTCCCTGTTTTACTTTCAAGAGTTTGACTTCAAGTTACTGTTTATTTTGAAGAGTTATGTTTTAAACTTTTGCTTTGAAGAATTGTACCAGTTCCATTCCAGGGAACTGACTCACCCCACTCGGGGTGGGCTACTTGGTTTCATCTTGCAGGTACAAATTGATTTACAGGTGGCCACGAAGAGCATGAGTGATTGGGATGGGATTAGGTTTATGGAGAGTGAATGTATTTTATTATTGTTATGTTACGTTAAGTTTTCTCGAAGTTCAGACCGTAACTTAGTTAATTGTAATGGTTGTAATTGGTGAGGTTGGTACCGGGTGTTTGGAGCCCGATGGTCTGTAGCACCTTTAGTTTATTTTCCGCTGTTGTTTTATTATTATAGGGTGTTACAGAAAGTGGTATCAGAGCGTAGTTACGCTCTGAACCCGAGAAAACAAGCCGAGTGAAATACTTAGATTATAGGTGCACTTAAAACTGGGGAACTGGGGTAGAATTGGGAAGTGAGGACTCCAGTAAGGCACGACTCCTAACCCTTTTTGGAATTGTGAACGATTCCTTTACACACTTTTCTTTTGTGAATGTCTGTTGAGTGTGATGTGTTGTTATACCGTTCCAACAATAAACTACAAAAATATATATATAAGTTTGGAACATCCTATATTAAGTACGATAAGATTTTGGGTGAGATAAACCAAATATTAAGCTATTTTCAAAAGCATGCTCATGGAGAATACAATGCTAAAAATGCAATCCTTTAAAAGCTAGTACACAAATTCCTAGAATTTTAAAGAATACTTTTGGTTGAAAACAGTATACAAATAGAACTTTACATAACTAAATTAGTATTGATATTATGTGAAAGTACTTCAACTCCTTTAAAGTTTGAAAATAAATCTCATGAACTACTTGGTATCAATTTATTACCTAAAGATAATGTTTAAGATAAATCTTAAGTCTAGAAAATTATTAAGCTAACAAGAACTAGTAGCGTATTAGAAAAGATCAACATCTGAACTTGTAAAACACATTAAAACTCTATGTTAACTTTAGAAAGAAAACACATAAACCTAACACCCTACGGGAAGTGCCTGGTGCGACGAACTCCTAGGCTGAAAGTAGTGGGGGTGCACACCCACTTCTAGAAGTTTAGGGGCTAGACAAGCCTTGTCATCTAACCGTAAATAATCTTCTACGCAGGTGATGGACTGTGTTGAACTTGCGGGGAAATGGTGGTAAGACGTTACCATCATGAGATCTTGAGCTAGGCATATTTCATTACTAGCCACAATGAACAATTCAAAACTCGTATATTAAGATCCAGTACTAAATTCATGCATGTGAAGAGTTACCGAGTTAAATCCTTGGTGAAAAATACTTACCTATGGAATGAAAACACATGAGTAATAATAAACTAAATATTATTGAGCCTTAAATACTTGGAGTATTGAGTGTCTAGAAAAAAAAATTGAGAGTTACTTAAAGATTTGGAAATCCTCATGTTTATTTAGAAGTTTAACCTTATACATAGATAAAATCTTAGAAGTCACACTAAGAGTGATCAACCTTAAGGGAGTACTAAGATTTAATAATCAGGATAATACTTACACGGAACAAACCCTAAGAAAAATAGTTATCAAGAGTGAGTGAACTTTCACTAGACTAATTCATTTGACTTAAAATTTATATATAGAGTCCCTACCTTGAAAAAAATAAATTTTAAGATAAAGGAATCAGATTTTTGGAGCTACATTATAATTAATAAGAACTTCCTAAAATTCTGCCTTGGGTGAAGTTATATAATAAGTAAATTTTATAAAGTAAACACTGAATGAATCGTCTAAAATACGATAGTTAATTATAAAAACAATTGAAACTTGAAAAGTCACAGAATATATTTATCTGATAGAGTTTTAACATATGGTTGACTAAGAAACCTGTGAAGATAATTTTGGAAGATTATTGAGGATTATTAAATGATCAGGAATATTATGTTAAACTACTCAAGTACGTTACACCTGGTTTATAGCTTGGTAATATAATTGATATGATAAATGATCATATATGGACGTATAATTCGTATCAGTCATTAAATGAATGGATAATAATCATAAGATAAAATTTTATAACCACCAAGGAAACAATTACATAACAATCAAGAAATACAGATATATGTAACGATCATAGATAAAATCAACGGTGCAGTAAATTCACAACAAAGCTGGTTAATAAGGTGTTGAATTCTTTGAATGTGCCGTTAGTAGCGGTACGAGGGCGTACCTTAGCTCTTTTAAGGGGGATATGCTGGCATACTCCTCCTTCGTTATCTCATCCGGATTATGCCTCGTTGCATTGTTAGTAAAGGGAGAACAGTATTAGTAGAATGAGAGGTGTTTGTATGTGCTTGGTTTTTACATTATGACACAGTGTGTGACTGTTGATTTTCATCATGCTATGTCTTGGTATATCTTGGTTCGTTTTGAGTTTGAGTAATCTCGAGTGGAATGTGGAAATGGGAATGGATGGAAATATCGGATTGGATTGGTATGGAATTCCATTGGAATTATTATTGTCTTAGCACACCCGAAGCGGTGTGAGTGGCTATTAGTCGATTTTTAAACTTCGAGGCGAAGTTTCTTTTAAGGGGGATATACTGAAATACCCCTAAATTAATTTAAATTAATTTAGGAGATTTCTTTTATTAAACCTTTAATAATAATATTAAGTATTAAATTATTATATGGAATTATGAATATTAAATTAGTATAAGGAATTATGAATATTAAATTATTGTATGGAGTTATGAGTATTAATATTATATGGAATTATGGAAATTATTTTAGGGGATTCCTCCTATTTAACTCTAAAGAATACAGTTAAATATTTAATTATTATATTATTATATAGTATTATGAATTTAATAATAAGATTTATAAGTCAATAAATCTTGGGAAAATTTCTAAACACTTCAAGTATATTATAACAATTTTAGAAAGAGTTGGAACATTGTTTCGAAACATAAAAGTCAAAATAAAATTATAGAAACCTTAAAGCTTATTAAGCCTTGCTAGGGTTGACTTTTTGAGAATGGTCAAACCAGCCCATGAAACCTATACCAATAAATAGGTTATGGAAAACCATGAAGATCGATAAAAAGAATGTCAAAAACGGATCATCCTAGCCAAAGTTATGATCAAATGAAGTTTAGAGCTAAAATTTTGATAAAGGCTGACGTGGCATGGACTGCTGACTCATCGTCGCCTCGGTAATCGCGCCCCCAACAATTAGACAGATTTATCTCCTATATTTCCGGAACCGGAAATCAGGTTTTTCCCTATCTTGTGACCTTCATAACTTTCTCATCTTAAGGAATTTTTGAGTGTCGTCTTCTTTGTTGTCTTCTCCTACATTCCCTCTAAACAACCATAACTCACACAAACCCTAACTCATTCTGAATCAACCGGAAAATCGAGTCAAAGTAGCCACCCTGCAAAACCGAAACTGCAATTCCAGTTTTTCCCTTTGAAACAGGTAACTTCGACTAGCCATAACTTCTTTGTTTCTCATCCAAATTTCATGTTCTTTAGCTCGTTTTGAAGAGCTCTAATTCCTATAAAACTTTCATGTTTATGGCCTAAGCCAATTCTTAACCGATTGGAAGGAAAAGGTGTCTAAAGTCTCGGTTTCACCATCACATAAAATTACAGTTTTCTTCCCAGAAAACACAAGGTAAACTCGCAACTTCTAGATTCGATTTCTTTCTGTGTGTTGCGAGTTAGGATTAGTTCTTGCTATCAATGTGTAGAGGTAAGTTTCTTCTTTGGATTAAGCCCTTATACATAGCCTAACTCGATTTGTACTGCTCATTATAGATCCTCGAAGTTGGCATCACGAACTGCTCGAAGTTCGATTTTTTCCAGTTTTCCCGAATTCGAATTCACTTAATTCGCACAACTCCGGTAAGTCTCCGTTCAATTCCTCCTATTCTGTAACTCAATTTTGCATTGTCGACCTAACCCAACTGCCAATTTGATCAATTAAGCCTTGTATTGAGAGAATTTTGCAAAATCGAATTCGAGAGACTATTAAGAACCCTAACTTCGAACTGAGATCGAAACCCGTCGAATCGTGCGTATTAGCTGGAGAAATTAGCATCATTAGAACCGAAATTTGATTTCTAAACCATAGAAACAAGAATCACTCGATTTCGTTCTGTAGATTGTGAGAAAATCGAGATTTAGTACTCGAGTCGATTTGGGGGCGGATGAAGAACTGGGCTTTCAGCAGCCGTCCGATTGTAGTTATAAGAAACGGACGGCTGAGATTAGATCGTTTCAAATTAAAAGATTAAGTTTTTTATTATTTCAGTAAATAACCCTAACTTGTTGAGTTAATTTAAATACCTTCCCGAATGTGTTTTGACTTGAAATTTTAACCATAGGTTCCTTATTTAATCTAGTTTATTTTGATAAATTAATATGGTTTGTTGGAGTTTTAAACATAAGTTATGATTTTTGCAAGTTACGGTTTTCTGGAATTATTTGGCTAAATTGATTTTTTGAAATAAAAATTTTATATGTTAAAATGTTATAGTTACTGTATATTAAATTTGGGAAATTTTGGGCAATGGTAAAGGTTTTAAAAATTGTGTTTAGAGTTTTTCATAAGAATAACTTATAATACATGGTTTTTAATGTAACCAAAATTAAAGTATGGTTTGTTAATAAACTTTTTAAGTTGGGAAAATATGGAACACTAAATTAACATTTTATAACAGTAAGTTTATAAATGTTTGGGTATTAGTTTTTATGAGAAGTGAAATTATTTACATATATGTATATATACCTATTTAAGTAGAAACTTATGTAAATCAGGAATTTAATTATCCTACATTTTATTTATTATATTATATGGGAGTTAATATTTTTAATTAAACTAAGGAATAAATATATATTTTTACGCATTTATAAAAAAGGGAATAAAGTAGTAACTTAAAGTAAATCAAGGAACTAATTAAATTACCACTTATAATAACTAAACATTATAAGAGCGAGACCCTTAAGATATGTAAAAGAGATACTTTATGAAATATACTGGAATAAAGTTAAAGGTCAAGTAATAAGATAGTTTAATATGATAAGTTACATAGGGAATGTCTTAGTTGATTTCTAGTACGGGTACACTTATATATATAAATAAACAAGGAAGCACTTTATTTAATAAACCATAGGTCGGTTGTAGTTATGCCTAAAAGTTATTAAACATAATTAAATACAATAACTACATAAATAATGTTTTGAACAAATCGTAGTATATATAAATATATACATATTAACATAAATAAAATTAGATACCTTATAGGAAATATAATACGAAGGAATTAGTAAGTTAAACTAAACCTATACATAGTACTATTAAAAGAATATATATGAGGTGGTATTAGATTATAGTTATGTATTAGGTTTAAGAGTTCCTTTGAGTTTCCAAGGTTTATATATAACCATATTAAATGCATGTATAGTATTATTTGTCAATAACCAGGATGTAAATCTAAATTGGGATTAAGTAATTAATAAGTTAAAACTTAGGAAAAATTGTGATTAGGTTACATAAAATGTTGCACAAATAGATCTTATTCTATAATTAATGATAAACAAATGTAGTATGATTACATCTAAATATTCTTAATATATAAACCATAATAAAATAAGTAAATACTTTTACATCTAAATGTGAGGTGGATTAGTAAGTCTAGATTTAATCATTTCTTAACATTTATGGTAGTGAAATATAACTTAATGTTTTAAGATAGGATCATTAAAAAGGGTTGTGATATAATCTATATTAAACGATGATTTGGGAATTTATCTAAAAATTATCCTTAAGTCTCTTAGAATTAGATAAGCCATATAGAATACATTTATTACCAATATTCAGGATGTGAGTTTACAGTTAAGTGAGGCATTTAGTGGTGAAATTTATAGGAGGGTTTATAAATGGATTTGATACTTAAAACCTTTGAACCTTTTATTAGATAAAGCTAAGTTACATAAGATATTATTGTATCTTTACGGTAATGGGATAATGATGGGGTATTTGAATATAAAATAAGAGAATTTTCATAGTAGATTATCTTATTAAATAATTAACAATTTCACTTACGAACCCGAATTGATTCTTTGATAAATTCTACTCTATGTAGATATATTGTCCATCCTAAATACAATAAAGGAAATTTATTTGTTAGGTTATTCCTTTGAAACCTTAGGTTTTGTAAAACAATTTAAAACGTATTAAGGCTTAAGTTTATTGAAGTTTGGTACAAAAGGATTATACATAGTCTATAGAGTGAATGGGTGTAAAAATAAAATGTTTAGGAGATTAAAGGTAAGTAAGGATACGTAAAAGGTTATATTTAAACACCTTATATATAAGTAATAATTAAGCAAATAATGTACCTTGTGAATACTAAATGTAGAGTTCGATAAGTCAAGTTAACTATAATATAGTTGTTTCAAGATGAAAAGTAATTTAACATCTTATGTCAAGATTATTAGCTGGATGTAATAAAAAGTCTTTCTGGACTAAAGATAAGATAAATGAGTTAGTAACTCAATAGGTTATGATATAATGCGTCTACAACACTATGGTTCCAATATACAAGATGTAGATCTCAATTAAGTTAAGGGGAAAACTTAATCACAATGGATTATCTAGTAGGTATTGATAAAATGCAAATCATACATTGTGAAATGATAGTATAGTATTATGGGATGAATCCATCATAGGTCATAATACAATGTTTGTTCTAAATTAAGAATAAAGGTATTCAGCTTAAGATTACTATTGGATTCTTAGATTTTAA
>CM041776.1:36106651-36287816 GCA_023374045.1 Limonium bicolor
TTAAAATGTTATATTTTATGACATATATATCATGGTATAAATAATGGGGTGAATTTGTAAATAAAGGAGGGTATGGTATATGAAAAGAATATGGTTTTTTATAAGGTGCCCATGCAGGCAATAATAATAAATGTTTTGCATAAAAACTATATGTTATAAATTAAAGGAATGAAAATATCATATTATGATATTGTACATGGTAAAACATTACATAATGTTATGTGGTCAAATAGAATTAAATAAATTCAAGGGTGTTGTACCGAAATATTAAAGGTTGGAAAATGAATCCTAGACTAAGTTATAAGTTATAAATGTTATAACAATTATTTGTTAGATGGAATTAATAAAAGTAAGAATATTCACATTAAGTAATGTGACGAACTAATAAATAAATAGGATTCATAAACAAGGAATTTGTTAATTAAACCCTGGGAGTTGTTAAGATACACATAAAATGTTACATAATATTAGGTAATAATCTTAATATAATGTGTACATATAGTACAACTAAAGGGAAAAGGCATATAATAAAAGATGATAAAAATGTAACATATAATATAAGAATTTATAACTCATGGAATTACCTATGTGGTAAATATATACAATACAAAGAAAAATGTATATAAGGATGAATATATACTATGGTTGTAGAAAAAACCATTGTATTAAAATGGTGCGGGAAAAACAAACTTAAGCAAAAAATACTAAGGTGAGATGTATATAATAATAAGATTATACTTGCAATATAGTGACAAGCTATACACTGTACAAATGGTATTAAATACATGTTGGTAAAAACGTTTAAGGTTAAGTATATTAATATACTCGACGTAACCACGCTATGAATATGAGGTTGTTCCAAATCCCGAGTTAACCAAAAACCCGACAAACGTTATCAGTTAGTACCGGGGAATAAAAGGGGAGGCGATTAGTAATGGTACGTGGTACCGTAGTGTGTCGTTAGTATGAGATGCTGATGCATAGTGTGATGCACATTGATAGATTGTTAGAGACGACACGAGGAGCATCGGATCTAGCTGAATCATACTCCACCGTAATACTTTCAGGGTGAACGGTATGTTATTTATGTGGCTTGATTGTCTCTGAGGATTTTCTCAGTTCAGACATTGTGTGAAAATCTGTGATAAGATTGAATGTCTGTTTGTGTGAATTAATATGCTTGAGTTGTGTATTAATGCTGTGTAATACCCCAAATTTCTAAAACTGTGATTAAGGTCTTATTTAATTGTAAACCTTAGGAAACCCTAATTTCTAAAGATGGAGAAGGTTATAATTAGTTGGAGGTGCTTGGTGAACATTAGAAACTTAGTTCCCGGAGTATCACCCGGTAAACCTTAGTTTCGCAAGGATTTCTGAAATTCCTGAAAATTACTGAATTCCTCATGAACTGAGAGTGGGTATCAACCTTAGGAAGTGTGTTAGATACTTTTGAGAGTGTTTTGAGGAAAGAAACAATCATATCTTTCTTCTTTTAATATATGACAATCTAGTTACATTTTTCAGTATTTAGTGGTTCTGGGCAAACGGGGCTTAAGGAGAGCTCAAAAGTGACCCGAGGAAATTCCTTAAACTTGATAACCCACACTAGTATTAACATACCTACATATAGTCTTAATTCCCATAAAAAGCTCAAGCCAAACATGGCCTAAGATGGGGCCGAAAATATCAAGGAAGGAGGAGAAAAATATCTCGGTTACTATTCACACCTCCTTACTATTCACACCTCCTTACTATTTGCCAATGATTACAAAATCAACTTGCCCCCTCCTTATCCATTCAATGGCGGTTTGGCATGAGTGATTAGGATTGGTTTTTGTCACCTAACACAAATCTATGGCTATGGACAATTCTAGAAGTAACAACTACAAATAGTAAGATAAGGATGAAAATAGTATAAAAGGGGGGGTGGAGGTCGGCCATGGTAGGTGAGCAAGGTGGCCATTCCTCTTCATCTACCTTGCTTCTCCTAAGCTAGAAAACACCATTGTAGCATAGGCAACAACACTCCTCCATTGGAAACACAAATCTAAGGTAGTAATTAAGCTAAAATCAAGGAAAAAGGCAAGTTTAAGGAGTGGAAGCCAAAATCCAAGGGGCGACTTGGTTGTGGAGATTTTGAGCTCAAGCAACTTATAATCAAGGGTAGAAAAGCTCCAAAATGGCTAGGAGAGGACAGGTAACATCTATGCACATCACTTTCACCCTTTAAGCTTATTTTCCTTCTTAAGTCATTCTGTTTTGTTATCTACGAATCCTATCTCTTATTTTCTTAAAATTTCTACAGTAAACTAGGGATGAATAGTTAGGAACATCCTAGAAAATCAAGTCGAAATAAGGTTGGGAAGTAGGAAAACACTAAAGAACTTTGAAAATGAGAAAAATGAGCTTTAAGCTTTAGGAATTGTTTGGATGGGTTTCCGACATGGGTTTGCGCTAAAATTTTGAGGGTAGTCTTGAATAGTGAATATATGGTTATGGTTGAAAAATCAAGTCGAATGGAGAAATTTAAGTCGGTTAGACAAGGTAAAGAAGCTAAAAATGAGAAAATGTGCTTTAAGCCTTTCGAATGTTTGAATGGGTTTCCGAATTGATCTTGAGCTGAAATTTTGAGGAGATACTTGTGTTGTTGATATTGGATCATGGTTAAAATTTTAGGCCGAGACTCTTTTGGGAAGTTGTTTAAGTTGGTGAATAGTGATTTTGGCTAAAAATAAGAATTTAAGCTTTCTAAGGTGGTTTCTTGGAAATTGTTTGATTCTCTGATTTATTGGAGCTTGAATGGTATTTTATGATGTTATTAAGGTTATTTTACAAGTGGTGAGCTTGATGTGTGAATTACTACTTGTGTAAAGCTTGGTTATGATATCTTACTCATGGTTTGCAAATGTGTTTAAGGATAACCTCTTGTGGTGGTGGTGGAAAGTATTGTGTGATGTTGATATCATGGTTATCCTAAGGCTATGCCTCTTGTGAGAGCCTTTAAGGCCAAGCCGACGTTCCGGCAACAATATAAGCTCCTACTAATGAAATTGGAGCTGCCACTATGATCTACTCCTATTGGGCAGAAGTTTTCAATAGGGGGGTGTGCACACTTAAGGACATAGGGTGGGTGGTGGTGGTGGACTTCATTTGGAAATATCTTGTATTTGATATTAATTATCTCTTGATAATTCTTGGTACAGGTAAATGGTGTGTGACCTATTCTGATTTGTTATATTTGTTAATATTTGCTGGAACAAAGGTTTTAAAGAGAAAATAAGTTTTTACGGGGTGTGGTAGTGTTACTCAGTTTTTACTGATTTTATTTGGTTGTGTTTTCCTGTGTATATGTATTCTGTGAATTCAGGGTAACTGGGATGGACACCTTCTCTGCACTGAGGACGAGTCCACCGATACTTTCTATATTTTCATGTTTGTCACCTATCGTAGAAGTTTACAGCCTGGGGTCACCGAGATAATTTATGAGGAGTGGAACAAGAAGATACAAGGTTTTAGGCACCCGGAAAATGGCACCAGTCAGTCCATCACTCATGATGTTTCCACAGTGTACGAGTATATGCAAGTGGTCCCTAGTTAGATGCTAGCGATGTAATAGCCTTTTGATACCCCTTTACTTTTGGTGTAAAATAGGAGTAGGAGCTAACATAGTAGTTGGCTGGAAGGGGTCTTTTGGTACTAAGGTGTAAAGTGACGGGTTGGTTGTGTCACTCTTTTGATAGTAACAGCGATGTAAGATAGCTAGCGTAGGGGTGGTGGTGGTAATAGCCTTACACTTACTAGTGGTTAGTAAGTGTGGCGGTAACCCCCGGTGATAGTATTAGGGGACCTTTGTAAAAAGAAGACTGACGCATGTATAAATAAGCAGTTACTTTAGTTATAACATGTCTCTCTAGAATCAAAAAAAAAAAGAGGCTAAGTAAATGGTGGTGGTAAACCGGGGCGTTACAGAGTGGTATCAGAGCTATAGGTTAGCTGGAGGGGAAAATTTGAGTTTGACTAGGAAGCAAGGTGACCCAGGCTTAGGTTTAGGAGTCTAGGCAGAACCATGTGGTTCTGAAAATATGTTTGCTGTGATATTTGTGTTGTGTGCTTGATTGATTATAGTTAACTATTTATATTGCAACTAACATATCTGTGTAGAATAATGGAGAGGGGAGTGGACGGAGTAATGGAGAGGGGAGAGGACAGATGGATGAACTGAGGGAGTTGACACTGAGTATGGGAAGAATCCTGGAGCAGCACGAGGCTAGAGCTGAAATACCCAAGGATTTCTCCCGGAGGATAGCAGCTATGAAACCTAGTACTTATTCGGGAGAAGAGGATCCAGTAATTCTGGAAGAGTGGATCAGAGAGTTTGACAAAATATTTGATATTATTGATTGCCCTGAAGAAAAGAAGGTAAGTGGGGCTGTTTTATTTTAAAGGTGAGGCTGATCTGTGGTGGACTGCGGAGGAGGAGAGACTTAAAGGAAATCCGGGTTTTGGGTGGAATATGTTGAAAGATGCGATGAGGAAAAGATTTTATCCGGAGCATGTAAGGTTGCAAAAATATCAGGAATTTACGGGATTGAGGCAGCGAATGGATGATGTTAAAACTTATCATGCTAAGTTTGTGGAGCTTGCTAGATTTGCTCCGCATGTGGTACCCGATGAGACTGCTAAGGTTCAACGTTTCTTGGAAGGGTTAAATTGGGATTTACAAGAAGCTCTGAGTGTAATACCTATAACTACTTTACAAGAGGCGTACGATAAAGCTGCTAATCTTTATAGAGTACAACAGAGAAGGAAGGAAGTACAAACGGGCGGAAGGAAAAGGAGAATGGAGACTCGTAAGGCCGAGAGCTTTGATAAGAGGGCTAAAGTAGAAGTTAGACCAAGTGGGGGATCCAGACCCAATTATCCGGGACGACGATTCAATGATAAAGGAACTAGATACTTTTATTGCAAGATTTGTGGAAGGAATCACCCAGGTGAAGATTGCGAAGGAAGGTTGGTAAGTGTTTTAACTGTGGGAAGTTAGGCCACAGGGCCTATGAGTGTAGGGTAAGAAGGATGGAAGGAGGAGGTACTGATCAGGTAGCAAGACCTGCTACAACTGGAAATCTCATCAACCAGAACAATCGTGGCAACCAAGGAGGAGTACAGCTGAATAATCAAAATGACAGAGGAATAATTATAATGGTCCAAGAGGTAAGAGGTACATGAGTGGACAAGGGAATAGTCAGGGGAAGCAAATACAATACGGAAGTGGTAGTACCCTAGGAGGAGGCTATAAGAATCAGGGGTATATCAACGTAATCAGCAAGACGGAGGCTGAATCTCAACAAGAAGGGGACGTCATTACAGGTACTTTTTCCGTTCTTGGAACTAGTGCTAAAGTATTATTTGATTCCGGTGCAACCTGTTCTTTTATATCCTCGATTCTTGAAGAAGAAAGTAGGAGTAGTCCCGATATAGAAGTTGAAATTTCTGTTTCTACACCTACGGGAAGAGTGGTAGGATGCACTAGGAAAATGGAAGGAGTAAAAATAACCATAGAGGGTAGAGAATTTGAGATGGATCTGGTAGAGTTTGATTTGAAGGATTTTGATATAATCTTGGGGATGGATTGGTTAAGTAAGCACAAGGGGCGCATAGATTGTGAAAAACAAAAGATTAGCTTATGTGGGAAGAAAGGAAAGAGAGTGTCGTACACATGCGAAGGAGCTAAGCAAAGGGTAAAAGTCCTACCTGCCTTAAAATTTTTAAAGGAGTTGCGAAAAGGAGAGCCAGTTTATTTGTGTTATGTTCAAGAGGGAAAATTGGCGCAAGAACTAAAGCCATCCGCACTTGAGGATCTTCCAGTAGTCAGGGAATTTCCAGATGTTTTTCCAGAAGAAATTCCTGGACTTCCACCCGACCGTGAGATTGAGTTTACTATTGATTTAGTACCAGGAACAGCTCCAATTTCTAAGCACCCTTATAGGATGGCCCCGAATGAGATGAATGAGTTAAAGAAACAATTGGAGGAACTTTTAGAAAAAGGTTATATTCGACCGAGTGCTTCTCCGTGGGGAGCCCCAGTTTTGTTTGTAAGAAAGAAGGATGGAACTTTGCGTCTTTGCATTGATTACAGGGAGTTAAATAACGTTACAATCAAGAATAAATATCCCTTGCCTAGGATTGATGATTTGTTCGACCAGCTACAAGGAGCTAAAGTATTTTCTAAGATCGACTTAAGGTCAGGCTATCATCAGTTAAAGATAGCAGAGAAGGACATACCAAAGACAGCCTTTCGAACGAGGTATGGACATTATGAATTTGTGGTGATGCCATTCGGGCTAACAAATGCGCCAGCGGTATTTATGGACTTAATGAATCGGGTTTTCAGCCAATTCCTGGATAAGTTTGTAGTGGTATTTATTGATGACATATTGGTGTACTCAAAGGATGAGGAGCAACATGCTGATCATCTGCGGCAAGTTCTACAAGTTTTAAGGGAGAAGAAGCTGTATGCCAAATTATCTAAGTGTGATTTTTGGCTCAAGGAAGTATCGTTTTTAGGTCATGTGGTAACCGGTGATGGAATTTCGGTTGACCCGGCTAAAATTCAGGCTGTTAAGGATTGGCCCAGGCCAACGAATGTACGAGAAGTTAGAAGTTTTCTTGGGCTAGCTGGATACTATAGGAAGTTTGTTCAAGACTTCGCTAAAATTGCGAGACCGCTCACAAATCTGATGAAAAAGGAAGTGCGTTATAAGTGGGATGAGGTTGTGAAAAAGCTTTCCAGATTTTGAAGGAGAAGTTAACCACAGCACCAGTTCTTACGTTGCCCTGTGGTACGACGGTTTTGAAGTATATAGTGACGCGTCTAAATATGGTTTAGGGTGTGTGTTGATGCAGAATGGCAAGGTCATTGCCTATGCCTCACGACAATTGAAGAGCTATGAGACCAGGTATCCTACTCATGATTTGGAACTTGCAGCTGTAGTTTTTGCCTTGAAAATTTGGAGGCACTACTTGTATGGAACTTCTTGTAAGATTTATACGGATCACAAGAGCTTGAAATATATTTCACTCAAAAAGAGCTTAATATGAGGCAAAGGAGATGGTTGGAACTTATTAAGGATTATGACCTGGAGATTTTATACCATGAAGGCAAAGCCAACGTGGTGGCAGACGCTTTAAGTCGAAGAGGAGTCACGAGGGAGAAGCTAATTGGATTACATGATGAGTTGGTACAAGATTTCAAAAGGTTGAACCTTGAGGTGGTAACAAGGGGAGGTGGATAGAGAAATTTTGTCTAGTATGAACGTATTCCTTGACATTTAAGGAAATTTTGCATCATCAACAAGAGGATGAGAAACTACGGAAAATAAAGGAAAGTGGAAAAGGGAGAAGCCCCAGATTTTAAGATTCATGATGATGGTAGTCTGAGATTTCGTGGAAGATGGTGTATACCAGATTCATGTGGCGATATTAAAAGAAGTTGATGCAGGAAGCTCATAACTCTGCGTATTCCATACATCCGGGAGGAAATAAGTTGTATAAAGATTTGAAGAAAAGTTTTGGTGGCCAGGCATGAAAAAGGAGGTAGCTGAACATGTGTCGAAGTGTCTAACATGTCAAAAAGTTAAATTTGAGCATAAGAAAGCAGGAGGCATGTTGCAATCATTGGATATACCATGTGGAAATGATCGATATATGGATTCGATATCTATGGATTTCATAGTGGGATTACCACCGACCAGAGGTGGGATGGATCAGATTTGGGTGATTGTGGATCGGTTGACCAAGACTACTAGACTAATTCCAATGAAAAGTACTTGGTCTATGGAACAGCTGGTGGAAGCATATATTAGAAATGTGGTTAAGTATCACGGAGTCCCTATGGAAATTATTTCGGATAGAGATTCTAGGTTTGTCTCAAGATTTTGGCAGCAATTTCAAAAAGCCATGGGAACAAAATTGAGCCTTAGTACAGCTTACCACCCACAGACTGATGGGCAGACGGAGAGAACTATTCAAACATTGGAGGATATGTTGCGGGCTTGTGCGATGGATTATCAAGGGTCATGGAGTGACAAGTTGCACTTGATTGATTGAATTTTCTTATAACAACAGTTACCACTCAAGTATCCATATGGCCCCGTATGAAGCCTTATATGGTAGAAAGTGTCGTACTCCGTTGTGTTGGAATGATGCGCAGGAGGTGGTTTGGGTTGGGCCTGAGTTAACAGAGGAGATGGCTCAACAGGTTAAGAACATTCGGCAGAGATTGAAAGCCGCACAAGATAGGCAAAAGTCTTATGCTGATTTGCATAGAAGGCCAGTTGATTCAATGTGGGGGACAAGGTATTTCTGAAGGTTTCACCCACTAAGAGCGTGGTACGATTTGGCAAGAAAGGAAAACTTGCTCCTAAGTACATCGGTCCGTATGAAATATTGGAAAAGGTTGGAAATTTGGCTTACCGATTAGCTTTGCCGATGAACTTGGATAGGGTCCACAACGTGTTTCACGTATCACAATTGAAACGGTACGTTCCAGACGAATCACATGTGTTGCAACCGAACGAGGTAGAAGTTGCACCTAATTTGACTTATGAGGAACACCCAATTAAAATTTTGGATCGTAAGACAAGGGAGACCCGAGGGAAGTCTGTGGATTTGGTTAAAGTTTTATGGACTCATCATGGAGTTCAAGAAGCTACATGGGAACTAGAGAGCAAGATGAGAACTCAACACCCAGAACTCTTTGATTAAGGTCAGCAATTAAAGTTTCAGGAGAAACTTTCTTTTTAGGGGGGGAGAGTCGTATGGTAATGGTGAAGGTGAATGACTACTAGTGTTTGTGAATGTTTGTGATTGTGAATGTTGTTGGTGCCAGTGGTAGAAATGGTTGGTAATACTTGAATATTATTTTAGGAGTTGTCCTCTTAATGATTTTATATGTGGTATCGTTGAATTTGGATGGTTTATATTGTGTGATTGGTGTGTCTGAGGTTTTGTGTGATGTTGCTGAATCATTTGTGGTTGATGAGGTTAACTAGAATTATTGTGTGGAGTATTGTTTTAATTTCTTGGAGTATGTGATGTATTGTTTTGTGTGTGTGAATTAGCTTCGGGACGAAGCTTTGTTTAACGGGGGGAGGATGTAATACCCCAAATTTCTTAAACTGTGATTAAGGTCTTATTTAATTGTAAACCTTAGGAAACCCTAATTTCTAAAGATGGAGAAGGTTATAATTAGTTGGAGGTGCTTGGTGAACATTAGAACTTTAGTTCCCGGAGTATCACCCGGTAAACCTTAGTTTCGCAGGATTTCTGAAATTCCTGAAAATTACTGAATTCCTCAGGAACTGAGAGTGGGTATCAACCTTAGGAAGTGTGTTAGATACTTTTGAGAGTGTTTTGAGGAAAGAAACAATCATATCTTTCTTCTTTTAATATAAGACAATCTAGTTACATTTTTCAGTATTTAGTGGTTCTGGGCAAACGGGGCTTAAGGAGAGCTCAAAAGTGACCCGAGGAAATTCCTTAAACTTGATAACCCACACTAGTATTATACCTACCTACATATAGTCTTAATTCCCATAAAAGCTCAAGCCAAACATGGCCTAAGATGGGGCCGAAAATATCAAGGAAGGAGGAGAAAAATATCTCGGTTACTATTCACACCTCCTTACTATTCACACCTCCTTACTATTTGCCAATGATTACAAAATCAACTTGCCCCCTCCTTATCCATTCAATGGCGGTTTGGCATGAGTGGTTAGGATTGGTTTTTGTCACCTAACACAAATCTATGGCTATGGACAATTCTAGAAGTAATAATTACAAATAGTAAGATAAGGATGAAAAATGTATAAAAGGGGGGGTGGAGGTCGGCCATGGTAGGTGAGCAAGGTGGCCATTCCTCTTCATCTACCTTGCTTCTCCTAAGCTAGAAAACACCATTGGAGCATAGGCAACAACACTCCTCCATTGGAAACACAAATCTAAGGTAGTAATTAAGCTAAAATCAAGGAAAAAGGCAAGTTTAAGAGAGTGGAAGCCAAATCCAAGGTGGGACTTGGTTGTTGGAGATTTTGAGCTCAAGAAACTTATAATCAAGGTAGAAAAGCTCCAAAATGGCTAGGAGAGGACAGGTAACATCTATGCACATCACTTTCACCCTTTAAGCTTATTTTCCTTCTTAAGTCATTCTGTTTTGTTATCTACGAATCCTATCTCTTATTTATTAAAATTTCTACAGTAAACTAGGTAGGAATATTTGTGAACATCCTATAAAATAAAGTCGAGATAAGGTTGGGAAGTAGGAAAAACCTAAAGAACTTTGAAAATGAAGAAAAATGAGCTTTAAGCTTTAGGAATTGTTTGGATGGGTTTCCGGCATGGGTTTGAGCTAAAATTTTGAGGATAGTCTTTAATAGTGAATATATGGTTATGTTTGAAAAATCAAGTCGAATGGAGAAATTTAAGTCGGTTAGACAAGGTAAAGAAGCTAAAAATGAGAAAATGTGCTTTAAGCCCTTCTGATTGTTTGAATGGGTTTCCGAATTGATCTTGAGCTGCAATTTTGAGGAGATACTTGTGTTGTTGATATTGGATCATGGTTAACGTTTTAGGCCGAGACTCGTTTGGGAAGTTGTTTAAGTTGGTGAATAGTGATTTTGGCTAAAAATAAGAATTTAAGCTTTCTAAGGTGGTTTCTTGGAGATTGTTTGATTCTCTGATTTATTGGTGCTTGAATGGTATTTTTATGATGTTATTAAGGTTATTTTACAAGTGGTGAACTTGATGTGTGAATTACTACTTGTGTAAAGCTTGGTTATGATATTTTACTCATGGTTTGCAAATATGTTTAAGGATAACCTCTCGTGGTGGTGGTGGAAAGTATTGTGCGATGTTGATATCATGGTTATCCTAAGGCTATGCCTCTTGTGAGAGCCTTTAAGGCCAAGCCAACGTTCCGGCAACAATATAAGCTCCTACTAATGAAATTGGAGCTGCCACTATGATCTACTCCTATTAGGCAGAAGTTTTCAATCGGGGGGTGTGCACACTTAAGGACATAGGGTAGGTGGTGGTGGTGGACTTCATTTGGAAATATCTTGTATTTGATATTAATTATCTCTTGATAATTCTTGGTACAGGTAAATGGTGCGTGATCTATTCTGATTTATTTATCCGTTAATATTTGTTGGAAACAAAGGTTTTAAAGAGAAAATAAGTTTTTACGGGGTGTGGTAGTGTTACTCAGTTTTTTACTGATTTTATTTGGTTGTGTTTTCCTGTGTATATGTATTCTGTGAATTCAGGGTAACTGGGATGGACACCTTCTCTGCACTGAGGACGAGTCCACCGATACTTTCTATATTTTCATGTTTGTCACCTATCGTAGAAGTTTACACCCTGGGGTCACCGAGATAATTTATGATGAGTGGAACAAGAAGATACAAGGTTTTAGGCACCCGGAAAATGGCACCAGTCAGTCCATCACTCATGATGTTTCCACAGTGTACGAGTATATGCAAGTGGTCCCTAGTTAGATGCTAGCGATGTAATAGCCTTTTGATACCCCTTTACTTTTGGTGTAAAATAGGAGTAGGAGCTAACATAGTAGTTGGCTGGAAGGGGTCTTTTGGTACTAAGGTGTAAAGTGACGGGTTGGTTGTGTCACTCTTTTGATAGTAACAGCAATGTAAGATAGCTAGCGTAGGGGTGGTGGTGGTAATAGCCTTACACTTACTAGTGGTTAGTAAGTGTGGCGGTAACCCCCGGTGATAGTATTAGGGGACCTTTATAAAAAGAAGACTGACGCATGTATAATATAAGCAGTTACTTTAGTTATAACATGTCTCTCTAGGATCAAAAAAAAGAAGAGAGGCTTAGTAAATGGTGGTGGTAAACCGGGGCGTTACATGCTGCTTTATTATTACTGTTGTACGATAACAGTACCGTTCATATATATCAACAAAACCCAAAAAAAAAACCGGCAATGATGCTATCTTATATGTGTAATGTAAGTAACATAAGTAAAATGTTGTAGCATCAGAATAATAAGATATATATTCTATCTGAGACTTATATACGGAGCATTGGCCTCATTAACGCCGCTCTCGTATCTATCATTGGATCCCGAGTCGACATACTCAGGATTGGACTAACGACTTTAGTCTGCTGTGTTAGGAAAAATAATAAAACGATGCGATGGTATAGATAAGTTTATCAAGAGGTTGTGGCTTACTGTGAACCGTGATCCATTAACGATACTGGGTAACCGTAAGTATCAGGATGAATTTCCAACGAACTACAGATTGTTCGTTGGTCGGAGGACTCTACCGCTGGAGTGGCTACTGCCGTGGGTGACCCGCCATAAGAGATGGGTAACTTAGAGACACGTCGTTCTAACGAGACGTTGTCATTAGACATGACTGAACAATTACGAACGACTATATTAACTCGTACATTTGGCGAACATTATTTGGGCTTGTATGCCAAAGACGAGAGTTTATACTCGTTTATACTTCTCGTTGTTTCGCCTTGTTGTTCATTGGTTGTGCTTTGTGGTTATGTGTGGTTGTGGTGGATTTGTTTGGACGAGCCATTGTACTCATATAGTGTGTTGTGAACTGGTTGTGTCGAGTCGCTGTACTCATGTGTGGATTATGGTTGATTGTTTGGTCGAGTGAGTCGCTGAACTCAATTATGAACTATTAAGTGTTTGTTGGAATGGAGTCTCTGTACTCATATAAGCGTTGTAACGCTTTCCGAGGTTTATTACGATGCGATGTGTGAAGCCGGGGGCTTGTTTGTTACTTGAGTTCACTGCAATATATATTGTTGCTTTACAGTTTTATATTAAACTACTTGCATGAAAATGAATTGCATGCTCTCGACCAATTAACTGAGGGTCTGAGGGGACATGACGGTCATGTAGTAGCATACTCAGCAGGGGCTGATTCCATACCACAAACAACCATTTTTACAGGTATGCAGCTTCCGGTGTCGGCAAAGAGAGGGACGCGCTGGGTAGTTTAATTGCAGTTGTTTAAATATGCACTGTTGCATTTGATATAAACTTAGAAACGTGTATAGGATTGGGATACTTAGAATGCTCACTGTGAATGTATTTTATATTGGTTTGGGAAGGATAGATCTATCTCTTGTTGTCACTGTTAGAAATTGTTTCGTATTTAAGAGTATATCAGGAAGCACGTTATTACTCGTATAGGCGAGTAAGAACGGTGACACCAGTAGTTCAATTGTTGAGATTACCGCTGCGATTATATTGTTAAATAAGATGTTTAGGAGCCGATTAGAGTAGGGGTGTTACATAATATATGAGTTGGTCAACTTGACCATTTTGGTCAATAGGGTTGACTTGGTTAATTATGTTGACTTGGTTAGTTTATCCAAGTATATAAATTCATATAATTCATATTTCAATACTTGTATTATATAAGTCATTCCCATTTAATACATTATACCTTTACATTAGAACTATATATCTAGTGTGTTACAATTTATCATCCCATCACATTATTAATATTATATGGTTCCATCTATATCATATAATCTCATCCATTTCACACATTCTTATATATATATATGAATTATTAGAATCATTTATTGAATGATATATATTATCATTTCATGTAAGGTGGTTAATCTTATTTAGGTGTGTTATCTTACACACACTCATTAAAATTATAATCTAATGTTATGTAACATTATATTGTACACTACTAAATTCCCAAAGTTTATTAAATACCCCACCTTATTTTATAATTCTATTTATTCACCATATGTCACATTATTTTATGTGAATACTCTTACTTATGCTAGTTTCACTTTAATGACATTAATACCATATAATTATTATAACACTTATAACATTATAGATTATAGTCTAAAATTCAATTCCTAACTCCCTTTAAATCTCGCAACAGCCTAATTCTTTCATTTATTACCATTTGACCACATTACTTATATAATGTTACCATTATATTCATATATCATATATTATAACATTTATACTCTTATAATATGTATAACCTATGGTTATATTTTTTTAATTGCCGAACAGACCTATGGTCTGTCTAGTTTTATTTCTCAGCCCACACAACTCTCTTTAATTACTAAATGACCCCATTTATTTTCTATACTTATCATTATAAACTATATGTTATACACATATATTAGTTTAATTCCAAATAATACCCCCAAAATCACCAAAAATTACTAACAGGCCCATAGTCTGTTTTATTTACTCTTTCAACACAGAACTTTTGGAATTTACATTCCTACCCCATATATTTTGTAATTTTTACAATTAACTTATAAACTTAACTTAAAGTCACAAATAAATTATTTAAATCATCTAATCTGGTCAAGACCACTAATATGGTCAATGTTGACCTCCCAAACACTGTCTTGACCATTAACTTCCAGAAATTATGAATCTACCCCAGTTTTTATAGGAATTACATTTTAGCCCCAAATTTTGTAAAATTCTACAATTTATATTTAAACTCATTTTAAGCCCTAGTTTTCGGCTATATTATTTCATAATCCTCCAAATATTACTATTTACGGTTTTGACCACCAAACTTTATAATATGACATAAATAACTTTAAATGTAATTTTAAAGCTTAAATAACATAATTTAAAATGGCCTAAGTACATGGCCTTATTACAAACTTTAACTTATATATAAATTACATATAAATGCTCATAAGAACATTAAACTCTCAGTTTTTTACTAAAACCATCCCATTATTTTTATAAATTGCATTTTAAACACATTTAATTATTCTTATGACATTATAAGTCATTTTAATACTAAGTAAATTAGCCAAAAGTGTTTAATAATACTTTAACACATAATTAAGTCATATTAGCCTAACTAACCTCACGGCTTTATTTGTTTGACAACAATAGTTATGTTAAAGCCTTAATAACATAACATAAGATTACGTACTTGATAAAAGTCACAAAAACTCAGCCAAACAGAAATATAGCTCACGGCCTATATTAATAATATGCTTAAGTTAGTTTCTAGCTTATGATATATATATATAAACTAGATTAAAATGTCATTAAGGTAGTAATTTTCTTACTTTCTCCAAGGTTGAACTTAAGCTTGTTTTCCTCCCTTTTGGACAGAATAATATCCAAGATTTCAAGCACATTTCAGCCATATTTTGCAAGGAAAGAAAGGTACAAATCAGCTTAATGACTTAAGACATATTAAGAGGTAGAAATGAACTTGTAAATGTCATGATTTTACCTTGGTTTTCAAGGCCTTTCAAGAGGAGCTTTCGGATGATTTTAGAGAGAAAAAGGAGTGTTAGTTATCCTTCAAAGTTAAGCTAAGAAAGCTGAACAAGACAAGGTATAAAGCCAGTTAAGTTTACCATTGTAAAATTGCTTAAAAGATGATTTTAGCATGAAACCAGCCACCACTTGAAAAGCTTGAAGATGCTACTGATCATGGATGATAATAGGAAGGTAATGAGTGGAAGAACTCAAAAAAAAATCAGCCATTAAAGAAGTAGAAGCTTAAAGCATGTTTTTACCTTAATATGTGATTTTGGCTTACTTCCCTCTTCTTTTTGCATTCCTGTCAATTTTGGTATATATATTTGAAGATGAACTCCCACTAAATGAGTGGAGGAATAATGGCTAGGGTTACTTTTGACCTGAAAAAATAAACAATGGACTAAGGTACAATCAGCTCTAATTAAAGAACGGTTGACATAATGAGATAAGATTAAACACGAGAATTATATAATTCTCAAACTTAAGGAGTTAAAAAGCTAACTCACTTACTTAATGAATGTCCATTACGTCATTCGATCTGTTTGAGCTATGATTATTTCATATGAATGAATTGTGTGATATCGTAATTCTTATTATTGTATGTAAGATCAATGAATTGCATGTATACGACAAAATAGTCGTGTGTATCCCCGTTAGCTTGTGGGTTGCACGTTAATCATACCAGCGAAGGTGTTAAGCCCCTCGGGGCATCCATATTAATTTTTTAGGTAATCGCCAGAAGACGTCTCATCCTGAGAGTAGGAATGGGTAGATGTACTCTGGGTTTATATATTGATGTACGAGATGTGCATGTCACTAGTACAAAACAGGCCTACCGCTGCGCCCCTATTGCAACGGTTGTAAGAGAAACCGCTGAAATAGGACGTTTTAAAATTTTTGGATCACCTACCGCAGCGGTTGTTAGCTAGGAACCGCTACGGCAGGTTGGTCTATTTTTATTTTAAAAAATTTGCAATCTATCGCAGTGGTTCCTGAAACAACCGCTACGGTAGACTTTTTTTCCCGGTTATTCTTTTCAAAATTTTCACTTTCCCGGTTTACTTTATGCCTAATGCAGCGGTTGTTACTAGTAACACCCCAATTGCTAATCTCGTCATTACCTCTTAAACTGTCACAATTACCAAATAATCTCACAGCGGAACTCTAAATACAACAGAGGGTGATACAACGCCGTTAGCCACCCATATGGCTAACCAGGCCTATCTCACATACAGTAACGGTCTGATGGACTGGAACAACCAAATACACAATACAAACACTTTACTCAAATCATTTCTTACTATACCGAGTCTACATTATATGGATGCCGATAACATATTCGGTCTTACACCTTGTTCAATACATAAGTAATTACAATCTAACTACCCATGCTTTCACCGACCCCGTCCTACTCTCGTACGGTTTCGTCTTCGGTGTACCTGCGAATAAAAACGTTGCCCCTAGGGGCTCAGCTTAACGCTGCATATAAAATTTGCATACCCCGAGCGCTAACTGGGGTACGCCGACTACTTTTGTCGGATATACATGGAGTTCATTTTAGTCAAACAACATGCATCATAGCAATACAATATATATGTGTATTACTCAAGGAATCCACATCCAATCGCGGAACATAATTCCTCACTAACATAACAAGGTTGTTAGTTGTATCTGTTACTCTTAGGCCTTGAGGGTTATACCTCACTATGCCTTGTTTACTTATTCAATACCTCACCCGCTCTCTCGAGTTACATATTCATATACACACCATTCTCTCGGGTTACTTATTCTCATTATCTCACCCACACGCTTGGGTTATTTATACTCATTACCTCACCGACACTCTTGGGTTATTCATACTCATTATCTCACCCACACTCTTGGGTTATTCATACTCAAGCTCTTGTAGATTCTCGAGACACTACAGGTCTCCAACGTCACGCTTGTTACTCTTAATACATACTTAGGCCAAAACTCATGGCTCTCTAGCATAGTCTTACTTCCCCGGTTTCGACTCTACTCTGGGTCTAGCATGGTGGAAAGTTTCAACTAGCTCATGGAACTCTCTCTTAGTTCCTATCCCTTTTACTTAGGCCCGACTACTCTCGGACTACTTACATTCCCATACACTCCTCTCTCGGAGTTATAATAATATTATGTATATTAGTCTAGAAGGATCACTCTCGATGTTTCTAATGACCTTGGGAACATTACTTAAGTTTGGTTAAACTTAGGTTTTAAGAGTTACCCATACATTTACTTTACTCATACTTTCGGTTATTTGCATATATCAGGTAAAATCCTCATATAGGAGGTCAACCATGTCTCAAGGGAGCTACTAATCCCCCAGGTCTCTTTTACCTTCATCACTAGTTCACATCTTCGAACTATCTTAAATCCTCTTGAAGGAGGTTCACTTATCTTTCCACTCTCATTTATTTCGTGGATTGTTTCAATGTGGTTTTCTAACCATTATCGGGTATTTACTCAACCCGTACTTCTCCTCACATTCTAGGGAGTTTATATGTTTGCGTTATCATTATACTTTAACGGATAGTTTGTGTGTTTGCACGTTTTCGTTATCATATGCGTCGACCCGATCTATGGGTCTCTAGCCAAACGTTACTCACTACGAGTCGGTCCATTCACTATGTTAGACCACACCGGCATACAAGTATGTTAGCTTATTCAACATACAACAAGGCATACATAATCAAACAAGGGATTATTTTCATGCTTTAATCTTGATTAAGCCGGCACACAAACACACAAATCAACGTAACTCGGTTAGCACGCGGAGTATGAGAAAATCATACCTTTCACCTGGGTTTTTACTTTTACCGTGTCATCTCACCATGCTCGATTCACACATGACCCTCTGATAATGTTTCAAACAACATTATTAATACCGAGCTCATACGGTACATAATTAAATGCTACTCCCGTACTTACCCCGTTATCCCGTTTAACTTAGTTTTACTCATGTGTTCTTAAACTCACAACTTTCTCATTCACTTCTTAAACTTGTTTACACTCTTAATGACCTTTAAACATCATTAATCAAGCCATAATTACTTTATACTATCATTACCATTCAATTCCCCATCATTAAAATGCAAGAAAACACTTTCTGTACAATTTTTGGGGTGGTCCGGGTTTGTGTCCGGGGATACAAACCCGGACCAATATTGGAATGTGCTCTCGGGTGACTTTTGTGTGTGGTCCGGGTTTAGGGGTGGGTTTACAAACCCAGACCATACCTGTGTAAACCTCTCGGGTGGAATTTTGGGGTGGTCCGGGTTTAGGTCTTGGTTTGCAAACCCGGACCATCCATTCTGAAATACATTCTGCCGTGTTTTTTGACATGTCCGGGTTTGTGTACTTGTTTGCAAACCCGGACAAGTTGCAGTATTGTAAAATATATGTGTTTTTGATTATGTTTCAACTCTAAACTTCCACCAATCTATTCCATAATATTCCTACATATATTATAACATGTTTTGACATTGTTTAGGCATTCAAAACTAACCTAAACTACTTATACATCCACCTATAATCATCTGTTACTTAACCCATTTCACTGTAATTTTCCTTCTGTTACAGATCCTTGTTTCTTGTCTCTGATGCAGTTTTTAATCCTTTCTTTCTTATCATTCTAACTCCACGCATCAATACACTCAAGCCCATACATTCCTAGGCAAATTTTGACAAGGTTTGTCTACATTCCTAAGCATTCTCCACACACTAATCAACTCACAAAAATCAGTTTTGCATCCCTGTTACATAAGCACTAACATCACTGCTACTACATAATGAATTCCCTCATGTTATCACATATATAACAGTTTAATCTCATTACTTGTTTCCCACACTAAAACCTCATTAAGACAGCTCCACTCATCAGTAAATATTGTAGCATCATAGCCACACTTAGCAAGGTCATTTATTCACATTCAAAAACATGTTTTACAGAGAGCGAAACCATCCCATGTTTAGTTCATTACCTTGCTATTTTTTTCTGTTTTCTTTTCTCTTCTTCCTCCTTCCTTTGTTCTCTCTTTCTCTTCTTGTTTCTCGTTTCTCAATCAGCCAACACTCAAGCTAGCCCATCCAAGAACCACACACTAATTCAAATACTATCCTTAATATCAAAACCCTAGAATTTTAAGGAGGGTTCTTAAGGTTTTTAAGAAGGCATTACCTTGCACTTGTAGATGGAGTTCTTGGGCAACAAAGCTAGCAATTCCAGCCCTTAGTGAAGATCAACAATCGGCTGGGCATGGAAGAAGGAGAAGCTCACGTTGGAAAATTTCCAAAGAAATATAAGAGAGGCTAAAATGGTGAGCTCTTAAATTTATTTTTACCTTGGGGTAATAAGGAGGAGATGGAGGTCCAAAAACACTTCTTCAAGCTTCAAAAGGGCCTACTGCCATGGTGATGGAAATGGAGGTTTTCCAATTTTGAAAGGTGGAGAATGTTCCTTGAGATGAGAGGAAACCAACGGTACACTTTTTATGGAGTTTGGACTTAGTTTTGGTCTTGAAAATGGAGAGGAAGGATGAGCTGGTGGAGCCATGGAAATCGCCATTTGAAGGCCAGAAGGGAGGAAGAAGAGAGCTCTGGTCGGGGAAGGAAATTACCGTGAGTGATAGAAGAGAACAGGGGAGAGAGAGTACTAAAGCCTCTTTTAACAATTCACTCCCTCTACTTTAATATTTTGTCATCTTGTGCCTTAATATAAACTAGCTAGTTAGTTTAGGTGTGTGTGTACCAATTAATAACCGGCCCCACCTATATGTGTGAGCTGGAGCGTTTTTTTCGGTTTTTGACAGAAAACGCTCGTTATTTTACCCGGTTTGGCACTATTCACTCACCGGGCCCATTTTTCGGATTTTTCTTGTTTCTTTATTTTTAATGGCTATTAAGCTTCCATTAATACTTAATTATAGTTATTTAATCAACTATAATTTTTACGGGTCCGTTTGACCACTTAAAGTAGCGTTTTCGGGTTTCCTCGAAAAGCGTGCTATAAAACTCCGTTAGCATTTCAATCCATTATTTGGATCCGTTTTCTTCGGGAATTATTCCCACATAATGATTAGGCATACTTAAGCCTTAGGAGTTCATCTCGGACCCTAACGAGATCATATTTCTCCTTTATTCATTTAATGCGTGTTTTTGCGTTTTTCACGTTTTACGCATTTTCTCTTTTCTTTTGGTTTTATTCTCTTTACCAATACTCTCTAGGCACCATTAGGCCTTTAATAATCAGATTAGAGTAATTTAATCACGATTTTTAGGTCCGGGGTATTAAAATCTACCCCACTTAGGAACTTTGTCCTTAAAGTTGTGGATCTAATAACGTTACTCTCATGGGCACGCTATGCCAAGGTTATAATACATGTATAACCTTACAAACTTCACAAGTCATTCACATTTCATACTACACATACCACACACATATCACAGCATGTATAGCAATCAAAAATATTTTTTTGTTCTCTCTTCATGGAATCGGTCCGAAGACAAGAAGGCACTACAGTCCCCGAATCCATATTGAGTATTATACTACTGATCCCTCAGGTACCGGTCACGTTGAACACTTACTCTTTCTGGTTCACAGCCGTTTCATGACAAATGAGCACTTACTCTCTGGCCCACGGTCCCTTCGGTTCTGATCAAAACGTTACACATATACATATCCTCAGGCACTCTAGTTGACTCACTCAACACAGGATCGTCTCAGGGTACTCTCCCCGTCCCGCTGCCTTTGGAAAAATCACACACTGTCACCGCCCCAACCGGTCACTTAGGACCGCCGCACGTACGGTGCAATGGTTTCAAAACCAATACACGCCCACCGTTCTACCGGTCATCAAGACTTAAGGTTGTAGCCATCGGCGGGTGATAGCGGTTTAAAAACCAGTTTTCATTTCCATCTTCATACTAGAAGAAAATCCCTTTTCAAATTCTGTTTGAAATTTTTTTTTTCAAAACATCACACAACTCCAAGTTCGGTTTATGGTGGCCGCATCTTTCTTAGCGTGATTACTTGTGACCACTTATAGGGAGCTTCAAGAATCATCCAACCCTGATGTGATCAGCATCAGTGTTGTACTATCCTTCCACCCCAATTTGTGTTCGGTTTCCCTTGATCGCTAGCAGATCAAGTTCCACCTCCCACGTCAGTTTCAAACAATCAGATAGTCAAACATTTTCGTTTTCTATCGTTTACTCTTTCTAGTCATAATCATAAAACAGTTCATTTTAATTTATCTCAAATTCCTAGAACTTAGGTCATCCGTCATTCTCAATTTCCTTTGCTTACTTTACCTAAGCAACTTATGACCTCATTTTCTCAAATTGTTACTCAATTTAAAACACACAACATACAACTCCAAAGGATGGAACTCACTCCATCATCATTCTCAAATAAAATCACCTAGGGAACTCCCTCCTACAAGGTTACACATCGGTTTCATACCGATTCATACTCATTATGTCTCATGTCTAATCTCACTAGACATATACTATAGGGATTCTATTCCCCGAGTTTCTCTACTTCTCTTTTCATATTTATTACATACACATTACTCGTATCTCTCATGCACAATACTCATACTTACACGATGAATGGGTAGACATGTTTATGTAACATGAGTTCTAATCATCAAAATAATTTCTTTTGTGCCATGAACATAGTAGTTTACGCACCTATACGTAAAACATACTCTAAGCGGTTTCTCGCCCTACCCCCCTTAAAAGGGGTTACGCCCGCGTAACAGACCATATGTTATTACTGAACATTGGTTCATTAATTCAAGTATCATGAAGTGTTTTAACTTCAATGCGGTTAATTAACTCGTAACCGGGTTCAATTCTAGCCTCTAAGGCTTCGAGGCGTTTAGGATTATCCATTTACTCACATTTACTAGGTATACTTAACCTTTGGATTACGGTCCACTAGCTTCTGCTGTGTGACCTGATAACTAGAGCTTAATTCGCCCTTTAAATACTCTCAATGTGTTATTTACTCCCTTTTTATCCCCTTTTTCTCTTGGGAATAAAGGTTTCTTAATCGTCGCTAGGTATCCCTTACTGTATGCAAATTCGATGAGTTATAGATTTTCTCTCCAGCTCTCTGGAAATCTATTACGTATAACTCTGTATACCTTTGTGATTATTCACTTACTATTCCCAACTTATTATCGGTTAAGGTCAAGCTACTACTCAGTATGTAGTGCTTCCTCGTTTAATTTTGCTTCTCAATTATGTTTATTCATTTATTTCTGTACAACAATTCCTCCTTCACACTACTCTACATTAACCATTCATCGGTCCTGGGACCTGTGGGTTACAGCCCACATTCTTTGTGCATCTTTGGCCAAAGGCCGCACGATTATTTCTTTAGATTCTCGCTCAACATGCTTCGTTGACATTTCTCAATTCCTGGCTCTCCCACTCGATCATTACCGCACAAGTGCAATACCAAAACACTCAGTCATACAGAGTGCAGAAGCGTAAACCCTTGACAGTAAATCTCTCATGAGATAGGAATGATTATGTCTCCTTTACCACATTTTCTCATCAGCTCCGTATCATTATCTATTACTGTGTATCGTTTACTCTGCAATTCATACTGCACACATACAGTGTTTACTACTAATCCGATTACTCTCTCGGTTTTCTTCCATTGCTATCAAAGCCTTTCTACAAACTATTTGTGTTCATATACTCCCTGGCAATATACACATGCTCAGGTTTCACTACTCCGCTTTAGCGGTTTCACATTACATACTTAGGTGGTAGCCTTTCTCTGGAGGATTCACGCAATTGCCGCTCCCTAGGCCCCACAATAACAAGTGGTATCCCCACTCTAAGGTGGTGGTTCATGCTCCACAATAACTCTTATGCCTTTATGCATATGTTTTACAACGTTTGGATCTACTAATTGTAGTTGGTTTTCTGGCTTACAAGCCATATTGCCTCGAGCCATGCTCTTTGCGGGCTGTTTATACAAGTTTATGCTTCTCCGCATGCCATTAAATGGTTTGGAGATAATGCTGGGCTCTTTGATATGGTTGTCTCATCACACTTCCGTATATGGAAGTCCATTTAGGTATCTTGATATTAATTCATGCCTTCTGGCAATTTAGGGTACCCCGTGTTATGTGGGATCCCTTCGGGTTCTACCCGCGTGTTCGCTTTAACACTTGTGTTCTTACACAATATTTCGTTCAAATACTGTTGACTCCGGCATCCTGGGTGTTACTGAGTTATGCCATCACATCTGGCCTAAATTCATGGGTGTGTTCAGTTCTGTACACCGTCATGCAGTTGCATATAGTTTGAACTATCCCGTTAGGGTTGTAGTATCTCCCGTTATTGGGTAGATTATTTGTACTTTTCCTTTATCTACTTAGTTAGGTCGTTATTCTCTTAGTGAGATGTACTGTGGGAATTCTATCCCGTTTGTCAAACATCGATATGATCATTTAAGGCTTTCATCTTATTGCTTACACTGGTATTCATTCCAGTTATTAGGTATTTCCTCCTTGATTCCTGAGACATATCCCATGCCTAAACTTAATACTCTGTGCTTCTCATACTTATCCACGCTATGTCCTTAGGTCCGTCACCTTACTGGTTTCTAGACTCCTTAGCTTCGTAAACTTCTTTGTGTTCTTTGATCATTCGAGGTGTCTAAATCTCTTGGTTTGAGTTGGCTCTTTCGTCCGTAGTATGGAGTGGGCTACTTCCCGTGTACCGTACTCTACTTGTATACATACATGGAGTATCTTATTGATACGCTACCACTTACCCGACTAACTCATAACTGGTCTGTCAGGCCCGCAAGCTCCTTCAGAGTGCGGTCGTTCCATGTCTCGTTTGTGTACACTTGTAGTGTCGGTGTCACGCCTAGGTGAAGTATTCTGTTGCCAACTCCTCTTACATCATCCTATGATAATTACCGTGGTTCCCTGGTTTGGTTTTGAAATTTGGGGGTTTTGGAAAATTTGAGTTTCGAAAGAAAATTTGGGTTTTGAAGGTAAATTCTTCATGGCATTTCAATGCCGGTTGCTTCTTACCAGGTCTAGCTTCTCGCTGACCGGTATGTTCTTCATACAGTGATCAGGCCATTAGGCCTTTTCGAGGTTTTGTTTCATAATTCTTAAGGTTGTCTTGCCATAATGGCTTCTCCCGCCGTCTTGGTACTTGCTAAGTACTGGTCGCTTGTCAAAGCTCTTCTTAAAAGTCCCGTTAATACTGCACTTGCTGTGGCAAGTGCGCGGTATAGGCGGTTTTTAGGTTAACTCATACCGGTCACGGTATTGTTCACATTGTATTTGGTAGCCTTGTCGGCTCTTCCTTGATCCTTTAGTTGGATAACTACTCCTTAGAGCTGCTTCATATTCATCTTGACATGACTGTCATTCATTTAGGTGCTTCTCCACTCTCGGAGTTCCTTAATTATTTAGTTCCATGATCTACCTCGTTGCTCGTTCCCACGTCTTCACTATGGTTACCGAGGTTTAAGTCATTTAGGCTCTACTTCAGTAGTCCTATTCTGGTATGTCCCGTAATTATGCTTGTAGCTGTCTAAGCTATATCAGTTAAGTATTGCAACCTCTTTGGGTGTGGCAGGGTGGGTGCATCTACCTTTGACTAGATTCTTAGTCAATACGTATACCATTGGTGGTATTAGTTAACTATGGCGGTCCGTAGACATGTGTCCCGGTTCTCGTTAGTTCTCATGAATCCGCCTTGTTGCATGGTTGGTGCATCCTTCTTGCTGCTGCTCGACCAGCTGGGTTCTCGCGACTGCTATGCATGTCGCCCCGAGCTGCCACAGATTCTGGTCTCCCTGGAATAGGATTTCTCGACCTCACGCCATTGAGTGCGGTTATTGTCGCTCCAGCAGGATCCATCGCCGGGGTTTCCGGTTCTCAGGATCTACCGCATGACAGGTTCTGGTTCATATTTTGTGCACAGTAAAAGAACACCACACTTGGTCAATAAACCTTATTCCCACAATAAGAGGGATAAAAGGGTGATGTATAACACACGCTTAAGATAACAAAAAAGGTGAATAACCCAAGCTATCAGGGTCGCGCAGAAGAAGCTAGTGGGCCCAGAATTCCAAGTGAATAAAAGGTTAGTCATCAATGCCTTAAAGCCATTTAGGCTAGAACCGAACCGGTTAAGAGTTAAATAAACTCCGATGAAAATTCTTGATGCAGGGACTAACCGGTAATACGGTTAAGACCATTGATCAAGGAACATTGTATACTAGATCGCATGGAAGCTGAACCACTCCATGACTGCTGAATGCCTTCGACCAATGTCCAATATTGACACATGGTAGATTACGTGGGCGTAATCCCTTTTAAGGGGGGTAGAGCGAAAACCGCGAAATGTATGTTTTACGTGATAGGTGCGTAAACTACAATGCGCACAGCGCAAGAGAATTCATTTTGATGGTTGATACTTATGTTACATAAACATTTGTATTCACTCATCGTGTAATTGCAGGTATTTGAGAAATAAGTATAGGAAAAGGAGTAGAGAAGCTCCAGGGGAATGAGAACCCCATTGGTAATAGTATGAGGAATGAGTACGTATGGGAGACTTGAGGAGTATAAATCGGTATGGAACCGATGTATGTAATGAGTATAAATCGGTATAAAACCGATGTATTTTATGAGTATAAATTGGAGTATAGTAAGTTAATGGGATATTACCCATGAATTTCCTAAGTATAGTAGTTGGAGAAGATGAATGATTGATGAGACCATTAGTAAGTAAGTAAGTGAAGTATATAAATTGGAAAATGTATGTGTGTGATTATGACTAGCAAAACTAAGAAGATAGAAAATGAAATAATGTTTGACGAGCTGTCTGTTTGAATGGAGGTGGGAGGCTGGAACTTGATTTGCTAGCGATCAAGGGAAACCGAACACAAATTGGGGTGGAAGGATAATTCAACACCAATGCTGATCACATTGGGGTTGAAGGACTCTGGAAGCTCCCCTTAAATGGCCACAGAAATAACACTAGTAATAGGTATAATAATCATAAATGGTATTTGGGAGATGTATGCAAGTTTTCAAAATGAATTTCCAAAACTAATTTGGTACAATGTTTCTTCAAACTCGAGAATGAGGATCGGTTTTGAAACCGCTTCCACGGGCGCTAGTGACCCTCCATGCCTAGGCACGGGTATCCGGTTGAAACCATAGGAGGAGAAGCTAGTTTTGAGTCGGTGGGAGTGTTGATTAGTTTTGAAACCACTACACCGATCGTACGGTGACAGTGTGTGTTTTGTATTTTTCCAAGGCCACTGGGGCAGCGTAGTCCCGAGTAAGTATGAGTAAGTATGCGTAAGTATGAGTAAGTAAGTATGAGTAAGTGCCTGAGGATCTCTATATGTGCAAATGAATTTGATCTGAACCAAAGGACCGTAGAGCCAGAAAGTGTAAGTGCTCAAGTCATGACGGCCGTGAACCAGAGAGTGTAAGTGTTCAAACGTGACCGGTACCTGAGGGATCACTCGACTTGGGGGAGGATGGTACCTAATTGTCTGCGGATGGACCCCCTTGGAGAGAAGTAAAACGGATATTTTTGATTGCTATGCATGCAGTGACATGCTATTTGGATGCGTAGTATGCATCATGTCAGACATTTGGAGTTTGACAAGTAATATGTAGAGGTCATAACCTTAGCATAAGAGTATTTATACAAGTAACAATATTAGATTCACCAACTTTGAGGGCAAAGTTCTTTAAGGGGGGTAGATTGAAATACCCCAAACTTAAATATGGTGATTAGATTATTTTAATATGGTATTTAAGGGCCTAATAGTGCCTAAGTAATTTTGGTAAAGAAAATAAATCCAAAAGAAATGAGAAAACGCTTGGAAAGCGGAAAACGCTAAAATAAGCGTTAAATAACCATAGGAGGTACGAGACCTCGGTTAGAGTATTATAAGGATTCCTAAGGCTTATTAATGCCTAATTAGTATATGGAAATGATTCCCGAAGAAAACGGATCCGAATAATGTATTAAAATGCTAATAGAGCTTTAGCGCACGTTTTTCGAGAAAGCCCGAAAACGTGATTTTAAGTGGTCAAACGAACCCGTAAAAATGATAAATCATTAAATAACTATTATTAAGCATTAACGGGAGCTTAATAACCAATAAAAAAAGAAACGGGAAAATTCCGAAAAACGGGCCCGGTTAGTGAATAGTATCAAAACCGGGTAATAACGAGCGTTTTCTGTAAAAGACGAAAAGCGCTCCAGCTAGTATAACAGTGGGGGCCGGTTTTTACTGGTGTAAACAGCCCTCTCTCTCTCACACACACAAGTAACAAATAAGTAAATCAAAAAGCAAAAGGTAAAAGTACAAAAAGTAAAATAACACTCTCTCACCTCTCATTCTCACTTTTCCCTCTTCTCTCTCTCCCATTTTCTTTTCTCTCAATGTCTCCCTCCTCCCTTCTCTGATTTGGGCGATTTTGGGAGCTCTCCCATGGCTTCCATGGCTTCCCTTCCTTCTTCCTTATGCTCTAGCTCCATTTGAGCTCCAAATGTAAAATAAAATACATATTTGAACTCCCCTCTTCAAGCTCTACATTTCTATCTTTTCAAAATCCGGAAATGAGCAACTTCATCTCCATGGGCTTTCCCCATTTGGAGAGAAAAGTACACCATTGTGAAGCTTGGAGTGTCCTCTTTTAAACAAGGTAAAAATCTCCATGAAAGACCTCATTTTTCTCCATCTCTTTGGTATGGCCGATTTTGCCTCTCTCTCTCTTACCTTGTTTTTCTCTTGCTTTGGAGCATTGTTTCAACCCTCCAATGGTGGAGTAATCCCCTTCTTGATTCAAGGGTGAGAATCCCTCTCAAAGATCTCCAAAGGTAAAACCCTAACTTGTGCTCTAAGCCCTTTATTTGAATTAGAATTCTTTAAGGGTTTAGAAGGATAATTAAAATGCATTTTGTGTTTCTTGGGTGTTGGGATGGAGTTTGACAACTCCATTCCCATTTGACCGATTGGTGCAAGAAAGAGAGGAAGAGAAGAATTGGAAGAGAAAGAAGGTAAATATAAGCTCAAGGTAAGAGCTCCTTCTCAATGCTTAATTTAATGCATTAGTGTAATGGGAATGGGTAAACAAATAAAATAACCTAAACTATTGTACTAGTATTGTAGTTGTGGATGTTTGAGTGTTTGTGAGCAAAAATTTGGATTGTAGGCCTTAGAGCCAAATATATGGTACATGTGTATTAGTATGGTGGATTGAGGAAGTAAGGATGTATTGGCATTGTAATTGAAGAAGTATTGGTGTACTAGGATTTTGTATGTGTGCTGGTAGAACCCTTGTGGTTTGGCTAGAATAGGGATGAATTTGATGAGGAAGGATATATGTGGATAAGTAAGGAAAGTAGGTGAACTATGGCGAAATTTTAGTAGGAATTATGTATTAAGAATGACTTGGTGAATGGGAGAACCAAGGCATGTATTGGGGATAGTGGAGATGGGTAATGACCATGGAATGGTGGTAGCAGTATGTGAATAAAAGAGCATAAAATCTGTAGCAAGAGGTATTGGATTTCAATAGAGGAATTAGGAAGAATTAGAAAGACTTAGTAAAATGAATGTTGGACTTGGGTATAGGTATTGTGTTTGCTTGGAAAGGTATTTAGGATGCTAGGAATGGCATTGGTTGAGGAAGTATTGGATGGGAGAATTGAGTTTTAAAATCTGTAGCATAAGTGTAACAGAAAACTGTTACATGTGTTGGAAAAGAAGTGAGGAAGATTGTGTAAGTGATTGATGGATTTAGTAATGGATTTGGTAGATGAATTAAGGTATTTTAGGAAGCCTAAATGACACTAAATCATGTTAGGACGTATGTAGGAAGATTGGGGAAGAAATGGGTAAGAAAGGAAATGAAAAACAAGGTCTGTAGCAATGTTCTGCTACCGACCGACCCAGAGGATGGATCGGTCGGTGGGTCGGTCGGGGCTTAAGCAACGAAAAATAAAAGTACTAGAACGGACTGACCCAGGAGCCGTGAGTCGGTCGTGGGTTGGTCGGACTTGAATTCTCGGTTGTCGAAGTTTCTGACTTCGACCGACCCATAGGTTGGGTCGGTCGGTGGGTCGGTCGGAGCTTGGACGATGGAACTTAAAACTTCTGGTATGGACCGACCCAGAGGTGTATGGGTCAGTCGGAATAGTTCTGGGTCAGTCGGGACAATTTCAGAGGACGAAAACTCACTGGAATGGACCGACCCAAGGGCTTGGGTCGGTCGGCCCTAACTTAAAAAAAAATAGTAACCTAGTAATCATATGTATGTATATATACAGGTATGTACATATATAAAGGACCTTAGTAATATACCATTAACGTGACACCAATGGTAAGAAAGTAAGTATGTGAGTAGGAGAACAAGTATGAAAAGTAATTAAGTAGGTTGAGAGTATGAGAACATTAAGTATACCGGGATAACGGGGTAAGTACGGGAGTAGTAATTATTTATGTATCGTAAGAGTATAGTATTAATAATAATGTTGGAACGTTATCAGTAGAACAAGTGTGAACCAAGGAACGAGGAAACACATGATAGAGCTAACTCCGGTGAAAGGTATGATTTTCTCATGCCCCGTATGCTAACCGAGTTACGTTGATTTGTGTGCTGTATGCCGGCTAATCAAGACTAAAGCATGAAAACGGTTTATTGCCTTTCACTGTATGGCTTGCTGTATGTTGTATGAGCTAACCTTCTTGATTGATTGTGTGGCTTCATTTAGTGCGTAGATCGACTCATAGATGAGTCTTGTTGTGTATTGACTCGTAGTAAGAGTCATGTTGTGAACTAATGGAACCGTAGCAACGCCCTAAACTAACGAATCAATAAACGATAACGCAAACCAATGAACTCACTAGAACGTGAGAGAGTGTACGGGAGTGATAACCTTCCGATAACGGTAGGAGAACCGAAATGAATAATCCACAAATAATAAGTAGTGGAAGTATATAAGTAACCTCTATTTGAGGAATTAATCTTGGTGCAAGACATGAACCATGAGAGTAGTAAAGAATGATGAGGGATCTCCAAACCCCTTAGCAATTAGTCGATCCATTATAAGAGGACCCGACTGATGTAAGTAATGTCCCGAACCTGAGAGTATTCGATACGTTAGGGAAACCCTTAAATCTGAGGATACTAGACGGTGGAAATTCCCTAAGCTAGTGGAGGTTATCAAGAGAGATACTTCTAGGCTAATCCATGAGATTGTAATATACTTTGAGAGAAGAGTGTTGGGAATTTGAGTAGTCCGGTAAAAACGGACATTTGAGTATTTGAGGAGCTAAGCGTATAGCCCTCGTATCGTAGGTCCGGTGGCGAGTCTTGTGTATGACTCCGCCCAGAGGCCAAAGTACTGAGTATTGAGTATTGCGTATGTATGAGTAAAGTAATGAGTACTGAGTAAGAAGTGAGTATGAGTATGTAATGAGTACCGAGTATTGAGTATGTATGAGTAAGTATTGGGTATTGAGTACGTATGAGTAAGTATGGAGTATTGAGTAGTGAGTATGCACAAGTATAGTAACGAGTACAGAGTAAGGATCGTGTGCGAGTAAGGTATTGAACATGGAGTGATGAGTATGCAAGAGTAAGGAGTGAGTATGAGTAGAGTAGCGAATATCAAACACAGTACGAACATAGTAGTTAGTAACGCAACGAGAGAGTAATGAATAAATAACTAATACGAACGGTTGACTATCGAACTGTCTTCCTTAGTAAGTATTGAACCTTGAATGTGTATGTAGGTATTGTTGATTGTATTATTATAGTATGAGTATGTATGTATGCATGTAAAATGAACTCCATGTATATCCGACCAAAAGTAGTCGGCGTACCGCGTTTAGCACGCGGTATATGCGAATTTCATATGTAGCGTAAGCTGACCCCCTACGGGGAACGTTTTTAGTGTGCAGGTATTCGAAGCTGACCACCGTTCGAGAGAGTAGGACGGGGACTGCTACGTAAGCATGGGTAGTTATAAAAAAGGGGATTGTATTTGTACTGTATTGTGAATTTTGGGAAGTTCAAACTGTATCGGTAATTTAAGAATTTGTAGTAGACTCGGTATAGTATTGTATTGGAGTTGTATTTGAATTATGGTTGAGTATGCAAGGGAAAGTAATGTATTGTGTAGAGTACTCGGTATGTTCATATTCATCAGACCGATAGTATGTAGGAATGTAACTCGCCTTGTTAGTCATGTGGGTGACTAACGGCATTGTACACCCGCCGTTGAGGAAGTAATATCCGCTGCAAAGGTAAGTATTGTACGGTAACGACGGTATTAGCGGTAGGGGTGTTACACTACAACACTATGATTCCAATATACAAGATGTAGATCTTAATTAAGTTAAGGGGAAACTTAATCATGATGGTTTATTTGCTAATATTGATAAAGTACATAATTATTACATTGTGAATTAATAGTATAGTATTCTAAGATAAACCTATTATAGGTCATAAGACGATGTTTATTCTAAAGTAAGAGTAAAAGTATTGAGCTTAAGAATTGTTATTGAAATTCTAAGATTGATTGAATAACATATAATGCACTTATGTTAAAGGTCTTTAATGTGAGAATTATGCTTAAGTATTATGTGCAGTATATGTAAAGTGTGGGTAAAGGGATAAGAGTGGAACAATTAACAAGTGTTAATATAATACATTCCTGGTCTTACAACCTTGAGTTATACAACATTCTAAGACAAGTCAAAGGTTATACATAACATTTAAGTGAGGGCTTAAAAGACAATTGGGACTTAGAAATAAGAGTGAGGAGTTTATTTAAGCTTAAAGTAGGCTACAAGTGATTGATGATAGACTACCTTTAATATTCTTCAGAGTACTATTGATTGTTTGCGCAAGTTGACTAGAACTGCCACAGCGTTATCCAGGTACGATTTCTCGTACTCTTATGCTTTGCTAACAAGACTTAAGGGATGTTTTTGACAAACGCTAATTGACCTAAAATGGATTTCTAAAAGGAAATGGTGGTGTGACTAACTCAGCTTGTGTGACTGACAAAGCCTGTTTGTGAAACTCCGTTGGTTATTGGTTCCTCCTATCTAGTTGGTTCACTAGATATTAGCTGCCTAGGGTTTACGCTTCTGCACTCTGTAGGACTGAGTGTTTTGGTATTGCTCTGGTGCAGTTAATGATCTAGTAGGGTAACTGGGAATATAGGAAATATCTGGTGTTGGTAAATTCTTCATTTGGACTATGGGTATTGTTTCATCCATGAGTCGAGTTTGATTGCCTTAATGAGAATGGATTCTTTCTATTAGATATTAACTGCTGAGGGTTTACGCCTCTGCACTCTGTAGGACTGAGTGTTTTGGTATTGCCCTTGTGCAGTTAATAATCTAATGGGAGTATGGGAAAATGTTAATCTTGGTACTGAGTATGGATTCTTGTTATTAAGTGGTGCACACACTTTTCACCGATGACTGAGAACGGGTCGGTGGCAGCGGAGGTCTGCTATACCTCGTCCATATGGACAACTGACAGCAGAGGTCTGTTTACCTCGTCCTTATGACAACTGACTGGCGGTGGGGGCCATCTCTCCCAATTGGTTTTATTCCACTCTTGAGTATGTTTGCCTATGGGAATCAATCTTCAGAAAAGGTGGAGACATAAACTGTCTATCACGGGTTATGGATATTCATGTCATTCCTAGTCCTTTGTGACTACTTAAGTCTTTCTCTTCTTAACCAGAATTGGTTCTAACATCAGCAATGGATGCTTACTGACTATGTGGTGTGACTTCTTAAGTGGATGACTTGGTTTGGAAGTACTTTTTATCTCATTGTTGTTTTTCTTTTTCTTTGATTGTTTTGAAGTGCTTTATCTCTGTTATACTTTTAAGAGTTTCTTTTCATGTTACTGTGTTGTTTGAAGAAGTATATTTTAATTTATTGTTTTAGAGAATTGTACCAGTTCCATTCCAGGGAACTGACTCACCCCTTCCGGGGTAGGCTTCTTGGTTTCATCTTGCGGGTACGAAATTGTTTATACAGGTGGCCACGAAGAGCATGAGTGATTGGGACGGGAATTAGGAATTGTGGAGAGTTATTCTGTTTTACGTTTAGTTTTGTTTACGTTGTTTTCTTGAGTTCAGACCGTAACTTAGATAATTGTAATGGTTGTAATTGGTGAGGTTGGTACCGGGTGTTTGGAACCCGATGGTCTGTAATCGCCTTAGGAGTTTAATTCCGCTGCAGATACATTAAATAGGGGTGTTACAGTTATCAAGGCGCCTCTAGGTGTAGTAAATTTAGATATTTGATTATTTATTACACGAAGTAATGTTGTACATGATGGAAAATATTTTTATCAAATTAGAAACTTTGGGCGAAAGTAAGATCTTTATGTTGTAATTCATGTTGTACATTGTAAGACAAACATTTCGAACTTGAATTACAATTTGTTGACTCATATGCATTGACTTGTAGGGTTAAAAGACTTAAATGTGAGTCAAGTTATAATCACCATTGATGAGTCGACAATTGTTTCAGACGACGAAACAATAACATGACATAAGATTTAAATTTGAAGATAGATGGATTAGTGTACAACCATCTAGGATTGTTGCTTTAAGAAATATAATGCCTCTATTGTTTTTACTAGAGTTATAAGTTAAGCTCAAGTTATTTGGTACTAGTGTACATTTGCGTATAAAAATCTTTTGGACTCGAGGATGGTTTTGTATGCTTAATTACTTTTAGCAAATGATTATTTCTTTTATAAATCTTTACATGTTAATTTTCATTCTATGATATAAAAAAATTTTGTATTCTCAGTTTTCAATTAAACAGTTACACTATACAGATATTTCGATAAATTGTATTTTCAATTACCCTACAATGCATCCCTAATTTTAAGATTATTTTATATGCTAATAAATTTTATTTACATTTTCTTTACATATTTTAGGCATTAAATTTGAGATCTTAATTTATGTAAATAATATTTAATTTAACTACAAATATTTTTTATAAGTAAACATATTTTCTAGAAGTTATGTATTTTTTTATTTTTTTAAAGTTGAATATATTAATTAAATAGTATTAATTGATGACTATACTTAATTTTCAATATGTATATTTTTACTTATAGTTAATTTTATCTTGAAAATCTTCTAGAAATCTTAGTTAATAAAAAAAATATTCGAAGAACATTATGTGTTCCGTAGCTTTCCTCCTAAAGTTGAAGTTGAATGGGCTCCTCTGGTCTACAACAATTTAAATATCCCCGGAAATTCTTTCACATGATGGCTTACTGGTCAAGGAAAGACTTACCACTAGAGATCATCTCACTCATATGGGTATCTTCACTAATGCCAAGTGTTGGTACTACCATGATCTTTAAATCTACAGATCAATCATTTTTTGTATGTCCATTCTCCATTGAGGGGTCGCACTAGCATCCTTGTCTGGTGTGATGATTTTGAGGGTTGTATGAAAGCCTTTCAACATATGAAGGCCAAAATATCTGTCAAGTTCAAAACTCGAGTTGCTACCCTTGCTTGCTGCATTTGCCGCATCTGGTTTGTTAGGAATTCTAGAAATCGTTAGAGACCAACCTATTCCCCCTTCTCTTGTATTCCCCATATTGAGACCCAAAAAAACTTAGAAGTCAAGCTTCATATCAGCCTTAATATGGGGAAGAGTCAGTCTTGGCTACATGCGTCAGTTTTTTTTTAACACTCCAGCCCGGCGTCTTTTCTTTTCTTTTTTTCTTTTTTATCATAAAAACTTTAAATTGTTGTAACTTTTAATATATATGCCCAAAATGAAAAAAAAATTATATCATTGTTCATCTAAATTCAAGCTCTTCAAAACAAGACCAGTCATGGATATATTTTGACAACTTAAAAAAAATATTTTTACATGTATGGAACACAGAACGTAAAATAAAACTTGTACAGATTGTCATACAAGCCTGTACAAATGTTCACTAAAACATGTACATTCTCACGTAAAAACATGTATAACCTCGCATTAAAAGCATATAGATAGTCATATAAACCTGTATGAATCATTAAATATGTACATCCTTAAATTAAAACATGTACATATAAGGAAGAACACTACAAACATGTACATATGACCATACAAACATGTACAAATGTTCATTAAAGAACATGTACATTCTCACATTTAAACATGTATATCGTCACATTAAAACGTGTATATTCTAACATTAAAATATGTACATACTTCCTCACATTAAAGTATATAATGACTTCCAAATAGATTACCCTAACCCCACACACCTTAAAACCCACTCTAGGAAAGTTAAAAAACGTCAAAGACATTTTTAGAGTTTGTAGTGGCAGACCCTAAACCCATAACCACAAACCCTAAAAATCTATCGAGTTAGTTGCTACAATGTAAAGTATAGAACGATTTCCAAATAGATTACCCTACCCCAAAACCACCCTAGGATAGCTAAAAACGTCAAATGTATTTTTAGACCCTAAACCCGCTACCACAAACCCTAAAAACCTGTTGAGTTAGTTGCTACAATATAAAGTACAAAACAAATTCCAAATAGATTACCCTACCCCCAAAACACCCCAAAACCCACCCTAGGATAGCTAAAAAACGTAGATCCTAAACCCGCTACCACAAACTCTAAAAACCTTTCGAGTTATTGTGATGATGTACAAGTTTTTATGTGTGGATGTACATGTTTTAATGAACATTTGTACAAGTTTGTATGACCATCTGTACAAGTTTTTTTATGTTTCGTGTACTATTCATGTAAAAATATTTTTTGTAAAGTTATCAAATATATCTATGACTGGTCTTGTTTTGAAGAAGTTGAATTTATATGAACAATGATATAATTTTTTTTCATTTTAGACCTACATATTAAAAGTTACATTAATTTAAAATTTTTAAGATTTAAAAAAAAGAAAGTAAAAACATAAAAAAAAAAAAAGAAGAAGAAGACAAAACAACGTCGCAACGCGCCAAAAAAAAATAATAATAGGAAGGACGCGATGTAGCCAGCAACCAGTAGCCAAGAATCTGCGTAGGGAATACAAGGGGTGATAGGTTAGTCTCTAAAGATGCGAGAATTCCTGACAAGCGAGATGCGGTAAATGCACTAAGCAAGGGTAGCAACGAGGCCTACCGGTTTTCGGACGATGATCTAGAAACATTCTGTGAACGGGCAGTATAAAAGAGAATCGAATTGTGTAAAGGGGTCAATCTAGCACACCGAACCGAATTGATGCTACACGTTTCACATTTGTAAGGCACTCAAACAAAATCCGAAGTTTACAAACCAAGACAAAACTAGCTCTTATAGAGAGATACCAGAGATTCAGCTACTAATAACTTACAGAGAAGCTAGATTCCTTCGATTCTTCTAAAAACACTGTTCTAATAGGAACACAAGTTTCACAGCGTCTCCTCGCTGAAACTAAATAATCAAGGGCCAATTAATATTAGCAAAAGGAACATCAATGGACAACGCAAATCCTGCCATACGAAATTCGAGCAAATCCGTATCTAGTGCCATTGTCAAGAACCGTGAGACAATAAGGTCACAAGAAATCACATTAATACTAAGAACCTAAGATCAAAAAAAAAACCCTAGCATTGCCCATTACATCAAAATTTTGGGTTCGCCAGATGTGATTGTAGGATGTACCTCAGGTTTGCAGTGCAAAGATAATTCCACACGAACTCCCAAAGAAAATTTTGTGCATGGTCTCAGCATCCCAACACAACATTCATCCATCTACAATTGGCATAAGAAAGCGAAAGACATGACTTACACAAATGTATGATTACAATCTTACACACTTGTACTAAACTTCTCAGAAAGAATGAACCAAGATCCATGACTAAAAGTCTAAAACAACCAGACTGAGAACCTCAAAGATAATTCAGTCTTCAACAATATTTTTTTACCACTGAATAGATTTGAAAAGACACATCAAACAGACTAGAGACAAAATATGGAACATCATGCTGCAACTCTTCGGCTCTACAGATAGGTGTTGTCTCACTACATAGTTACATAATCACAGGATATAACAACAAAAATGAAGATATAACAGTAAAATAGAGAAAACCTTCAAGGTAGATTAATCAACATCTTCCCTTCCCCATTCTGTTCACATTCATGATTGTAGCTTGCGCGATAAATAAGATAGGGTAAAAGGAGCATGTCGTAACATTGGAGTACGTAACTATGCTACTTATGTTAATGAGTTAGCCAGCCAAACTCCTATACACATCATTGGTCCCAGCAGGAAGCTCAAACTGCCAAGCCCTGCTTAGCTATCTACTCCTAAGATAACAACATTTCACCATGCTGATGTTTAATTAGGGTGTCAGCTAAACTCTATAGCCTATCCAGATAATTGGCCTTCACAGGAGTGTTCACCTAATGCATTGTGCCCTGCGTTGCTATCTTATTTGAGGGTAATAAACAAAATCATAGTTTGAAATCACCCATGCACTAAACCTTCCTTATGTATGCATGTAAGACACATCCCTGTACTCATCAGCTTATTCAAAGAATCCTAACGTTTAATTGGGATGTCATTATCCAGATCATTGGTCCAAGCTGGAGCGTCAACTCAAATCACTATGCCCTGGTTAGCTATGATCCCAGGGAAATCACTATATCATAGTTTGAAATCATCTACTACAGCTTTCCCATATATGCAAGTAAGATACATCTCTGAAGTCATCAGTCTTTCAAAGAATCCTAATATTTAAGGATTTTTATACCGACTTGGCAAAATATCAAACAACTAAAAGCAAACAACAGCTAATCTAGGCAGCATGTTATCTCATAAAGAACTAGCAACCACTCAATTAGTGTGTTACACACAGAAGTTTCTTTTTTATTCATCTAGAAACTTAAACTGCCAGTGAATTTACAGGAATAAATATTAGCTGAGGTTAATTCAACAAACAACCTTCAGCAAGATGTGCTAGTCATAGAAAGATGCACATTCTTAGGAGACATCAAGCAAGGTATGACCTGTGAAGCTGTACTTACGTACTTCAGAGACCTACATAAATCTTTAAATCCATTCAAAATTATTGGAGTAGACAACCTTATTACCATAAATATGAACCTCCCATCCAAGAATTTGGGATCATGAAACTAAAAGACCCTAATAACAGTTAAACTTCCAAGGTCAAGTTTTAGGTTCTTTCACATGAGGAGCAGTGCAAGGGAACAAATAAACTAAAATAAATTCATATCAACAATTTTTTTTTCTCACAGTAAATTGTGAATTACAGTAAGATCTGATTGTCTAACAGATCGATACTTGTTGAAAAGCCTAAGTATTGGTGCACCATTGGAGGAGCTAACACGGAAACAAGAGGAAATCAGATTCTTCAGTGGAACTCTTTCATACTTCTAACATGTCAGCATGGTCTTATGGCACATGAACACAAGAGTTTGCTCGAACCTTCTGATATCATACATCCTCATTGCAATCTGAATGCATATGGCATATTAGTTAAATTCTAAAGTAAACAGAAAATGCATTACATAGGCAACCCATAAATAGATTTATTTTACAACAATCAAATACTGGCCAGGGAAGTGACATGAATACTTGCCAGAACCGTATTTGCATTACGGAAATCAGAAGGCGTACAGATTTGTGAAGATTCCTATGAAAGGCCATAGGAATATCAATATATGTGTGTGTGTGTGTTTGTTTTTTTTTGGGGAGGGGTGTGTGTGTGTGTGTGTGTGTGTGTGGGGGGGGGGGGGGGGGGGAGCAGGTTATGCAAGTCACATTCACCAGATGCTGTGTTCGAGGTACTAAATTGTAGAAACCCGGGAACACAATTCACAAGACAGAGAATCAGCACCTCAACATAACTTTCTAATCTGAATTGCACAGCTAGCTGCACAAGGCAAGTCTTCCAGAAGGATCACAATAATACACATGGTTGCAAAGGTTGATGGGTCATGTGCGGTACAGTGGAGTGGATTAGGTTTGAGATATTGAAATTAAGAGCAATAGAAATCCATGAAAAAACAATAACACATGGAAACATCTCCCATCACTTCTATGGTTGCTTTTGTTTCACAGTTTTCCGAAGGCTACAACTGTTTTCCTGCTTTTTTCAAAACAGTTCTGAAAAAGAGTGCTCCGAAGGTAGTTGCTCGGCTATAGTTCGATTTATTTATAAATATGTCATGGGTTGTAAGCAGTTAGAGTATGTTTGATTTACAAAAAGGGTATAGATCTTGGAAGATGTAAAGTCACAGAAGCTGCCAAAATATTGATATCAAATGGTAAGTGCATCTTCAATCAAGAAGCTACGAAAAAAGTGGCCAAAGAAGCTGGCAAATGGAAATTTGCCTGGTTGGCAACACATGCGAGTCTTCCTAGAGATCACAGGAAATGTGAGGCTTCATAGTGTGGGTGAATTAGGTTGGGAGAGAAGAAACATGTTTTTACCCCCAACAACATTCTCCAAGGAGAGAAGCTATATGAACATTCATTAGAACCATGCCATGTTTGAGTTGCTGAAATCAAGACCCTAGAAATATGTGAATTACATTAATGCAATAAAGGAAGCAACATCTTCCCACCACTTTCTAATTTGAATAACATAGCTAGCCACATAAGCCGTGTCATAATGAAGATCAAAAGAAATATGTGGATGCCAAAGGGTGGATGCAATTTGTAAGGTAGCGGAGTTGTGTATGAATATTTGCAGATGGGCGAGGTTACTTCATCAACGTTTCCTTATTAGAACAATGAAATGAACATATCTTCTGAACAGCATAGCTGACCACATAACCATTTTGTTTTTGTTGAGCTCATAAGAATTATGCAGAGCAAAAGATGTTCCTTGTCAAGAATGCAATCAAACACTTCCTCTAGTAGTATTGACCTCAACATCTTAAGACTCTCACCCAACTATAGCGTGAGATTTTGCTTACTACATGGATACAGATGTAACATATATATCCATGGGTAGACTAATCATAAAAATACACATGAGCAGTCCTTGATTATTGTTAATTTTATTTCATATTTGGCTCAGCGACTAAATGGTAGCGGACTACAATTTCTGGTTCTTTCAGCAGAGTTGAATCTATTTAGTGCCAATTAAAGGCTTCAATTCAGCAAATGCACTAAAAAGTCTAATTCAATCGTTCAACAGATGAACACTACATTAACCAACCTAGACCGAGCATAGCACGATATAATTCACGGAGAGGGGAGAGCTATTACCTTCAAGAGTCCAACCAAAACGTCTGGGTGTTGCGGACAACAGAGAAGTAAGCAACGCAGTTGCCGTGGCTGTGTGATACGGAAGCAAGGATTCAACACTGCAGCTCATCTCCACAGGAGACCTTCATCGATTCGATACAGCATCCAGATAGGAAAAGAGTTCAGGTTTTAGTTAGATAAAATAGGGAAACTATCAGATCTTGTGCAGTAAATGGGACCGATCGAGAATCTTACCTCAAAATGCGAGAGGGATAGGCGACGGTTTTTCGCTTGGGGAGTCCAAATGGAGATTGCGCAGCTGATGGCTTTGGCTGACACTTGGGAGCAGTTGCCGTGGCTACCCTTGACCCGACTTTCCTGACAGCGGTCGAGCGGAAAAAGGACCGACATGCGGCGGTGTACGCGGCGGACATCGTGATGGAGCAAGGGTGAGCGAGGCAAATAACGCCGCAGATTTGAGGGGTCTGCGGGGTTTTAGACTATTTCCAGCATCAAATCAAGCTTACGCTAGTTTGAATATTAGGGGCTTCCGCTTTGAGTGACGATTTCTATAGAAATTGATAAGAAATCTTCTATTCAAGATATGATTTTACTTCCTTTAATACATTTTTAAAAATTTCCATGGGTTGGAGCACCATTATCGAGCAAACCACAAATTGTACATATTTTCAAATTTCAACACAAACATTTTGTTCAGCAACTGTCAATATTTCACCCCTTCGACGCAAATATAGCATAACAGAAATAAAATAAATTGAAACATACACTAATGATAATTATTTACAAGATTGAATATATAAATGATAACTATAGAATTCTTAACTCTAGTTGAAATACCCCTAAATTAATTTAAGGGATTTCTTTTATTAAACCATAAATAATACTATTAATTATTAAATTATTGTACGGAATTATGAATAATAAATTATTATATTACTATACGGAATTATGAAAATTAAATTAGGGGATTTCTTCTATTTAACCCTAAAGAATACTATTAAATATATATATACTATATTATTATATAGTATTATGAATTTAATAATAAGAATTATAAGTCAATAAATCTTGAAAAAATTTCTAAACACTCCAAGTATATTATAAAGATTTTAGAAATAGTTGGAACATTGATTTGAATCATAAAAATCAATATAAAATCCTAGAAACCTTAAAGCTTATTAAGCCTTGCTAGGGCTGACTTTTTGAGAATGGTCAAACCAGCCCATGAAACCTGTACCAATAAATAGTTTATGAAAAACCATGAAGATCGATAAAAAGAACGTCAAAAACGGATCATCCTAGCCAAAGTTATGATAGAATGAAGTTTAGAGTCAAATATTTGAAAACTACCACGTGTCAAGCTCACACAGCGCGCCGGTACTTAGCATAAAATTCGCTAAGTGTCTTAACCTCCATCAGTGTTTTTGCCCTAACTTTAAACACCGATATCTCACTTGTCTTTGAGAGTTTTCTAGTGTCGTTTTCTTCATTCTCTTCTCCTATAATCCCTCTTTCCAACCATTACTCATACACCATATAAATCATTCTAAATCGACCGTAAATTCGATCCAAAGTAGCCACCCTGCGAAACCGAAACCCAGATTTCCAGATTTTGTTGAAATCACGTATACTTCGTTTGATCATAACTTCTTCGTTTGTAAACGAAAATCCACGTTCGATAGCTCGTTGTGTAGATCTCTAATCCCTCTACAACTTTCATGTTAATGACCAAGGCTAATTCGTAACCAATTGGGAGAGCGAGACGTCTAAAGTTTCCGATTCATCATCACATAAAATCATAAGAAAACGCAAGGTATAAACTCGTAACTTTCAGTTTAGATTTCTTCCTGTGTATTGCGCGTTAGAGTAAGTTCTGGCTATCAATCTGTAGAGCTATGTTTCTTCTTTCTAATGAGCCCAAGAACATGGCCTAACTCCATCTAGTACGTGTTTTATAGATCTCCAAAGTTCGCTACTCGAATAGCTCAAAGTTCGTTTTTTTCCAGAAAACCGGAATTCGAATTCCTCCGTTGTTGCGATTCCGGTGAGTTTTTCTTCCAATTCTTCCGATGTTGCTAATCGATTTTTCATTGTCGACCAAACCCTTGTATCAATTTAGTCTATTACGTACTATATCAGGAGAATTCGTCAAATTGAAATCGAAAACGACATAAACCCTATTCTCTTCGAACCCAGAATCGAACTCGTAGAATACTGCATTATATGTGGAGAAATCAGTGTCATTAGAACCGCAATTAAATTTCGAGTTCAATGGGACATGAAACCACGAATTTGGCTCTGTGAGTTAAGAGAAATCGACGATTTAGTACTCGGGTTCTGGGTTGAGTTCGATGAAGAACTCGACAAACGTGAGCCGTCCGATCGTAGGTTATAGGAACGGCCGACCAAGATTAAAACGTGGGTAGATTAAGTTGTTTCGAGTTCTATTAATTCCAGAATTAAACCCTAAATTGTCGAATTTATTTAATGACCTTCCCGAATGCATTTTGACTTGAAATTTTAACCATAGATTCCTTATAAAATCTAGTTTATTTTGATATAAATTAATATGGGTTTTGAGTTTTTAAACGCAAATTATAATTTTTTAAGTTCTGAGTATTATGGAATTATTTAGATAATTTTAAAAGATATTTTTATGAAATAAAAATTTATAATATGTCTAAAATATCATAGTTACTATATATTAAATTTGAGGATTTTTAGACAAGAGGAGATAGGCCTAAAAATTGTGTTTCTGAAATTTTTCATAAGTTACCTTATAATGTAACGTTTTTAATGTAACGAAAATTAAAGTATGACTTATTAATAAACTTTATAGGTTGGAAATAATATAATAAGACTAAACTAACATTTAATACAGAATGTTAATAAATATTTTTAGGTATCAACTTTTAAGTGAAGTAAAAATTAAATAGATGTACATATATACATATATACATATATATATATATATAAGAAATAAAATAGTAACTTAGGTTAAATCAAGGAGTTAAATTAATCTACATTTTTATTAATTATATAATGTGGATGTTAATATACTGAATTGAAACTAAGGAAAATAATTTATTTTATAAACCATATATTGGATGTAGATATGGGTAAAGTTAATAGAAATAAATAAATACAATAAAACTACATAAAGAATGTCTTGAATAAATCCTAAGATATATACATAAAAAAAAGAAATAAAATACCTTATAGAAAATAGAATATGAAGGGATTAATAAGTTAAACTAAACCTATACATAATGCTATTAAAAGAATATTATATGAGGTGGTATTAAATTATGGTTATGAAATTAAACTTATGGAGTTACCTTTTAATTTCTAAGATTATATAAACCATATTAAAATACATATATTATATTATTTGTCAATGACGAGAATGTAAATCTATAATTGGGTTAAGTAATTTATAAGTTAAGACTTAGGAGAATTTGTAATTAGATTACATAAAATGTTACACAAATAGATCTTATTATATAATTAATAATTAAATAAATGAAACACTTTTACATCTAATTGAGAAGTGGATTAATAAGCCTGGATTTAATCATTTCATAACATTTATAGTTTGGAACAATAACCTAATGTTTTAAGATAAAATCATTAAAAGGATTATGATATAAACTATGATTAGGAAATTAATCTAAATAATAATCCTTCAGTTTCTTAAAAATTAGATAAGCCATATAAAATACATTTATTACCAATATTCAAAATGGGAGATTATAATTAAGTAATGTATTTAGTAGTAGAACTTGTAGAAGAGTTGTAAATGGAAATTAGATATTTAAACTTTTGAACCTTAATCGGATGGAACTAAGTTACATAAGATATTATATTGATCTACTTTACGACACTAGAAATATTAATATGTTGTTTGAATATGAAATACGAGAACTTTTCAGAATAGATTATCTTATTAAATAATTGTCAATTTCACTTATGGATGAGGATTTAATTCTTAGATAAATTTTACCTTATGTTAAGATATAATGCTTATCCTAAAACATAATAAAGGAAATTAATTTATTAAGTTATCCCTTTGAAACCTTAGGTTTTGTAAGCAATTTAAAATGTATTTATGACTTAAGTGTATCGAAGTTAGTAAAAGGATTATACATAGTCTATGGAGGGAAGGTGTGTACAATAAAACATTTAGGAAATTAAATGTAAGTAAGGATACATAAAAGGTTATCTTAAAACACCTTATTATATAGGTGATAATAAAACAAATAATATATCTTGTGAATACTAAATGTAAGAGTTTGATAAGTCTAAGTTAATTATAATATAGTTATTTCAATATGAGAAGTAATTCAACATCTTATGACAAGATTATTAGATGGTTATAATAAAAAGTCATTCTCAACTAAGGATATGATAATTGAGTTTAGTGGCTCAATTAAGTTATAGTAAAATGTATATACAACACTATGATTTATATATACAAGATGTAGATCTTAATTAAGTTAAGGGGAAAACTTAATCATAATGGATTATTTAGTAATATTGATAAAATACATAATCATTACATTGTAAATAATAGTATAATATTCTAAGATAAACCTATCATAGGTCATAATACGATGTTTATTCTAAATTAAGAATAAAAGTATTGAGCTTAAGAATTGTTATTGAAATTCTAAGGTTGATTGAATAACATAAAATGCATTTATGACATAAGGGTCTCAAGAGTCTTGAATTGAGAATTAAAGTTAAGTATGAGTAAAGTGGATAAGAGTGTAACAATTAACAAGTGTTAATAACATACATTCCCTAGTCTTACTGAAATACCCCAAATTAATAAAACATGGATTAAATATTTAATTACATTAATTAAGGCCTAAACATGCCTTAAAAGTCAACTGAGAACAACAGTGGTCAACACAAAACAAGATGTTGCACCCTTTGACTGTTTAGGGTAAATAAATACCCAAATGAACTACTTAGTACCTAAAAATTTGTCCTAAGCATATTAACACATTACTAAACATACTACAACCATTGGACAACACTCCAACACAAAGAACAAGCATTTACATGCTTCAAGGTCAAATAGAGCAAAAAGGTGCTCTAAGAATACCTTAAAGGTCTAATGACCTCTAAATGATATAAAATTGGATACCATGATCAAATATCATGTAAGGACACAACAACCGTTTCAAGGAAACATAGCTCAGAAAACCTCGCCGCACAAAAACGTGCACTAAAACTCCTTAAGCACGTTTTTGTGTAATTGCCTTCTAAATTGGTTTTAATTGGGCTAAAGATTATAATTACCTTTAATATGATAAAATATCATATTATATCATGTTAGGATTTAATTCCAGGAATTTACAATTTAATATTAAAATATTAATAAAACACCAAAGTGGGGCCCGTTTGGGTCAACATTGACTAAGTTGTCAATGTTACCATTGACCACAAATGGACTGCATAAAATTGGTTCACTAATCTCTAAACAGACCAAGAGACAGTCCCATGTGACAATTAAATATGCTACTTTTCTTTTGCATAAAATAAGAAAAAGTGAACTTTTACATATAAAACTAAAAAGTAACTTACCTCTTGCCTACCCATGTGAGTGCAGCCTATTGATGAGCCTCATTTCCCCTCATTATTCGGTGGCTCCAAGCAAAAACAGACACTGCTTGGTGACTCACCTTTGACTATCTTATTATATGACATTATTTACACCATTATGGAATCAATTATGCACAAAATAATTCCCCCACCTCACTACTACACAATCAAGGACGGCGGCCCCCTTGCCTTGTCTCCACCGAATTTCCAACACCAATCAAGGCTTGGTGAGTCATCAAGTCACTTAAATCAAAAAAAAAAATGCAAAAATGTTTTAAGCCAAAATTAGGTCATCTTCCTTCATTACTCCATTCAGCCCGTGAGCTCACTAGCCAAACTCTCCCTTTGGCTCCTCTTGACCGAAGGTAAGTATTCCAAGCTCCATTGGAGAGAGCTCAAGCTCTAGGTAAGCTCCAAGGCATGAAAATGCCCATTTTCTTCATCTTTCTTTCCTTTTTCCATTGATCTAGACTCCAACCTTTTCTATCATCTATGTAGAGTATTTTGGAGGTTAAAGGAAGATTAATTTTCGGCCATAACCATCTAAGGAGGAAAGTTCAAGTCCTTGACCATTAAGGTAAAATGTGCTCTAAGCACATATCTCTTCTTCCTTGTGATTTCGGTTGTAAACCTTGTTCCCTAGCCTTATTTTCTTCTCCTTTTCATGTGGATTCAGTTGGTATAACCAAGATCTACAAGGAGTAGCTAGATCCAAGCCAAAAACGCCATTTTTGGATCTTAAAACAGGTAAAACTTAGCTATCGTTCCAAGCTAACTACCCACGGTTTTATACCTTTTCTCTTAGAGTGTTTTGATACTCTTTATTTCTGGAAAAATAGGGCGAGATCTTCCCAACCAAACTTGAAGATCTAAGGTGAAAATCAATGATTTTCGTGATTTAAATTACTTCTTGAAATACCCTTAATTAATTTAAATTAATTTAGGGGATTTCTTTTATTAAACCTTTAATAATATTATTAAGTATTAAATTATTATATGGAATGAGGAATATTAAATTATTATATGGAATTATGAATATTAATTATTATATGGAATTATGAATATAAATTATTATATGGGGTTGTGAGATTTATTAGGGGTTTTCTCCTAATTATATATATTATTGTATATATATGAATTTAATAATAAGATTTATAAGTCAATAAATCTTGGGGAAATTTCTAAACACTCCAAATATATTATAAAGATTTTAGGAAGTGTTGGAACATTGTTTTGAAACATAAAAGTCAATATAAAATTCTAGAAACCTTAAAGCTTATTAAGCCTTGCTAGAGTTGACTTTTTGAGAATGGTCAAACCAGGCCATGAAACCTATACCAAAAAATAGGTTATGAAAAACCATGAAGATCGATAAAAAGAACGTCAAAAACGGATCATCCTAGCCAAAGTTATGCTAGTTTGAAGTTTAGAGCCAAAATTTCATAAAGTGCCACGTGTCGGCCTCTCGTGCGTCCCAACACTTAGCTGATTTTTACCTCCTTGTTTTTCTCCAGCAAACAACCGATTTTGACCTAACTTGTGACGGCTATATCTTCTTCTTATCTTTCAATATTTTTCAAAGCCGTCTTCTTTATTCTCTTCTCCTTTGAATCATCTTCACAACCGTAACTCATACAAACCCTAAACCCTTCTACATCAACGGGAAAATCGTTCTCAAGTTGGCACCTTTCACAGTCGTAACCCAGATTTCCTATTCCCTTCGAATTCAGGTAAATTCGTCTAGCCATAAATCCTTCGTTTCTCAACCAAACTTTGATTTCTTTAGCTCGTTGTGTAGATCTCTAATCCGTCTACAATTCTTATGTTTATGCCCAAGCCTGAATCATAACCGTTTGGAAGTTATAGTCGCTCAAAGTTCCGGATTTTTCAGCACATAAAATCATACCGAAACAGAGAGGTAAACTCGTAACTTTCGGGTCAATTTTCTTTCTGTATAATGCGAGTTAGGATTAGTTCTAGTTATCCATGTGTAGATCTAAGTTTCATCTTTCTAATGAGCCCAAAAACAAAGCCTAAATCGATCTGTGCAATAACTTATAGATCCTCGAAGTTTGCTTCACGAACTGGTCGGAAGTTCGAGTTTTTCCAGAACCCGATCTCGAAATCACTTCGATTCGAGCAATTCCGGTGAGCTTTCTTCAAATTCCTCCGATTATGCTAACCGGTTTTACAATTCCGACCTAACCCATGTTTCAATTGTGTCAATTACGCTCTAGATTAGGAGAATTTGGCGAATTATAATCCGAATCGTATTCTGTTCTAATATAAACCCTAACCTTCGAATTGAATTCGAAACTCGATGAATACTGCATGATAATTGGGGAAATCGGTACCATTAGAACCGGAATTCGATTTCGAATCCACAGAAACAAGAATCGTTGAATTTCGTTCTGTAGATCGAGAGATATAGGTGAATTAGTACTCGGTTTCGATTTGAGTTCTCTGAAGAACTCGCGCAATACAGGCCGTCCGATCTCAGTTAATAAAGATGGACGGCCACGATTAAAACATACGATTTTAAAGTATAAGTTTTTTATTGTTTCCAGGAATAAACCCTAACTTGTTTAATTAATTTAAGTACCTTCCCGAATGTATTTTGACTTGAAATTTTAACCACAGATTCCTTATAAAGTCTAGTTTATTTGATATAAATTAATATGGTTTTTGAGTTTGTAAACGTAAGATATAATTTTTGCAAGTTTCGGTTATTGTGGAATTATCTGGATAAATTTAAAGGATATCTTTGTGAAATAAAAATTTTATAACATGTCTAAAATGTTATAGTTACTGTATATTAAGTTTGGGAATTTTTGGGCAACGGTAAAAGGTTTTAAAAATTGTGTTTATGAGTTTTTCATAAGAATAACCTATAATATAAGGTTTTTAATGTAATCAAAAATTAAAGTATGGTTTGTTAATTAACTTTTAAGCTGGGGAAAATAAGGGGAACTAAATTAACATTTTATAACAGTAAGTTTATAGATGTTTTTGTATTAGCTTTTAAGAGAAGTGAAATTATTTACACTTATGTATATATACTACTTACTTAAGTAGGAACTTATATAAATTAAGGAATTTAATTATCCAACATTTTATTTACCATATTATATGGGAGTTAATATTCTTAATTAAAACTAAGGAATATATATATATATATATATATATATATATATATATATACATATACATATATGTAAAAGAAATAAAATAGTAACTTAGGTTAAATCAAGGAGCTAAATTAATCTACATTTATATTAATTATATAATATGGTAGTTAATATATTTAACTAAAACTAAGGGAAATACTTTATTTTATAAACCATAAATCAGTTTTGGGTATGTCTACAAGATATTAGGTATAATTAAATACAATAGAATTTCTTAAGGAGTGTTCTGGATAAATCTTAATATATTTAGGTACATGTATATATTTAGTCAATGTCCACAATGTAAATCTATAATTGGGTTAAGAAATTAATAAGTTGAAATTTAGGAATATTTGTAACTAGTTTACATAAAGTGTTACACAAATAGATCTTATTATATAATTGATACTAAAATGAATGGAATACTTTTACATTTAAATGTTCTTATTATATAAAAAAAATAATAAAGTAAATGAGTTACTTTTACATCTAAATGTGAAGAGGATAAATAAGTCTAGATTTAATCATTTCTTAATATTTATAGTATTGAGTAATAACTTAATATTTTGAGATAAAATCATTAAAAGGGATTATGGTATAAGACTATATTAAACTATGATTAGGAAATTACTCTAAATAATAATCCTTAAGTTTCTTAGAATTAGTTAGCCATATAAAATACATTTATTACTAATATTCAAGATGTGAGTTTATAAATAAGTGTTGTACATAATAGTTAAAGATTTACTAAAAGGTTTATAAATAGAAATTAGATACATAAACCTTTGAACCTTTATTTAGAGGAACTAAGTTACATAAGAGGCTATAAGGATTTACCTTTTGACACGGGAAAATATGTGTCATTTGAATATAAGGTATGGGGATTTTTCATAATAGATTATCTTATTAAATAATTAACAATTTCACTTACGAACCAGAATTTAATTCCTGGATAAATTCTACTTATGTAGATATATTGTCCATCCTAAATACAATAAAGGAAATTAATTTATTAGGTTATTCTTTTGAAACTTTAGGTTTTGTAAACAAAATAAAACATTTAGGAAATTAAATGTAAGTAAGGATACATAAAAGGGTTATACTAAACACCTTATTATATAGGTAATAATGAAGCAAATAATGTACCTTGTGAACACTAAATGTAAGGGTTCGATAAGTCCAAGTCAACTATAATATAGTTGTTTCAAGGTGAAAAGTAATTTAACATCTTATGTCAAGATTATTAGCTGGATGTAAAAAAAGGCCATTCTGAACTAAAGATAAGATAATTGAGTTTAGTAGCTCAAAAAGTTATACTAAAATGCATCTACAACACTACGATTTCAGTATACAGGATGTAGATCTTAATTAAGTTAAGGGGGAAGACTTAGTTATAATGGATTATCTAGTAGATATTGATAAAGATACATAGTCAATAAATTGTGAAATAATAGTATAGTATTCTAAGATAAACCCATCATTGGTCATAACACGATGTATGTCCTAAAGTAAGAATAAAAGTATTGAGCTAAGAATTGTTATTGAAATTCTAAGATTGATTGAATAACGTATAATGCACTTATGTTATAAAGGTCTTTAATGTGGGAATTAAGGTTAAGTATGGGTAAAGTGGATAGGATGGACAATTAGCCAATGTTGATCGAATACATTCCTTGATCTTACCACCTTGGCTATACAACGTTCTTAGATAACACAAAGATTATACATAACATTTAAGTGAGGGCTTAAAGATAATTGAGACTTTGAAATAAGTAAGGAGTTTATTTAAGCGTAACTAGGCTACAAGTGATTGATGGTAGATTATCTTTAATATTCTTCAGAGTACTGTTGATTGTTTGCGCAAGTTGATTGAACTGCTACAGCGTTATCCAGGTACGATTTCTCGTACTCAGCTTGATGTGTTTTGGACTTTATGGAATGTGTTTACGATTTCTCGTACTCCGATATTTTTAATGGTGTTGACTTGTGGAATGTTTTGGAAAACGCTAACTGGCTTTAAGAGGATTTTCTAAGAAAAAAAATGGTTGTGTGACTAACTCAGCTTGTGTGACTAACTGAGCCTTGGATGTGGAACTCACTTGGGTATTGGTTTCTTCTACTTTGCCCGTTAGACATTGGCTGCTTAGGGTTTACGCTTCTGCACTCTGTAGGACTGAGTGTTTTGGTATTGCTCTGGGTAGTTGGTGATCTAGCGGATTTTTGGAAAGGTCAATCTTGGAAATCTTCTTTCGACGTGCGCTCGCGTCTTTAATGTGAACAGTAGGGGGCTGTATATCCCCGCCCATAGGGGCATTGATATTAAACAGTAAAGGGCTGTATATCCTTGTCCTGAGAGGACGTAGTTAACAGTAAGGGGCTGTATTCCCCTGTCCTTAATGGACGTTCTTGGCGTGGGGGCCATCTCTCCCAGTTGGTTTCATTCCATTCTTGAGTTGCTGGTTTTGGTTTTCTCTCATTCCTTCTAGTCCCGTGACTACATGGTCTTCTACTCCAACTTGGAAATGGATCTAACATAAGTAATGATTGTTCCTACTCTTGGTGTGGTGTTATTTACTAACTTTACTCTATGTTATTTGTCTCCTTTGAAATGTTATGTTTGACTTGGTGTTTTAAAAGGTGTTTTTGTTTCGCTATGTTTTGTTAAGTGCTGTTTTCAAGTTATTGTTTATTCTCAAGTTATATTAATTTTGTTTTAGAGAATAGTACCAGTTCCATTCCAGGAACTGACTCACCCCTCCCGGGTGGGCTGCTTGGTTTCATCTTGCAGTTACAATTGATTTACAGGTGGCCACGAAAGAATGAGCGTTTGGGATGGGACTAGGTTTTGTGGAGAGTTAATGTGTTTAATTTCTATTATGTTTGTGTTAAGTTTTTCTCGAGTTCAGACCGTAGCTTTTGTAGATTGTAAGTTGTAATTGGTGAGGTTTGGTGCCGGGTGTTTGGAACCCATGGTGTCTAATCGCCTTAGAGTTTTATTTCCGCTGTATTTATGGTTAATAGGGGCGTTACCAAAGTGGTATCAGAGCGTAGTTACGCTCTGAACCCGAGAAAACAAGCCGAGTGAATACTTAGATTATAGGTGCACTTAAACTGGGAACTGGGGTAGAATTGGGAAGTAGGACTCTAGTAAGGCACACTCCTAACCCTTTTTGGAATTGTGAACGATTCCTTTACACACTTTTCTTTTGTGAATGTCTGTTGAGTGTGATGTTTTTATACCCGTTCCAACAATAAACTTCAGAAATATAATATATAGGTTTGGAACCCTAATTAAGTACGATAAGATTTTGGTTGAGATAAACCAATATTAAGCTATTTTTCAAAAGCATACTCATGGAGAATACATTGCTAAAAATGCAATCCTTTGAAAGCTGGTACACAAATTCCTGGAATGGTAAAGAATACTTTTGGTTGAAAACAGTATCCAATAGAACTTTAAATAACTAAATTAGTATTGATATTATGTTTGAAGGTACTTCATCCTTTAAAGCTTGCAAATAAATCTCAAGTACTCTTGGTACAAATTATTACCTAAAGATAATTTTAAGATAAATCTTAAGTCTAGAAAATTATTAAGCTAACAAGAACCAGCGTATTAGAAAAGATCACATCTGAACTTGTAAAACACATTAAAACTCTATGTTAACTTTAGAAAGAAAACACATAAACCTAACACCCTACGGAAGTGCCTGGTGCACGAACTCCTAGGCTGAAAGTAGTGGGGGTGCACACCCACTTCTGGAAGTTTAGGGGCTAAAAGACACACTAAGAGTGATATTTACCAAAGCCACCATTATCTAAGGGAATACTAAGATTTAGTAATCAGGAGAATACTTACATAGAACAAACCCGAAGAAAAATAATCACCAAGATGAGTGAGTTTTCATTAGACTAGTTCATTTGACTTAAAATTTTATATAGAGTCCCTATCTTGAAAATAAATTTTAAGATAAAGAAATCAGATTTTGGAGCTACATTATAATTGATAAGAACTTCCTTAGATTCTCCCTTGGGTGAGATTATGTAAATATATAATAAGTAAATTTTATAAAGTAACACTGAATGAATCATCTAAAATACGATAAGTAATTATAAAAACAATTGAAACTTGAAAAGTCACAGAAAATATTTATCTTATAAAGTTTTAACATATGGTTGACTAATAAACCCTTGGAGATGATTTTGGAAGATTATTAAGGATTATTAAATGATCTGAAATATTATTATAAACTACTCAAATACGTTACACCTGGTTTATAGCTTGATAATATAATTGATATGATAAATGATCACATATGGACATATAATTCGTATCCGTCATTAAATGAATGGATAATAATCATAAGTAAAATTTTATAACCACCAAGGAAATACAAATACATAACATCAAGAGATACAGATATATAACGATCATAGATATAATCAACGGTGCAGTAAAATTCAACAAAGCGGGTTAATAAGGTGTTGAATTCTTTGAATTGCCATTAGTAGCGGTACGAGGGCGTACCTTAGCTCTTTTAAGGGGGATATGCTGGCATACTCCTCCTTCGTTATCTCATCCGGATTATGCCTCGTTGTATTAGCAAAGGGAGAACAGTATTAGCAGAATGAGAGGTGTTTGTATGTGCTTGGTTTTTGCATTATGACTCAGTATGTGACTTTTGATTTTCATCATGCTATATCTTGGTATATCCTGATTCAGTTTGATTTTGAGTAATCTTGAGTGGAATGTTGTTACGGAAATGGATGGAAATAAAGGATTGGTTTGGGTATGGAATTTCATTGGAACTTTTTATTGTCTCAGCACACCCGAAGCGGTGTGAGTGCTTATTAGTTGATTTTTAAACTTCGAGGCGAAGTTTCTTTTAAGGGGGATATGCTGAAATACCCCTAAATTAATTTAAATTAATTTAGGGGATTTCTTTTATTAAACCTTTAATAATATTATTAAGTATTAAATTATTATATGGAATGAGGAATATTAAATTATTATATGGAATTATGAATATTAAATTATTATATGGAATTATGAATATTAAATTATTATGGGGTTGTGAGATTTATTTAGGGGTTTTCTCCTAATTATTATATATTATTGTATAGTATTATGAATTTAATAATAAGATTTATAAGTCAATAAATCTTGGGGAAATTTCTAAACACTCCAATATATTATAAAGATTTTAGGAAGTGTTGGAACATTGTTTTGAAACATAAAAGTCAATATAAAATTCTAGAAACCTTAAAGCTTATTAAGCCTTGCTAGAGTTGACTTTTTGAGAATGGTCAAACCAGGCCATGAAACCTATACCAAAAAATAGGTTATGAAAAACCATGAAGATCGATAAAAGAACGTCAAAAACGGATCATCCTAGCCAAAGTTATGCTAGTTTGAAGTTTAGAGCCAAAATTTCATAAAGTGCCACGTGTCGGCCTCTCGTGCGTCCCAACACTTAGCTGATTTTTACCTCCTTGTTTTTCTCCAGCAAACAACCGATTTTGACCTAACTTGTGACGGCTATATCTTCTTCATCTTTCAATATTTTTCAAAGCCGTCTTCTTTATTCTCTTCTCCTTTGAATCATCTTCACAACCGTAACTCATACAAACCCTAAACCCTTCTACATCAACGGGAAAATCGTTCTCAAGTTGGCACCTTTCACAGTCGTAACCCAGATTTCCTATTCCCTTCGAATTCAGGTAAATTCGTCTAGCCATAAATCCTTCGTTTCTCAACCAAACTTTGATTTCTTTAGCTCGTTGTGTAGGTCTCTAATCCGTCTACAATTCTTATGTTTATGCCCAAGCCTGAATCATAACCGTTTGGAAGTTATAGTCGCTCAAAGTTCCGGATTTTTCAGCACATAAAATCATACCGAAACAGAGAGGTAAACGCGTAACTTTCGGGTCAATTTTCTTTCTGTATAATGCGGTTAGGATTAGTTCTAGTTATCCATGTGTCTAAGTTTCATCTTTCTAATGAGCCCAAAAACAAAGCCTAAATCGATCTGTGCAATAACTTATAGATCCTCGAAGTTTGCTTCACGAACTGGTCGGAAGTTCGAGTTTTTCCAGAACCCGATCTCGAAATCACTTCGATTCGAGCAATTCCGGTGAGCTTTCTTCAAATTCCGATTATGCTAACCGGTTTTACAATTCCGACCTAACCCATGTTTCAATTGTGTCAATTACGCTCTAGATTAGGAGAATTTGGCGAATTATAATCCGAATCGTATTCTGTTCTAATATAAACCCTAACCTTCGAATTGAATTCGAAACTCGATAATACTGCATGATAATTGGGGAAATCGGTACCATTAGAACCGGAATTCGATTTCGAATCCACAGAAACAAGAATCGTTGAATTTCGTTCTGTAGATCGAGAGATATAGGTGAATTAGTACTCGGTTTCGATTTGAGTTCTCTGAAGAACTCGCGCAATACAGGCCGTCCGATCTCAGTTAATAAAGATGGACGGCCACGATTAAAACATACGATTTTAAAGTATAAGTTTTTGTATTGTTTCCAGGAATAAACCCTAACTTGTTTAATTAATTTAAGTACCTTCCCGAATGTATTTTGACTTGAAATTTTAACCACAGATTCCTTATAAAGTCTAGTTTATTTTGATATAAATTAATATGGTTTTTGAGTTTGTAAACGTAAGATATAATTTTTGCAAGTTTCGGTTATTGTGGAATTATCTGGATAAATTTAAAGGATATCTTTGTGAAATAAAAATTTTATAACATGTCTAAAATGTTATAGTTACTGTATATTAAGTTTGGGAATTTTTGGGCAACGGTAAAAGGTTTTAAAAATTGTGTTTATGAGTTTTTCATAAGAATAACCTATAATATAGGTTTTTAATGTAATCAAAAATTAAAGTATGGTTTGTTAATTAACTTTTAAGCTGGGGAAAATAAGGGGAACTAAATTAACATTTTATAACAGTAAGTTTATAGATGTTTTTGTATTAGCTTTTAAGAGAAGTGAAATTATTTACACTTATGTATATATACTTACTTAAGTAGGAACTTATATAAATTAAGGAATTTAATTATCCAACATTTTATTTACCATATTATATGGGAGTTAATATTCTTAATTAAAACTAAGGAATATATATATATATATATATATATAATATATTATTTACACTATATGTAAAAGAAATAAAATAGTAACTTAGGTTAAATCAAGGAGCTAAATTAATCTACATTTATATTAATTATATAATATGGTAGTTAATATATTTAACTAAAACTAAGGGAAATACTTTATTTTATAAACCATAAATCAGTTTTGGGTATGTCTACAAGATATTAGGTATAATTAAATACAATAGAATTTCTTAAGGAGTGTTCTGGATAAATCTTAATATATTTAGGTACATGTATATATTTAGTCAATGTCCACAATGTAAATATATAATTGGGTTAAGAAATTAATAAGTTGAAATTTAGGAATATTTGTAACTAGTTTACATAAAGTGTTACACAAATAGATCTTATTATATAATTGATACTAAAATGAATGGAATACTTTTACATTTAAATGTTCTTATTATATAATTAAATAATAAAGTAAATGAGTTACTTTTACATCTAAATGTGAAGAGGATAAATAAGTCTAGATTTAATCATTTCTTAATATTTATAGTATTGAGTAATAACTTAATATTTGAGATAAAATCATTAAAAGGGATTATGGTATAAGACTATATTAAACTATGATTAGGAAATTACTCTAAATAATAATCCTTAAGTTTCTTAGAATTAGTTAGCCAATAAAATACATTTATACTAATATTCAAGATGTGAGTTTATAAATAAGTTTGTACATAATAGTTAAAGATTTACTAAAAGGTTTATAAATAGAAATTAGATACATAAACCTTTGAACCTTTATTTAGAGGAACTAAGTTACATAAGGGCTATAAGGATTTACCTTTTGACACGGGAAATATTAATGTGTCATTTGAATATAAGGTATGGGGATTTTCATAATAGATTATCTTATTAAATAATTAACAATTTCACTTACGAACCAGAATTTAATTCCTGGATAATTCTACTTTATGTAGATATATTGTCCATCCTAAATACAATAAAGGAAATTAATTTATTAGGTTATTCTTTGAAACTTTAGGTTTTGTAAACAAAATAAAACATTTAGGAAATTAAATGTAAGTAAGGATACATAAAAGGGTTATACTAAACACCTTATTATATAGGTAATAATGAAGCAAATAATGTACCTTGTGAACACTAAATGTAAGGGTTCGATAAGTCCAAGTCAACTATAATATAGTTGTTTCAAGGTGAAAAGTAATTTAACATCTTATGTCAAGATTAGCTGGATGTAAAAAAGGCCATTCTGAACTAAAGATAAGATAATTGAGTTTAGTAGCTCAAATAAGTTATACTAAAATGCATCTACAACACTACGATTTCAGTATACAGGATGTAGATCTTAATTAAGTTAAGGGGGAAGACTTAGTTATAATGGATTATCTAGTAGATATTGATAAAGATACATAGTCAATAAATTGTGAAATAATAGTATAGTATTCTAAGATAAACCCATCATTGGTCATAACACGATGTATGTCCTAAAGTAAGAATAAAGTATTGAGCTTAAGAATTGTTATTGAAATTCTAAGATTGATTGAATAACGTATAATGCACTTATGTTATAAAGGTCTTTAATGTGGGAATTAAGGTTAAGTATGGGTAAAGTGGATAGGAGTGGACAATTAGCCAATGTTGATCGAATACATTCCTTGATCTTACCACCTTGGGCTATACAACGTTCTTAGATAACACAAAGATTATACATAACATTTAAGTGAGGGCTTAAAAGATAATTGAGACTTTGAAATAAGAGTAAGGAGTTATTTAAGCGTAACATAGGCTACAAGTGATTGATGGTAGATTATCTTTAATATTCTTCAGAGTACTGTTGATTGTTTGCGCAAGTTGATTAGAACTGCTACAGCGTTATCCAGGTACGATTTCTCGTACTCAGCTTGATGTGTTTTGGACTTTATGGAATGTGTTGTACGATTTCTCGTACTCCGATATTTTTAATGGTTGACTTGTGGAATGTTTTGGAAAACGCTAACTGGCTTTAAGAGGATTTTCTAAGAAAAAAAATGGTTGTGTGACTAACTCAGCTTGTGTGACTAACTGAGCCTTGGATGTGGAACTCACTTGGGTATTGGTTTCTTCTACTTGGTTGCCCGTTAGACATTGGCTGCTTAGGGTTTACGCTTCTGCACTCTGTAGGACTGAGTGTTTTGGTATTGCTCTGGGTAGTTGGTGATCTAGCGGGATTTTTGGAAAAGGTCAATCTTGGAAATCTTTCTTTCGACGTGCGCGCGTCTTTAATGTGAACAGTAGGGGGCTGTATATCCCTCGCCCATAGGGGCATTGATATTAAACAGTAAAGGGCTGTATATCCCTTGTCCTGAGAGGACGTAGTTAACAGTAAGGGGCTGTATATCCCCTGTCCTTAATGGACGTTCTTGGCGGTGGGGGCCATCTCTCCCAGTTGGTTTCATTCCATTCTTGAGTTGCTGGTTTTGGTTTTCTCTCATCATCATTCCTAGTCCTCGTGACTACATGGGTCTTTCTACTCCAACTTGGAAATGGATCTAACATAAGTAATGATTGTTCACTAACTCTTGGTGTGGTGTTATTTACTAACTTTACTCTTATGTTATTTGTCTCCTTTGAAATGTTATGTTTGACTTGGTGTTTTAAAAGGGTGTTTTGTTTCGCTATTTTGTTTAAGTGCTGTTTTCAAGTTATTGTTTATTCTCAAGTTATATTAAAGTTTTGTTTAGAGAATAGTACCAGTTCCATTCCAGGGAACTGACTCACCCCTCCCGGGGTGGGCTGCTTGGTTTCATCTTGCAGGTACGAATTGATTTACAGGTGGCCACGAAGAGAATGAGCGTTTGGGATGGGACTAGGTTTTGTGGAGAGTTAATGTGTTTAATTTCTATTATGTTTGTGTTAAGTTTTTCTCGAGTTCAGACCGTAGCTTTGTAGATTGTAAGTTGTAATTGGTGAGGTTTGGTGCCGGGTGTTTGGAACCCGATGGTCTGTAATCGCCTTAGAGTTTTATTTCCGCTGTATTTATGGTTAATAGGGGCGTTACAGAAAGTGGTATCAGAGCGTAGTTACGCTCTGAACCCGAGAAAACAAGCCGAGTGAAATACTTAGATTATAGGTGCACTTAAAACTGGGGAACTGGGGTAGAATTGGGAAGTGAGGACTCTAGTAAGGCACGACTCCTAACCCTTTTTGGAATTGTGAACGATTCCTTTACACACTTTTCTTTTGTGAATGTCTGTTGAGTGTGATGTGTTGTTATACCGTTCCAACAATAAACTTCAGAAATATATATATATATATAGGTTTGGAACATCCTATATTAAGTACGATAAGATTTTGGTTGAGATAAACCAAATATTAAGCTATTTTTCAAAAGCATACTCATGGAGAATACATTGCTAAAAATGCAATCCTTTGAAAGCTGGTACACAAATTCCTGGAATGGTAAAGAATACTTTTGGTTGAAAACAGTATCCAAATAGAACTTTAAATAACTAAATTAGTATTGATATTATGTGAAGGTACTTCAATTCCTTTAAAGCTTGCAAATAAATCTCAATACTACTTGGTACAAATTATTACCTAAAGATAATGTTTAAGATAAATCTTAAGTCTAGAAATTATTAAGCTAACAAGACCAGTAGCGTATTAGAAAAGATCAACATCTGAACTTGTAAAACACATTAAAACTCTATGTTAACTTTAGAAAGAAACACATAAACCTAACACCCTACGGGAAGTGCCTGGTGCGACGAACTCCTAGGCTGAAAGTAGTGGGGGTGCACACCCACTTCTGGAAGTTTAGGGGCTAAAAGACACACTAAGAGTGATATTTACCAAAAGCCACCATTATCTAAGGGAATACTAAGATTTAGTAATCAGGAGAATACTTACATAGAACAAACCCGAAAAAAATAATCACCAAGAGTGAGTGAGTTTTCATTAGACTAGTTCATTTGACTTAAAATTTTATATAGAGTCCCTATCTTGAAAAATAAATTTTAAGATAAAGAAATCAGATTTTGGAGCTACATTATAATTGATAAGAACTTCCTTAGATTCTCCCTTGGGTGAGATTATGTAAATATAAATAAGTAAATTTTATAAAGTAAACACTGAATGAATCATCTAAAATACGATAAGTAATTATAAAAACAATTGAAACTTGAAAAGTCACAGAAAATATTTATCTTATAAAGTTTTAACATATGGTTGACTAATAAACCCTTGGAGATGATTTTGGAAGATTATTAAGGATTATTAAATGATCTGAAATATTATTATAAACTACTCAAATACGTTACACCTGGTTTATAGCTTGATAATATAATTGATATGATAAATGATCACATATGGACATATAATTCGTATCCGTCATTAAATGAATGGATAATAATCATAAGGTAAAATTTTATAACCACCAAGGAAATACAAATACATAACAATCAAGAGATACAGATATATATAACGATCATAGATATAATCAACGGTGCAGTAAAATTCAACAAAGCGGGTTAATAAGGTGTTGAATTCTTTGAATGTGCCATTAGTAGCGGTACGAGGGCGTACCTTAGCTCTTTTAAGGGGGATATGCTGGCATACTCCTCCTTCGTTATCTCATCCGGATTATGCCTCGTTGTATTATTAGCAAAGGGAGAACAGTATTAGCAGAATGAGAGGTGTTTGTATGTGCTTGGTTTTTGCATTATGACTCAGTATGTGACTTTTGATTTTCATCATGCTATATCTTGGTATATCCTGATTCAGTTTGATTTTGAGTAATCTTGAGTGGAATGTTGTTACGGAAATGGATGGAAATAAAGGATTGGTTGGGTATGGAATTTCATTGGAACTTTTATTGTCTCAGCACACCCGAAGCGGTGTGAGTGCTTATTAGTTGATTTTTAAACTTCGAGGCGAAGTTTCTTTTAAGGGGGATATGCTGAAATACCCCTAAATTAATTTAAATTAATTTAGGGGATTTCTTTTATTAAACCTTTAATAATATTATTAAGTATTAAATTATTATATGGAATGAGGAATATTAAATTATTATATGGAATTATGAATATTAAATTATTATATGGAATTATGAATATTAAATTATTATATGGGGTTGTGAGATTTATTTAGGGGTTTTCTCCTAATTATTATATATTATTGTATAGTATTATGAATTTAATAATAAGATTTATAAGTCAATAAATCTTGGGGAAATTTCTAAACACTCCAAATATATTATAAAGATTTTAGGAAGTGTTGGAACATTGTTTTGAAACATAAAAGTCAATATAAAATTCTAGAAACCTTAAAGCTTATTAAGCCTTGCTAGAGTTGACTTTTTGAGAATGGTCAAACCAGGCCATGAAACCTATACCAAAAAATAGGTTATGAAAAACCATGAAGATCGATAAAAAGAACGTCAAAAACGGATCATCCTAGCCAAAGTTATGCTAGTTTGAAGTTTAGAGCCAAAATTTCATAAAGTGCCACGTGTCGGCCTCTCGTGCGTCCCAACACTTAGCTGATTTTTACCTCCTTGTTTTTCTCCAGCAAACAACCGATTTTGACCTAACTTGTGACGGCTATATCTTCTTCATCTTTCAATATTTTTCAAAGCCGTCTTCTTTATTCTCTTCTCCTTTGAATCATCTTCACAACCGTAACTCATACAAACCCTAAACCCTTCTACATCAACGGGAAAATCGTTCTCAAGTTGGCACCTTTCACAGTCGTAACCCAGATTTCCTATTCCCTTCGAATTCAGGTAAATTCGTCTAGCCATAAATCCTTCGTTTCTCAACCAAACTTTGATTTCTTTAGCTCGTTGTGTAGATCTCTAATCCGTCTACAATTCTTATGTTTATGCCCAAGCCTGAATCATAACCGTTTGGAAGTTATAGTCGCTCAAAGTTCCGGATTTTTCAGCACATAAAATCATACCGAAACAGAGAGGTAAACTCGTAACTTTCGGGTCAATTTTCTTTCTGTATAATGCGAGTTAGGATTAGTTCTAGTTATCCATGTGTAGATCTAAGTTTCATCTTTCTAATGAGCCCAAAAACAAAGCCTAAATCGATCTGTGCAATAACTTATAGATCCTCGAAGTTTGCTTCACGAACTGGTCGGAAGTTCGAGTTTTTCCAGAACCCGATCTCGAAATCACTTCGATTCGAGCAATTCCGGTGAGCTTTCTTCAAATTCCTCCGATTATGCTAACCGGTTTTACAATTCCGACCTAACCCATGTTTCAATTGTGTCAATTACGCTCTAGATTAGGAGAATTTGGCGAATTATAATCCGAATCGTATTCTGTTCTAATATAAACCCTAACCTTCGAATTGAATTCGAAACTCGATGAATACTGCATGATAATTGGGGAAATCGGTACCATTAGAACCGGAATTCGATTTCGAATCCACAGAAACAAGAATCGTTGAATTTCGTTCTGTAGATCGAGAGATATAGGTGAATTAGTACTCGGTTTCGATTTGAGTTCTCTGAAGAACTCGCGCAATACAGGCCGTCCGATCTCAGTTAATAAAGATGGACGGCCACGATTAAAACATACGATTTTAAAGTATAAGTTTTTTATTGTTTCCAGGAATAAACCCTAACTTGTTTAATTAATTTAAGTACCTTCCCGAATGTATTTTGACTTGAAATTTTAACCACAGATTCCTTATAAAGTCTAGTTTATTTTGATATAAATTAATATGGTTTTTGAGTTTGTAAACGTAAGATATAATTTTTGCAAGTTTCGGTTATTGTGGAATTATCTGGATAAATTTAAAGGATATCTTTGTGAAATAAAAATTTTATAACATGTCTAAAATGTTATAGTTACTGTATATTAAGTTTGGGAATTTTTGGGCAACGGTAAAAGGTTTTAAAAATTGTGTTTATGAGTTTTTCATAAGAATAACCTATAATATAAGGTTTTTAATGTAATCAAAAATTAAAGTATGGTTTGTTAATTAACTTTTAAGCTGGGGAAAATAAGGGGAACTAAATTAACATTTTATAACAGTAAGTTTATAGATGTTTTTGTATTAGCTTTTAAGAGAAGTGAAATTATTTACACTTATGTATATATACTTACTTAAGTAGGAACTTATATAAATTAAGGAATTTAATTATCCAACATTTTATTTACCATATTATATGGGAGTTAATATTCTTAATTAAAACTAAGGAATATATATATATATATATATATATATATATATATATATATATATATATATAACACATATATGTAAAAGAAATAAAATAGTAACTTAGGTTAAATCAAGGAGCTAAATTAATCTACATTTATATTAATTATATAATATGGTAGTTAATATATTTAACTAAAACTAAGGGAAATACTTTATTTTATAAACCATAAATCAGTTTTGGGTATGTCTACAAGATATTAGGTATAATTAAATACAATAGAATTTCTTAAGGAGTGTTCTGGATAAATCTTAATATATTTAGGTACATGTATATATTTAGTCAATGTCCAATGTAAATCTATAATTGGGTTAAGAATTAATAAGTTGAAATTTAGGAATATTTGTAACTAGTTTACATAAAGTGTTACACAAATAGATCTTATTATATAATTGATACTAAAATGAATGGAATACTTTTACATTTAAATGTTCTTATTATATAAAAAAAATAATAAAGTAAATGAGTTACTTTTACATCTAAATGTGAAGAGGATAAATAAGTCTAGATTTAATCATTTCTTAATATTTATAGTATTGAGTAATAACTTAATATTTTGAGATAAAATCATTAAAAGGGATTATGGTATAAGACTATATTAAACTATGATTAGGAAATTACTCTAAATAATAATCCTTAAGTTTCTTAGAATTAGTTAGCCATATAAAATACATTTATTACTAATATTCAAGATGTGAGTTTATAAATAAGTGTTGTACATAATAGTTAAAGATTTACTAAAAGGTTTATAAATAGAAATTAGATACATAAACCTTTGAACCTTTATTTAGAGGAACTAAGTTACATAAGAGGCTATAAGGATTTACCTTTTGACACGGGAAATATTAATGTGTCATTTGAATATAAGGTATGGGGATTTTTCATAATAGATTATCTTATTAAATAATTAACAATTTCACTTACGAACCAGAATTTAATTCCTGGATAAATTCTACTTTATGTAGATATATTGTCCATCCTAAATACAATAAAGGAAATTAATTTATTAGGTTATTCTTTTGAAACTTTAGGTTTTGTAAACAAAATAAAACATTTAGGAAATTAAATGTAAGTAAGGATACATAAAAGGGTTATACTAAACACCTTATTATATAGGTAATAATGAAGCAAATAATGTACCTTGTGAACACTAAATGTAAGGGTTCGATAAGTCCAAGTCAACTATAATATAGTTGTTTCAAGGTGAAAAGTAATTTAACATCTTATGTCAAGATTATTAGCTGGATGTAAAAAAAGGCCATTCTGAACTAAAGATAAGATAATTGAGTTTAGTAGCTCAAATAAGTTATACTAAAATGCATCTACAACACTACGATTTCAGTATACAGATGTAGATCTTAATTAAGTTAAGGGGGAAGACTTAGTTATAATGGATTATCTAGTAGATATTGATAAAGATACATAGTCAATAAATTGTGAAATAATAGTATAGTATTCTAAGATAAACCCATCATTGGTCATAACACGATGTATGTCCTAAAGTAAGAATAAAAGTATTGAGCTTAAGAATTGTTATTGAAATTCTAAGATTGATTGAATAACGTATAATGCACTTATGTTAAAAGGTCTTTAATGTGGGAATTAAGGTTAAGTATGGGTAAAGTGGATAGGAGTGGACAATTAGCCAATGTTGATCGAATACATTCCTTGATCTTACCACCTTGGGCTATACAACGTTCTTAGATAACACAAAGATTATACATAACATTTAAGTGAGGGCTTAAAAGATAATTGAGACTTTGAAATAAGAGTAAGGAGTTTATTTAAGCGTAACATAGGCTACAAGTGATTGATGGTAGATTATCTTTAATATTCTTCAGAGTACTGTTGATTGTTTGCGCAAGTTGATTAGAACTGCTACAGCGTTATCCAGGTACGATTTCTCGTACTCAGCTTGATGTGTTTTGGACTTTATGGAATGTGTTGTACGATTTCTCGTACTCCGATATTTTAATGGTTGACTTGTGGAATGTTTTGGAAAACGCTAACTGGCTTTAAGAGGATTTTCTAAGAAAAAAAATGGTTGTGTGACTAACTCAGCTTGTGTGACTAACTGAGCCTTGGATGTGGAACTCACTTGGGTATTGGTTTCTTCTACTTGGTTGCCCGTTAGACATTGGCTGCTTAGGGTTTACGCTTCTGCACTCTGTAGGACTGAGTGTTTTGGTATTGCTCTGGGTAGTTGGTGATCTAGCGGGATTTTTGGAAAAGGTCAATCTTGGAAATCTTTCTTTCGACGTGCGCGCGTCTTTAATGTGAACAGTAGGGGGCTGTATATCCCTCGCCCATAGGGGCATTGATATTAAACAGTAAAGGGCTGTATATCCCTTGTCCTGAGAGGACGTAGTTAACAGTAAGGGGCTGTATATCCCCTGTCCTTAATGGACGTTCTTGGCGGTGGGGGCCATCTCTCCCAGTTGGTTTCATTCCATTCTTGAGTTGCTGGTTTTGGTTTTCTCTCATTCATTCCTAGTCCTCGTGACTACATGGGTCTTTCTACTCCAACTTGGAAATGGATCTAACATAAGTAATGATTGTTCACTAACTCTTGGTGTGGTGTTATTTACTAACTTTACTCTTATGTTATTTGTCTCCTTTGAAATGTTATGTTTGACTTGGTGTTTTAAAAGGGTGTTTTGTTTCGCTATTTTGTTTAAGTGCTGTTTTCAAGTTATTGTTTATTCTCAAGTTATATTAAAGTTTTGTTTTAGAGAATAGTACCAGTTCCATTCCAGGGAACTGACTCACCCCTCCCGGGGTGGGCTGCTTGGTTTCATCTTGCAGGTACGAATTGATTTACAGGTGGCCACGAAGAGAATGAGCGTTTGGGATGGGACTAGGTTTTGTGGAGAGTTAATGTGTTTAATTTCTATTATGTTTGTGTTAAGTTTTTCTCGAGTTCAGACCGTAGCTTTTGTAGATTGTAAGTTGTAATTGGTGAGGTTTGGTGCCGGGTGTTTGGAACCCGATGGTCTGTAATCGCCTTAGAGTTTTATTTCCGCTGTATTTATGGTTAATAGGGGCGTTACACTTCTCATGGTTAGCTCATGTGTGGAGTTTAATCATGTCTTGTTTTCTACATGAAGACAAGTAAATCAAGCTTTGGAGAAACTCTCCTTAAGGTGGCCGAACCAAACAAGGAATTACCTAAGCTAAATCAAGGTATAAATCACTTAAACATTAACTTTGCTAAGTTAAAATGTTCTAAGCTATTTCTATATTAATTGTCGTGAGAGAACATGGTAGTAAGGTCATTTTTGACCTTAAAATGTTTAAATAAATGGCTTAGTAAATTTATCTAAGTGGTTAAGTAACATAAATGTCAAATTTAAGACATTATGTGGAAGTTTGGTAATTAAGTGAAAAATCTATGGTGAGGCCGAGAATTATATGTATTTTGGGACATTTATGTGTAATTTATTTTGTGAGCAAATGTTTGTAATAAGGCCATGTACTTTAGGCCATTTTATTTATGCATTTACAAGCTTTTATTTAAGTTTAGGTGATATATAATTAATACCGAAATGAAATGGGGTCTTAAGTGTAAATAAATTAAATTTAGGGGCTTTAGAATAATAAGGCCGAAAATTAGAGGTAAAAAGGAGTTAAAATAAAGTTTATAAGATTTTATAAAGTTTTGGGGTTAAATGGTAATTTTTTTAAAAAGTTTGGGTACAAACCGTGAATAATGGAGATTAGTGGTCAATGAAATATTAAGGTGGTCAACCTTGACCATATGGTAGGTTTTGACCAAATTAGATAAGTTAAATAACTTATTTAAGGCTTTATAATAAGATAAGTATCTTATGGTAATATTTTTATAACATATATGGTGAATATGTTATTACCAAAAATAAAGGGTGAATAATGGTATTATAAACACCCATGGGCTATTAGGAATTTTTAGGAATTTATTGGGTTGATTTTGGAATTAAAATGAGCTATATATGTATAATATATAGTTATTTTGTCATTATGACACTTTGGAGAAATATAGATGGTGGAATGGTAAATACCGAAAGTATATGGGTTAATAAGGATATTTATAACCCTTTGGTGGAATTTGGAGATTTTTAGAATTATATAAGAGTATTTATTAAGATATGTGCATAATATATGGTTTTAATGATATGGTAAAACTATATGTTATAAATAGAGCCAAATGGCAATTATAGAATAGCACAAGGGCTGTTCGGAATTTACAAAAAAATAACCATAGGTTATACCCTTTTTATAAGTTAGAAATGTTATATTAAATGGCATATATAACATGGTATAATTAAGGGGTGATTTTGTAAATTAAGGAAACTATGGTTTATGGAAAAGAATAAGATTTTCTTATGGTGCCTAAGAGGCAATATAAAATAGTTTTGTATAAAAGCTATAGGTATAAGTTAAAGGGAATAAAAATATCACTTAGTATGATATTAGTGTATGGTATAACATTACAAAATGTTATGTGGTAAAAACGGAATTTAAATAAAGTTAAGGGCTATGCCGAGTTAATAAGAGTTGGGAAATGAATTTTAGACTAAGGTCTACTATGTTATAAATATTATAACAATTATATGGTATTAAGGTGGTTTAATGGGATTAATACAAGTAAGGTATTCACATTAAATAATGTGACAAACTATAAATAAATGAGATTTATAAACTAAGGTATTTATTGAATAAACCTTAGGAGTTGTAAATATACAACATAAAATGTTACATAATATTAGGATAATAATCTTAATACAAGTTGTATAACATAATACAACTAATGGGAATAATCATCTAACATAAGATGATAAAATGTAACACATGATATAAGAGTTTATTAAACTCATGAAACTTACCTACGTGGTAAATATATACATACACAAGGATAATGTATATAAGGTGGATATATATTTTGGTTGGAAACCATATGATTTAATGGTGGTGGTATTTTTTCAAAAAAAATAATGTTACGACTATAAGTTATGAGTTTTGGATGCATATATTTGCTAAAGGTAAATGGGTTATGTAATACATTGTATTATAATGGATGGTGGGAGAATGATACAATACAAAAGAGTATATATATTAATCATGCATGCATACTGCAACTATGGTTACGTACCTAAATTAATTGGTGGATAAGATTAAAAAGAATACAATGAATTAACTTACAGTTGAAATATTATGACGTATGAGTTTTAAGTAACAAAACACTGTTTTAGAGAAACCCGTAACAAACAACTATAGAAAACAGGGTGAACTGTCGGGGTTACTTATTATTCGGAAGGATCCTATTAGTTAGTCAAGGAAACTGACTTATAGTTATTACCGTTTAGATTATACTTCTGACAAGACGCTGACAAGCTAGCGGACTACACGGAGCAATAGGATCTTGCTGATTCATACTCCACCGTAATACGATCAGGGTAACGATATGTAAAGGGGTTTGATCCGAGTTTGTCCTAAGGTCTCCCTGGGCTCGGATTTGGTTGATATAACTTGTGTGTTATGTGTGTGGATACTTGTATGTGCTTAAGTGTTACTGCATTTATTTATTATGCACGAACGTCCTACGGGACTAACACTACGTCGACTATAGATTGACTTATATAAACATACATATACGTTGTGATGACATGACGGTTACTTGATATAATACCATGATATTAATATTAAGTATATGATACCTAGTAAACACTTAGGGATGAGTCACGACATTGTCGGTCTCTAGAGCATGAATCTCTAACATGAATATAACCTAGATTACTTCTAGGTATGCGTGAGACCCATTGGGCAGCTAATTAATAATTATTTTCCATAAGACTAAGAGCAGATCTTAAACATTATGAGAGAGATGGTATGAGTTGAGGTGAGGAATCCCGGTAGTTTACGAACTACTTGGTTGCGCATTTGTGATCACTGAGGGGTTTCCTAATTGGATTCCACCTAGGTTATATCCAACGAGCCCAAACTGGATCGTGGATCAGGTGGCTACGGCCTTTTTATGACGTCTTACGAGACATAAGCGGTCAGGGGCCTCCGGACCTTTGGCGAAATGAGCACCTTTGTGTGTACGGGAGGACTACTGTCCATGGTGAGGTTATAGGGTTGTCCTAACATGACACCCAACTGATATTAATAATTAAACATGGTTTGGATGGTTGGGGCCTTAAAGGCCAAATTAAATTAACTATGGAAACTGTACGCTACGGCGAATGTACATTGTACATATGGATAGGGTCTTGAAGGCCAAACTAAAATAAATTAATAAAGGATGGTATACGCTACGGCGGTTGTACATTGTACATCATATTGTGGTTGTTCGATACGTTCGATATCTAATTGTGGATTGTGTTATTAAATGATTGTTGGATTGGATGGATGGTTGAATATCTATGAATATTTGTATGGATGATTATGTATATTATACATGTTTATTACAGTATTGATTATAACTGTAAAATGGTAAAGCATGAAACCGATCTAATAACAAGATGGTTAAAATGACAAGTGACCATTAGGGTCCAGGCCCGACATACTCAGCGTCTATCGCTGATACTACACCATTACAGGTTGTTGATCATTGTCGGAGCTGAAGAGCAGGAATAGGGTAATTGGGGTTTCACTTTGTTACCACACATGGAGTTGTTGTATAGCTATGATGATGGTGAATTGTAATATGGTAAGGTTGTGTATTTTCAGGTTTGGGTAGATGCTCACTTGTCGATGTTTATGATTTATGGACTTAGTATGATGTATAGGAGTTCCTCGTTATCACGGCGGTTAGCAGTTTGTTTTGTTGGAAGTTGGATGTAGTTTGGCTTCGTTGCTCGCATGGGCGAGTAATGGCCGGTGACACCCGAGTGAGTTTTGTAATTGTTATTTATTTTCCACTGCAAGACGTTTTATAGTTATTACTACGTGAGGGATTATATGTGATTGTGGAGAGGGGTGTTACACTTACAACCTTAAGTTATACAACATTCTAAGATAGGTCGAAGGTCATACATAACATTTAAGCAAGGGCTTACAAGATAATCGAGATTTAGAAATAAGAGTGAGGAATTTATTTAAGTGTAACTTAGGGTATAAGTTATTGATAATAGACTATCTTTAATGTTCCTCAGAGTGTTGTTGATTGTTTGCACGAATCTACTAGAACTGCTACAACGTTAATCAGGTACGATTTCTCGTACTCAGATACTTTTGCTAACGGATTGTATGGAATGTTTTGGAAAATGCCAACTGATCTTGATTGGATTTCAAAAGGAAACTGTTTATGTGGCTAACTCAGCTTGATGTGACTAACTGAGCCTTGAATGTGAAACCTACACGGTTATTGGTTCCTTCTATTTGGTTATTTCATTAGACATTAACTGCCTAGGGTTTACGCTTCTGCACTCTGTAGGACTGAGTGTTTTGGTATTGCTCTGGTGCAGTTAATGATCTAGTGGGAATATGGAAAAGGTCAATCTTGGTAAATTCTTCTATTGACTCTGGATATTGTTTCATCCATGAGCTGAGTCTTTGTTGTGACGTGCGCACGTCTTCATTGGTAACAGTGAGGGGCTGTATATCCCCTGTCCTAAAAGGACGTTGTAAACAGTGAGGGGTTGTATATCCCCTGTCCAAAAGGATGTTGTAAATAGTGAGGGGTTGTATATCCCCTGTCCTAAAAGGATGTACTTGGCGGTGGGGGCCATCTCTCCCAATTGGTTTTATTCCACTCTTGAGTTGTTGGTTCTTGGATCTATCTTTTCATTCCTAGTCCTTTGTGACTACCTGAGTCTTTCTCTTCTTAACCAGAATTGGTTCTAACATCAACAATGGATGCCTACTAACTATATGGTGTGACTTCTTAAGTGATTGACTTGGTTTTTAAGTTCTTTGTCTCTATCTTTGCCTTGTTCTCTTTTCTCTATAATTTGATTGTTTCAAAGTGCTTTTCCTTCTGTTTACTTCTGAGAGTTTGTTTCCATGTTACTGTTTTATTTGAAGAATTATGTTTTAATTTATTGTTTTGGAGAATTGTACCAGTTCCATTCCAGGGAACTGACTCACCCCTCTCGGGGTGGGCTGCTTGGTTTCATCTTGCAGGTACGAAATTGTTTATACAGGTGGCCACAAAGAGTATGAGTGATTGGGATGGGAATTAGGAATTGTGGAGAGTTATTCTATTTCACTTGTAGTTATGTTTATGTTGTTTTTCTCGAGTTCAGACCGTAGCTTTGTAATTTTATAAGTTGTAATTGGTGAGGTTTGGTGTCGGGTGTTTGGAACCCGATGGTCTGTAAACGCCAGTAGAGATTTTATATTCCGCTGTATCTATTGTAATAGGGGTGTTACACTAGTTGTTTACAACATGTAACAAAAACAAGATTCCATCTACGTCTACGACAAACATAAGTCCTAGGCTCACTAGGTGCAGGATTCTCAACCGCTGATGTGAGACTAGGATCATGCGCATGACCACTAAGATCTCCTACATCATGATGATGTTGGATTCTTTATCCCTAAAAAGGCCTTTGGGGGTAGAAGCGGAACACAAACTAAGGTTTTCAGTAGGCGTCAAGTAGTCGACATCCATGCTTGTGCCAACACCGGATGACGATGCCCCGTGAACGTTTGAGCTGCTCTCATAGTAAGCAAACCTAGTGGTGTCAACCTGTAACGTAGAAGCATTGTCGACCTAAGATATGAGAATGCTTCCGATGATGTCGAATGCATTATCCTTCTGACGACAATCTGGCTCAGCGGCTCATCCAAATGCACGTCCTCTTCCTTTTTCTCAACCACGTGCACGATGGCCATGCCTTTGTCTTCTGCCTTGATCTTATGCCTCCTGTTCATGGTCAAATCTTGATCAGCAGGGACGTTTCCAGGATCCTGATGTGACCATGGGTTGACATAGTGTGTGTGTGTTGTTGTTGTTGTACTCGTCCCTCATCACCCGTAGTCTAACAAGAGCGTCACCGAATTGCATCACCTCAAGCATACCGATGACCTCGTTTGTGGTCCTCCCCCCCCCCTTGCACAACAATTTATCACATGCAAACATCAAAGATATATCAATGATTAACTCGTAATAAACTACAACAAATAAAGTAACGTTTACTCACCATATACCCAGTAATGCTCCGTTGTGCCCAATATACCTCTTGATGTAACGATCAAACCACTCATCGTATACGTCACCAGCATTCTTTAGCTGAAGTTCAACCGCCCTCTATGTGCACTAGTTCCACAGGGCTTGTAGTCTTAATGGTGAGTGGCCAAGTTCCAATCCGTGCGACCTCTCAAGTCTATGGTGTGGAGGTCTATCCTTGGATCCTCCCCGTATGTGTTGGGATCAGCCGGTGGCAACTGGAACCCGCCAAATGAGAGCATCACACGATCCAGGATTTGCCACTCTACTATATGAAAACATATAAGCGGCACACGGGATCGTGCAATGTGACGACCAGCCAAGTAATATGCATGCAAAGACTGGATAATCTCCTTTGTGTAGAGCGTTAGTTTAGGATTTTTTTAGATCTGTGTTAAACATAGATTATTTTTCCAAAAGAATGTCATTTCGTTAGTTTTTTTCGTTAAGTTCGTGGGAGCTAATGGAATAAAACCGGAAAAGGGAATAAAAAAGTATAGTTTTCAAAATCTAAAAGTCTGTTTGGTTCCAACTCAAAAGCATAATATAATTCTCAATGATTCCGGCCCTCTACTACTGTTTGATTTTGAGTAGAGGAGGATTAACCTATTCTTTTAAAACTAATATTGCAATAAAGTAAAGGTAAGGAAGGAGGGTGAAGAAATTGTTGCTAATATCGACTGCTAATATAATAGTTAATATAAAGCGTGCTCAACTTGTCAATATTGTTTAGTGAAAGTTATGAAGAACGAAATAACAAATTTGACAAAAAAAATATATTTACCAGGTTTAGTCAAATGACTTCCTTCACGGTATAAGTGACATAAATTTCACTATAAATAAAACAAAATAGTTCTTCTATGTATTTCCTAAAAGTAACAAAGGTTGTTAAGTGTAACATCCCCATTCGTAAACCATTTAATTAGCCATAAATCACTTTATTAAACAGTGAAAGTCATAAAACTCTTGGTGTTACCACCACACTCTTCCACGAGTGTTAAGGCTATTTGGGAAAGCATTTGCTCATTTAGATTAAGGAAAACTAATAACCATAAATTCTCGCGGGAAACCGGCATGACCTTTGCTATGATTATACTCTGAATCACACCTTTACAAACCTACTTAGACAATAAGAAATAAAGGGGTCCACATTGGGATCCCAATCATCCCAAGATTAAGGAAAGTTACATACTCTCAACCAAAGGCCAATTACAACCACAAAAAAGAAGAGCTAAAAACATAATTAATACTTATACATTTTAAATTCAAAACAAAAGAACGAGAGAGTGAAATACTCTCATAAATTGATTCACACCTTTTTAAACCATAGTAATGATTGTAAAAGAAGGTGGAGATATTCTCATATAGGAGAGAAGCTTGTTCTAAACTCTTAAAATGCGAGCTACTCAAAATCCCCATAATCCCACACTCTCATAGCACTTAAAACCTGCAGCAAGGTCAAACACACATGTTGGAGCATGAAGATGTTACTGAGATAGTCAACCACATCAACAGAGTCAATCACACACTACAAAACATAACAGAGTCCATCCAACTTGAAAGCTCGAAAGACTCCATCAATTTGTTGTGAAATTTAAGGTACGACGATGTCAACTTTAATACCCTGGACTTAAAAATGGTGATTAAATTATTCTAATATGATTTTTAGGGGCCTAATGGTGCCTAGAGAGTATTGGTAAAGAGAATAAAACCAAAATAAAAGAGAAAACACTTGAAAAGTGAAAAACACTAAAACACGCATTAAATGAGTATAGGAGGTATATGACCTCGGTTAGGGTCCGAGATGGATTCCTAAGGCTTAAATATTCCTAATTAGTATGTGAGAATAATTCTTGAAGAAAACGGATCCAAATAATGGGTTAAAACACTAATAGAGCCTTAAAGCACCTTTTTCGAGAAAACCCGAAAAGGTGACTTTAAGTGGTCAAACAGGCCCGTAAAAATTATGGTTGATTATATAACTATAATTAAGTATTAATGGAAGCTTGAGAACCATTAAAAATAAAGAAACAAGAAAAATCCGAAAAACGGACCCAGTTAGTGAATAGTGTCGAACCGGGTAAATTAATGAGCGTTTTCTGTAAAAGACGAAAAATGCTCTAGTTTAAGTAAGTATGTGGGGGCCGGTTTTTAATGGGTTAATCAGCCTCTCACTCACACTCTCACCTAGCTAGGAAAGAAGAAAGAAAAAGTCAAAAAACAAAAAGGTATTAAAGTACCTTTCTTTTCTCTTTCCTCTCATTTCCTTCATCTCTCTCCTTCCCTTTCCTTCTTCCACTGTAAGCTCCCTCCTCTTTCCCCTACCTATGGAGATTTTGAGATGAAACAAGAGCTCCCATGGCAACTCCATTTCCACCTCATGCCCAAGCTTCATTTATGCTTCAAATGCAAAATAAATTATATATTCGAACTCCTCTCATCAAGCCCTATCATCCTCTCTTTTCGAAATTTCAAATGGAGGAGTTTGATCTCCATGGGTTTTGGGAATTTGAAGAGTAACCACATCTTCTTGAAGCTTGGAGTCTCCTTATTGGTTTAAGGTAAGAAAAACCACAAAATTTCATCATTTCCTTCATTCCTTGGTGGCCGGTTTTTGACTCCCCAATTTCCCTTGTTTTTCCTTCCTTGAATGAGCCATATTCAAGCTTCAAAAGCTCATGGGGAGTCATCCTTTGATTCATGACCAAAAGGCCATTCTAAAGTTTCAAGGTAAATCTCCATTTTGTGATCTAAGCACTTTCTTTGCCTCCTAGCTTAATTAATGAGCATAGGTGTATTGATTCATGTCTAATCCCCCATTTGGGTATTGACTTTGAGGTTGACAAGTGTGTTGACCAGATTGACCGAAAATCAAGAGAGGAGAAGGAAGGAGAGCAAAGGAGAAATATGCAAAAATTTAAGGTAAGAAACTTACCTTAGTGTTTATCCTATATGTTTTAGGATTTGGGAAGGGTTAAATTAAATAATGAACCCAAGAAATGTGTTTGGTGAAAATGAGAGAGTATTTGTGGACTTGTTAATTGAGCTGTGAATTAAGAGCTATGCATTTCATGATTTATGCATTGTGTTGTATTTTGGAGGATTTGATGAGTTTTTATTGAACTTGTGTGCTGGTAGGACCTTTGAAGGGTGTGGCTAGATTTGATTTTTATTAGCTGAAGAAATGAGTTTTAGGCAATGTTAGGAAATTAGCCGGGTTATGGCAAAATTTCGGTTGAAACCGAAGGATTTTAAGTAATGTTATAAGTGGAGAATGACCTAGGTTCAGCTAGGTGTTATTAGTGCTTGTATTGGGTAAATGATCACCCTAGAATATGAGAGAAAGATTGTGGGGAGATGTGCGAAATCTATAGCACAATTGGGTGAGATAGTCTTTGAATGGCTTGAGAAGAACAAGAGTGTTAAACTTGTGAAACAAGGAGTGAACTTGGGTTTTAGAAGTGCATTGGTTTAGGAATGAGTTGGAAAGATCAATAAGTGGTTTGGTAAGGTTGGTAGAAGGTAGAAACTATCAAGAAGAAGTTAGAAGTGCATTAGTGTGTAAAGTGCAAAATGTGAAAATGGAAATTTGTGAATTTGAGCAAGAAGTTGGGCAAGGATTAAACCAATGATTTGAAGAGGTTTAGAGCATGTCTTAAGGTGTTTAAACATGTAGAAAACTTGTGGAAAGATTAGGGAATGATTAGGGGTGGATTAAGAATGGATAAGGGGCTGAAAATTGAAGTTTTAGCAGCTTTTTAGCAGGGTCCGGGACTTAGGGGCCGGACCAAGTCCCGGACCAAGCATAAAAATGCCCCGAGAGTTAATGTAGCAGGTGGTCTGGGACCCTAGTCCAGGACCAGGACCCGAACCAAGGCAAAAAAATGACCGAGAGTAAGTGATAGAACTGGTCCGAGACTTTGGGTCCGGACCTAGTCCCGGACCACCCTCAGAATCATGCCGTGAGTGTTTTAAAGGTTGTAAATGATGGGGGTTTGAATGTTAATGATGTTAGATGATGTTTAAGCCTTGTTTGGTGACTTGTAAAGGCCCTAAGAAGTGTAAGAAAGTGCTAGAAGTGATTGTGAAGTAAGAGATCAAACTAACAAGAGTAAAACCGAGATAACGGGATAACGGGGTAAGTACGGGAGTAGTATTTATTTACATACCGTATGAACTTGGTATTAATAAGAATGTTTGAAACATTATCAGAGGATCATGTGTGAACCGAGAATGTGAGGTGACATGGTAAAAGTGGAACCAAGGTGTAAGGTATGATTTTCTCATGCCCCGTATGCTAACCGTTCTACGTTGATTTGTGTGCTATGTGTTTGTGTGCCGGCTTAATCAAGAGTAAAGCATGAAATATGACCCCTTGCTTGATTATGTATCTTGATGTATGCAGTGTGTACTAACCAACCTTGAATGTTTATGTGGTCTAACCTAGTGTATAGACCGACTCCTAGCTGAGTACCGTTTGGTTAGTGACTCATAGGATGAGTCGTTTCGCAATTTAACGAAACGTGCAAACACATGAAAACTATCGAACTAAGAGCGATAATTTACACACATGAACTCACTAGAATGTGAGGAAGTGGTACGGGTTGAGTAAACACCCGATAACGGTTAGAAAACCAAAATTGAAACAATCCACAAAGTAAATAAAAGTGGAAAGATAAATGAACCTAAATCTAGTGGATCAAAGAGAGTTCAAGAATGTGAACTTGTGAGAAGAGTAAAAGAGATAAAAGGGATCATTCACTCCCTTAAGATTCGGTCGACCTCCTATATGAGGAATCGACCCGGTATGAGAAAATAACCGAGCGTATAGTATACAAATTGTTGGGATAACCCTTAAACCTAAGAGTACCCGAACTTAAGAAAAACTCCCTAAGTCTTACGAAACATCGAGAGTGATGCTTCTAGACTAATATACATAATCATGTTATAACTCCGAGAGAGGAGTGTATGGGAATGTGAGAAGTCCGAGAGTAGTCAGACCTATGTGAAAGAAGTAGGAACTAAGAGAGAGTTCCAGGAGCTAGTTGAACCTTCCCACCATGCTAGACCCAGAGTAGGGTTGAAACCGGGGGAGTAAGACTATGCTCGAAAGCCATGTGTTTTGGCTTAAGTATGTATGGAGAGTAAACATTTGTGAAGTACGTAGGAGACCTGTAGTGTCTCGAGAACTACGAGAACTTGAGTATAAGTAACCCAAGAGAGTGGGTGAGATATTGAATAAGTAACTAAGTCCTAGTGAGGTAGTAACCCTCAAGGCCTAAGAGTAATGTATTATGAACTAACAACCTTGTTATGTTAGTTAGGGATTGTATTCCTTGATTGAATGACAAATACTTGTATAGTGTACATATGTAATGCATTACTAGTTGCATGATGATTGTATTAAAATGAATCCCATGCTCTCGACAAAAGTAGTCGGCGTTCCCCGGTTAGCACGCGGGGTATGCGAATTTCATATGCAGCGTTAAGTTGAGCCCCTAGGGGCATCGTTTTTATTTCAAGTACACCGAGACGATTCCGTTCGAGAGTAGGACGGGGACGGTGGTTTGCATGAGTAGTTAGATTTTAATTACTTGTGTAATTGTATGAGGTGTAAGACCGAATATGTTATCGGCATCCATTTGTTAAAGACTCGGTATAGTAAAGATCTGAATGAAGGATTGTACTGTATGAGACTCGGTTAGAAATGAATGAGTATTGTATTGTATTGTATTGTATTGTATTGTATTGTATTGTATTGTATTGTATTGTATTGTATTGTATTGTATTGTATTGTATTGTATTGTATTGTATTGTATTGTATTGTATTGTATTGTATTGTATTGAGTACTCGGTTATTGCGGTCCATCAGACCAATGCTTGATAAGTGTCCAAATGAGCATGTTTTATGGGTGTATTTCATATATTATATTAGCACTTTTCTTGCTCATTTCTCCACTTTGGTTAGTTTTCCTCTAGTTTATGTTTTATTGGTTATCTCACAGATTTATTGGTTAAACATGAGGAAAACCAAGCTAGGAGCAAAGTAGACGAAGAGACGAACGCATAGGCGCAAACGGATCTTAAATCAGAGCTGAAACGAATATTTTAGGAGCAAACTAATTTTCGTCCGAACCACTGTCCGGATGAGCTAATTCGGACGCATGACGTGGAGCGTTCTCCACATAAGATTGACCTGTTCGAACCAGACTGGTCCGGACACTAGTTCGGACACGGCGAAATTGAACACACACGTCCGCCCAAATAAGGCAGGACACAGACAAGGACAGAAGTTATGTCCGTGGATATATGGCCGGACAGAAAAGGAGACCAAGGCCTGTCCGTGCAAATAAGGCTGGACAAGACTGAGATGAGTCCGTGGCCTGTCCGGGGAGAAAAGGCCGGACAAGAATAGAGAGGTGTGTGCTGTCCGTGGATAAATGGCCGGACAACAAATAGAGACGTCCGCCCAAAAAAGGCCGGACAAGAGATAGAGACGTCCGCCCATTTATGCGAGGACACAAACAAGCATGCGTCTAAATGCAACCCAGATCCAGAAAATTGACGTGCCGACCGTCTTCCCCATTTTTCTTGCGGCACCTGCAAACACATCTATCTACCCCATCAGCAATATCAGGCACCGACACTCCTTAAATTCCTCACGCGTGTTCCAGCCCTGTCTTCTTCCTCCTCTTTTCTTCTATATAAACCCACTGCTTCTTCATCAATAAAACGATCATCCCTTCCTAAAATCCATCGTTCACAACAGAATCAAACACCACAATACAAACCACACCTACGACCCATTCCATCCTCTTATCCCCCACTTCTCCATTTTATTTTTATTCTTCATTCCACCACTCAGCAGAACCAGGATAAAAAGAAGAGAAGAAAAGCAGCTGGAGCAGGAGCTAGTCGCAGTCCCGTCTCCTCCGGCAGTCTCCAAAATAATGGCTATTTCTATCTTTATTTTATTTTCATTCTTGTTAATGTTTGAGTAATAAACTTAGCCTCCCGGGTTTGGAAGCGAACCTATTTTATATAATTGTGTTATGTAAGCTTTCTAGTATAATTTATCTAAGCAGTATTTTGATTCTTGTCCTTAATGCGCTTTAATCTTCTTGTACAATTATTAAAGTGATATTTGTAGCTCTCTTGTTAAAATGCGTTGCTGAGACAAGGTTCTAGACATAGGAAGTCAAAACGGGTTAACGACTAGAAGCGTGTCTCGCCTATAGGTTAATCTGTCTCCAATAGGAATTATTAATAATGCGGTTGGTTGAATTGACTTGGGCATGTTTTGCAGCTTGTTATTTCTGCTAGTCAGGTTTATTGTACAAGGACCGGTCAATGAACTAATTAAGATTCTTGAGTTTATTGTTAAAGTGGGAAAGTTTATATTGATATAATTGGATAAAATAGGTGAGCAGAACAACCCAGGATGCTTCTTTAATAACAAAAAGATTTACAATTTCTATTTCTATTCTGTTTTAATTAATTGTTTGTAGTACTGTTCAAATTAAGTTTTCAACCTCTTCTTTCTTTCAAAAATGATAAAATCTGTTTACTAGAAATCTCAGTCAATTTGCTACACTATCAGTTATCCACAGCGAGGTCCCCAAGAGTACGACAACCCCATAAATCCACTATTCCGCAAAACGATAGGTACATTGCCTAAGTTGTAGAAGTAGTCACATATTTCTCCAACAAGTTTTTGGCGCCGTTGCCGGGGATCTCCGACACGGTTAATTGATGGTTTTTAATTTTATTGAGATTTCTGTTTAGTTTTTTTTAATTTCTGTTTTATTTTATTTTCGCTTCATTTAATTTTATTTTATTTTACTTACTTTCTATTTAGTTAATTTTTGTTTTTGTGTTTCTTTTCAATTTTTAGTTATATTCTACTTGGTATTTTTATTTTTGTTTTTGTAGGATAGTTACTGATTATGGAGAGCGGCTACGATGAGGTGAGAAGATTGTTGATTGATTTGGAATGGACGCACATGCAAGAGGAGATATCCTCATATCAAAGGATGGTCAAGGATTATCGACCACCTTAACAATCAAATCGAGCGCCGTATTGGTGGGAATTCGACCAGGCTAATACACAGTACAAAGAAGCTCGGTTGGGATATGACTACTTCAATCAGAATGAACAGCAATCTACACAAGGGTTAAACGAATTTCTCCCAAGTCAAACCAAGCCGCTAGAAGAGATTCCAGTGGTGACTCCAAGGAGCGAAGATCGATTCGAGCCAAATATTGATGAAGCTACAAGTTCTGATGAGGAGATAAAGAAACTTATCAGGACATTTTTCTCCGACGCCGAGTTGGAGCAAATGTTTGAGAGTTACAATTCTCCTCAATCTCCATCCCCAGCACAAGATGAGCAATTAAAATGTGAAGATATTTTGTTTGAGCCAGTCTGTGAGCTAGAGGATGATTATCCTATTGAGCCTCACCAACCGGAAGAGGATATCTACATCCTCGAATCTGAGGAAGGAACACCGCTACCACCAGTCTCTTATCAACTCTCACTTTGCCTCCATAAGCCTCAACAACAAGAGGAGGATGTTTACATCCTCCAATTTGAGGAAGAAAAGTCATCACCTACTGGTCTTCTATTAAAACTCCGTTACCGGTAGTACCTCCTCAAACACCAGGTTTTGTGGAGTATTCATTTTCGTATTTTATTTGCCGAGGTGACGTTCTATTTCGATCCAGATGGTTTGTTTTTAATTACTGCTAACTTCATTTTCCTGGCAAAGCTGTTGTCTACTTTTATTTTTGATCCAGGATAACGAAGCGGAGTCTAGCCAAATACTATAAATATGGGCAGCTTACTGGGAGGCAACCCAGTGGTTAAATTTTATTATCCTACTATTTTTGTTTTATGTTTTGTCTTCCATATTATTCCTATATATGTTTTTATATAAAAAGAGAGGAGAGAGAAGGAGGAGAATTAACTTGAGTTCTTCTGGCTGTTTAGAATATTCATTACAAATCTTGCACATTCCTACAGCAGAACTCAAGTGTGGGGGAGCTACACTACATACTCTGCAAACTCTGGGGAGTACACTATCTATACCCTGCTCTTTACATTTTCAATATTTCATATTGCTTTTGCTTTGTGATCATTACCAGGTAGTTTGCATGCCCTGTTATTTTAATTTTCTATGCAATGAGGGCATTGCTTTGGTTCAAGTGTGGGGGAGAGATAATATCAAAAGCTTGCTCTTAAGTTCTCCTCTTTTTTCGACACTGTGTTTAAATTTGTTAAGTGATTAATAATCAAAGAAGGAGCCATAAAGGGTAATGCTGGTATTAACAGGTTTAAAGGGTACACAAAAAAAAATTTAAACCACTCTGCTCCTTACTCAATGCTAAAAATTCTGAGGAAATTATCATTTGAATTTTGTTTTAACTTTGAGCCTGGACTAGAAGTGGAATGAAACGGTGGAAAAATAACAAGGCAAGGTACTCCTCTGATCCAGACAGGCATATTCTGATCCGAAACAGGCCTCGTCCACTCGGTTATTAAGTTCTTAGGGGTGCTTCATCACCCGGCTACCTAAGGTACTCGGTATCTGGGATAGTAGACCCAAAACCGCTACAAGGGTGGAGATAAAAGTCTGAGGTAAAAGAAAAATGAACTTCAAAATTGAAGTATCTTTGCATTCTGCACCAAAATGATAAAAACTTCTTCATTATGGATCATGAGTATGTGGAATTGAAAGGTATAATGGAATAAGATTTTACTTCATGCCCCTTGTCGTTCAAGGAAATGTGAAAGGAAATGGTGGATTGGCTCAAGGTTAAAAGTAGAATTCTCATGGTACTACTTCTCTTTCTTTTGTAGGACTTCAGGGTTATTCTCAGAAACGGAGAAATATATTTAAGAAATTTAATGTTATTAGTACCCTTTTTAAAATCTGAAAGGATTGGCAATTACCTCTTCTGTGCTCTCCTTACTTGATTATTGTCTATTTAACTTGTTTAAACATTATGACAAAAAGATTTGCTTGAGGACAAGCAAAAGATAAGTGTGGGGGTGTGATAAGTGTCCAAATGAGCATGTTTTATGGGTGTATTTCATATATTATATTAGCACTTTTCTTGCTCATTTCTCCACTTTGGTTAGTTTTCCTCTAGTTTATGTTTTATTGGTTATCTCATAGATTTATTGGTTAAACATGAGGAAAACCAAGCTAGGAGCAAAGTAGACGAAGAAACGAACGCATAGGCGCAAACGGATCTTAAATCAGAGCTGAAACGAATATTTTAGGAGCAAACTAATTTTTGTCCGAACCACTGTCCGGATGAGCTGATTCGGACGCATGACGTGGAGCGTTCTCTGCATAAGATCGACCTGTCCGAACCAGACTGGTCCGGACACTGGTTCGGACACAGCGAAATTGAACACACACGTCCGCCCAAATAAGGCAGGACACAGACAAGGACAGAAGTTATGTCCGTGGATATATGGCCGGACAAAAAACGAGACCAAGGCCTGTCCGTGGCTTGTCCGTGCAAATAAGGCCGGACAAGACTGAGATGAGTCCGTGGCCTGTCCGGGGAGAAAAGGCCGGACAAGAATAGAGAGGTGTGTGCTGTCCGTGGATAAATGGCCGGACAACAAATAGAGACGTCCGCCCAAAAAAGGCCAGACAAGAGATAGAGACGTCCGCCCATTTATGCGAGGACACAAACAAGCACGCGTCTAAATGCAACCCAGATCCAGAAAATTGACGCTCCGACCGTCTTCCTCATTTTTCTTGCAGCGCCTGCAAACACATCTATCTACCCCATCAGCAATATCAGGCGCCGGCACTCCTTAAATTCCTCACGCGTGTTCCGGCCCTGTCTTCTTCCTCCTCCTTTCTTCTATATAAACCCACTGCTTCTTCATCAATAAAACAATCATCCCTTCCTAAAATCCATCGTTCACAACAGAATCGAACACCACAATACCAACCACACCTACGACCCATTCCATCCTCTTATCCCCCACTTCTCCATTTTATTTTTATTCTTCATTCCACCACTCAGCAGAACCAGGATAAAAAGAAGAGAAGAAAAGCAGCTGGAGCATGAGCAAGTCGCAATCCCGTCTCCTCCTGCAGTCTCCAAAATAATGGCTATTTCTATCTTTATTTTATTTTCATTCTTGTTAATGTTTGAGTAATAAACTTAGCCTCCCGGGTTTGGAAGCGAACCTATTTTATATAATTGTGTTATGTAAGCTTTCCAGTATAATTTATATAAGCAGTATTTTGATTCTTGTCCTTAATGCGCTTTAATCTTCTTGTACAATTATTAAAGTGATATTTGTAGCTCTCTTGTTAAAATGTGTTACTGAGACAAGGTTCTAGACATAGGAAGTCAAAACGGGTTAACGACTAGAAGCGTGTCTCGCCTATAGGTTAATCTGTCTCCAATATGAATTATTAATAATGCGGTTAGTTGAATTGACTTGGGCATGTTTTGCAGCTTGTTATTTCTACTAGTCAGGGTTTATTGTACAAGGACCACTTATTTCTACAATTTCTATTTCTATTCTGTTTTAATTAATTGTTTGTAGTACTGTTCAAATTAAGTTTTCAACCTCTTCTTTCTTTCAAAAATGATAAAATCTGTTTACTAGAAATCTCTGTCAATTTACTACACTATCAGTTATCCACAACGAGGTCCCCAAGAGTACGACAACCCCATAAATCCACTATTCCGCAAAACGATAGGTACACTGCTTAAGTTGTAGAAGTAGTCACATATTTCTCCAACAAGTTTTTGGCGCCGTTGCCGGGGATCTCCGGCACGGTTAATTGATGGTTTTTAATTATATTGAGATTTCTGTTTAGTTTTTTTTTTAATTTCTGTTTTATTTTATTTTCGCTTAATTTAATTTAATTTTATTTTACTTACTTTCTATTTAGTTAATTTTTGTTTTTGTGTTTCTTTTCAATTTTTAGTTATATTCTACTTGGTATTTTTATTTTTGTTTTTGTAGGATAGTTACTGATTATGGAGAGCGGCTACGATGAGGTGAGAAGATTGTTGATTGATTTGGAATGGACGCACATGTAAGAGGAGATATCCTCATATCAAAGGATGGTCAAGGATTATCAACCACCTCAACAATCAAATCGAGAGTCGTATTGGTGGGAAGTCGACCAGGCTAATACACAGTACAAAGAAACTCAGTTGGGATATGACTACTTCAATCAGAATGAACAGCAATCTACACAAGGGCCAGACGAATTTCTCCCAAGTCAAACCAAGCCGCTAGAAGAGATTCCAGTGGTGACTCCAAGGAGTGAAGATCGATTCGAGCCAGATATTGATGAAGCTACAAGTTCTGATGAGGAGATAAAGAAACTTATCAGGACATTTTTCTCCGACGCCGAGTTGGGGCAAATGTCTGAGAGTTACAATTCTCCTCCATCTCCATCCCCAGTGTTATAACCCGTATAATTGCAACATTATATTATGTCCGGTTCATATAATGATCTAAGATGGATTACATTATTATTGTGAGTTGGGACTTCGGCGGTATTGTTTTGATAGATGAGGGCAAGGAAGTCATTGCTTAAAACAATTAAGGTAATTGTTTTATTTAATTAATAAGGAAAGAGAACCTTATTTATTTATTCCTCTTCTAATTGTTTTACATCACGATCAGTTTTCCTCCACCAATTTCCATCGTGCGTTCAGAGCATCGACTTCCATTATCCTCTCTCTCTCTGTTCTCTTTCTTGCTGAGGATCGTGAAGGCTGCTGCTACAGTCGAATTGGAGGGTTTTGCTGCTGCGTTCCTCTGATCGATTCAGGTTTGTATTACAAGAATTCGGGACTTCGTTGGTGGTTTTCTTCTCTCTCAGTTTTCTGATTTTGAGCTTTGTATATGATTAAATCAGAGGGCTTCGTTGCTGTTGGGTTGTGATTGTGCGGGCTGTGGAACTGCTGCAGATTGTGGAGTTTATTCACTTCCGAAATCAGGTTGGTGTTGCAGATTTTGGGGTTTAGATAATCTAGGGTTCTTCATTTCAGTTCTCTGATTTTTGTGTCAATTGGTTTAGGTATTCAGTGGCTGTTGGTCTGTTCCGGATTGTTGCTCTGCGTGGATTGCGCCTTCTGTCTCAGTTCGTTGTTGTTTCTGCTGATCAACGAGGTAGGTGGTTTCTTGATTCGGTTTGGGAGTTCAGCCATGGGGATATTGCAAGGTTTTGTGTCTGATTTGGCGTGCGGTTTACGATTGTTGTTGGCTGTTTTACTTGCGTTTCTGAATGGCTAAAACCTCATGGTCTTCTGTATTTATGATTGATTTGGTGTGTGTTCTGAATTGGCGATTCGTGGTGTCGAATTGCGTTGTTTTTCTGCTCTATTCGTCTTCTAAAATCTGCAGTTTTCGTACTGTCCGAACTTCCGTCCGAGCTTTGAAGTTCGGACAGTGTGTTTTGCCCTTCTGGTTTTCAAAGTTCGGGGTATGTCCGAACATCGGTCCGAGCTTCGATGTTCGGACACTCCCCTGGGTTCTCCTCTGATTTAAGTTCGACCTGTGTCTGAACTTCGATGTCTGGACACAAGGTCGGACCTTCCGCGTAACTCTTTCGTAAAACCCGTCCGAACATCGGTCTGAACTTAGATGTTCGGACACTCTGAAATTTCCTGTCTGATTTCAAATTGACTTATGTCCGAACATTGATGTCCGGACACAAGTTCGGACATTTGACTATTCTGGTTTCTGAGTCTCGACTTGCGTCCGAACTTCGACGTCCGGACACAAGGTCGGACACTGCTCTGTTTTCTGCATAACTTCTCCGTCCGAACTCCGATTTGAGTGCCGTTTGTGGCGTTGGACTCCTCTAAGTCTTTACTACTGAATTATAAGTGTTTTGGCATGGTTTCATGCAAGGTTGCTTCTGTTTTTGCAAACCTTCTGTTTTGGGGCACTTTACTCTGTTTTTGAGCCGTGAATGGCTGGGTCGAGCTATTCCGTGGTATACCATGTAGACGTCATTCTGAGTGTGGGTCATTCCATTTCTGTTCTGTGGGGTTGACGAACCCTTTGGCTCTTTCGAGTCATTTCTGCGTTGCCGAGAGACCTGTTATGGTTTATGGGTCTTCGACCCTTCTGTGTGTGTGCATTGTACTGTGTCCCATATCTGTTTGTGAACTCTGATTGTTTCTGAATTAGGAACTCTTGTGTTCCATTATGTTTCTGTTTCTAAAAGTTTCTGACTATTTGGGGTTTGTGGATATAATGTTCATCTTCTCCTCCTTCTGATTTCAATTTTTTTGAGCGACCTTACTGATGACGGTCGCTGCTTACTGGGCATAGTTGTGTGCTCACTCCCCTACTTTTAACATTTTTGCAGATTGATCGGCGAGGGTCATTCTAGTATCTGGAGCTTTGGCTTTTAGTTATTCTTTTGTTTAACTTTCGATTGTATGAGTTGTAGCCTTCGGGCCTTACCTTCCTATGACGTTTCATTTCAGTTTTGAGGGTTACCTTATGGTTTAACGTATTCAGAACAGTTGTTTTACAAGTATTTATGGAAGTGTTGTTTCGGGCCTTATTTGTGATTGTTAAGCGTTAGAGCCTTGCATTATTAGGTTGTAATACGCGGCGTTTAATGCCCTTAATTAACTCTTAGGCCGGTTTTAGGGGTGTTACATTTAGTGGTATCAGAGCCAGGTGTTATACCCAAAATCTTTACCCTATTTGTGCGAAAATGGGTATTTCTAGGGCTTTGAGGGGATAAGGTTCATATATGATCAATGATAGCATGAAAACTGAGATAGGTGGTATGTTTGACAAGAAATCATATTGGCATAATGGTAGAGAAGAGGGAAGAGGTACAATAGGTTAATGGTTTGAGTCTGATGACAAACAATTTCTTGTAGCTTTATTTTTCATTCAATTCTTGTGTGTCTTTTTCTTTTCTTTAATCTTTAAATAACTAAATCAGATTTGTTAGTTTGTTTTTCTATTCGACCTAATTGTTAAAAAACAAAGAAAACAAAAACACAAATTTTTTTTTATATTCTTTTAGTTTTTTTTATTATTTCGTTTCATATTCTTACTCCTTATTTCTAGCTGAAATACCCCAAACCTTGATATGTGGTTTAAATATTAAACTATGGTATGTAAAGGCTAAAAAGTGCCTTAGAAACATCAGTGAGCAATTTAAACCATAGTAAAACACAATAAAACACTAAGACACAGTTTGAGCAAAAACATGCTCTAAGCTTGGAAGTGAACTTGGTTAGGACCCAAAGAGCCTAACAAGACTTAATAATATTCAATTACGATTTAATAAGGCTAATTAAGTCCTTAGGAAACTTTGGTAGATAGTTAAACCAAATAAAACACAAGAATATACCTTAAAGTCAATATGAGCAAAAATGTGCTCTAAGCTTGGGATAAATTTGTATAAGACCTAAAGGTCATATCTATACCTTATAAATATTTTAATGAACATATTAAATCAATTACTAAAGAAAACCAAGCTTGAAAACAAGTTAAAACACAAAATGTGCTTTAAGGAGTCTTAAAGCACATTTTTGAAAAATTGTCTTGTAAATGAGTTTTGAGTGGCTAAATGACCATCATTACTCTTTAATTAATATGTGTACTACTTAGTATCACATTAGGAAGTCTAAATCAATGGGAAATCAAAAATTTCACAAATATGTGCCTTGTTTTGTGAATAGTGTTCAAATAGTGCTAGTTTAAGTTATAAGTCAACATAAGTTGTTTAATTGGTCAACAAAGGCCATATATATGTTATATATTGAAGGGGCCACGGTTTTTAAGGTGGGGAGTCACCAACCTAGTCATTCAACTAAAGAAAAGAAAAAGAAATAAAGTAAAGTTACTATTTGCTTTTAAGCTTAAATATCTTGCAAAAGTGAGACCTCTCACCTCTCCTCTTCATTTCCTTGCCTTCCCACCGTGTTCTTCCTATATTCTCCCAACCAGAACCGAGCTTGCTACAGCCCCTCTCTTCTCTAACTTCAATTGCTCACCAAATGTTCATTAATGCTCCAAATCAAATTCTAAGACCATATTTATCTTAGTTAGACCAAGCTCTTCACTTCTACCTTTTCAAATCTTCAAGAACTCCATTTTGGTGCCATGAAGAATCTCCATTGAAGTGTGTGTAAAGGGGATGAGTGTAGTGCAAATGATGTTTAAAAGGGTGGTTATAAGGTAGTGAGGGAGTACTTTGGTTAGGTGAAGTTTTAGGCAAGAATACAATTACAAGTGTAAGAAAAAAATGTTCTAAGTGTTAAGGACTTAGTAAAAGTTGAGTAAAAGTTTAAGGAATTTTTGGGATGTTTCGAGAGGGTTTAAGTGTGCCCAAAAGATGTTAAAACATGTGGGAGAACATGTGTAAAGCATAGGAAAAATTGGGATGAATTTGGAGTTCAGAAAGAGGAGAAAAGCACATTAGAAAATTGGTTCTGCAGTGGACCGCCCCTACGGACCGCCCCTGTGGGGAGGTCCAGCAGAGAAGTGAAAAAAAAAGAAACGTGTAGCATCTGTTGTGGACCGCCCCTGGGACCGCCTTAGAGGGGCGGTCCAGACCAGAAATGAAGAAAAAATTTGTTTAAGGCTCCTAATGATGGGGGATTGATGGTAATGGTTTTAGATGATGTTTAGGCCTTGTTTGGTGACTTTTAAAGGCCATTGGAAGTATAAACAGGTGTGAGAGTGAATGTGTAAGTTGTGAACTTAAGATCACATAAATAAATTAAGTACAACGGGATGATGGGGTTAACTATAGGCATTAGTATTAAACAATCATGTCACCCCGATGTTAATAACAGTAATTGTGATGTTACCAGTTGTACGGGATTTGTTCGAGGAACCTAGGAGGACACAATATAGTGGACCGTGGTGAAAGGTATGGTTTTCTTGCAACCTGTGTCCTACCGGATTACACCGGCTTGTATGCCAATGTGTTTTTCTGTATGTTTGCCGTTATAAGAATCATGAAACGAGTTTACAGTCGTTATTGTTGTTGTATGTTTACGTGCCGATACCGGTAACCTCGAATGCGCTTGAAGGGCTAGTTAACCACTATTAGGTAAACGTAAGAGAACGGTATCCGGTGATAACGTTTCCGACCTAAGGAACGTTCTAACCACGACTATGCGTGAGTTAGTTATGTGATGTTTGTGTGTGATGTTTGTGTGTGAATGTATGACTCTCCCTTCCCTTGTGTGTGTCTAACAAGACTTAACCCAATGTTGTGATGGTTTAATTAAGTTCAATGTTGAACTTCTAACAAGTGCTAACGGGGGAAGTGAGGAGTCCGGTCTGTTCCGGCCACGCGTGTGAGTATGGGGGACGTTGTCATATCAGGTTCGATCCTCTCTGTATGTTATGGTTGTTTTCCAATTTGGTTCCCAACCTTCCCTTTAGCTTAACCAAGGCTATTACTGACTCACGTCGGGCCACAGGGACATACTATGTTATGTTTGTTCGGTGTGCTTGGATCACTATATCCGAGACACCTTATGTTAAGTTATCCGTTCATTTAACGAGACGGTAACGAGTTATGTAATGAGCTTATCATGAGACTGGCAACATTCTCTAGGCTACAAGTGAACTGACTATGTTTGGGCCGGTTCATAAAAAGGAACCGTACCCGTTATGTTATGTATTGTTGTTATGATGCAATATCTATTGCGATGTTATTATGTGCACGTTGAAATGTGAAAGTGTTGTTATGTGTTGTTATGGGATGCATGTTATATGTTGTAAAATGTGGAGTGTGTGGATCATGGAAATGAATCCCAGTTTGTGATATGAGGCGTTTAAGGATAACCCGATTATTGGGTAGTTGTCGTCTATTAAGGAAGTAGCTCCATTAGAGGAGGAACACTCTAGGGATAATGAATGCCGTGAGTGACTTATTAAATAAGGATGTACTATCCGTTTGTTGAGCCCATTGAGGTGAATTGTTATGTGTTGTGTGCTTACAGTTGCATGCATGATTTAAATATAATCAATCGCATGCTAAGACGACAATTAGTTGTGCGTGGCCCGGTAGCATGTGGGCTGCGGGATTACCATACCAGCAAAGGTGCTGAGCCCCTTGGGGGCCACCCTTTCTCTTCTTTTCCTATTTCAGGTACAGAGAGCTGGAAGCCGTTCGAGAGTAGGACGGGGTAGTCATTGTACATGGGTAATCATGTAAGTTGTATATATACAGTAGGTGTAGTAAGACCGAAGTTGTTATCGGCATCAGTTTGTAAATACTCGGTACAGTTGGAAGGTATGTGTATGTTTGTTGTTAATGGAAAGGGATAATAATGTGTAGTCGCTCGGGAATCTAGTCTATCAGACCGGTACAATGTTTATGTAATAGCCTTGTTAGCCACGTGGGTGGTTAACGGCGTGTAACACCAACGAGTTAAGTAATGTGTAGTAGTATACTTTCCGCTGCAGGATGTTGTTACGTGGTTGTTGTTGGATGGGGTGTTACAAAAAGTGGTATCAGAGCGAAGTATCGCTCTGATGACTGAATTACCGAGCTTAGGAAGTACCGAGTTAGGATTTTAGTATCTTGGGTTAAGGGTAGAGTGATAGCGTGAGAGATACGCTAGTTAGATATTACCAGTGTGTACTGGAAACCTACAATATCCTTCCCGCCCTCCACAAACCCTGTTTTATAACTCGGGGAAAAACGCCAGAGAGATGGAAGTCCACTTCTTACTCGGAATACCCGATCTGGCTCGTTATTAAATACCTTTAGAGTACGGAGAACCTGTCATACGGTAGATTCCGAAAAACAGGAAATCCGGCAGCACGGTTTCCCATCTACAACAGTGTTAACCGAATTTCTATGCGAAGAGTGAAGAAATCAGTGTATAGAAGCATATAATTTCCGGCAACCTGGGTCGACTGACGAGCAGTCGAGAATAACCAGCTTGCAACGCGCCGACCGTGCAACAGGCAAGAAGTGGATTAATAAAACCCAGCCGAGTGTCTACGGGACCGCAGTTGTAAATGATACACCACGGTATATCGACCGACAAAGGAACTACAACGTAGTGCCCAAACAGAGAGACCAGTCTCAGTAACCACAACAAATGGGTGGAACGGGCTACGGAGAGGAAACAATAAAAGAAAAAAGGGTCTTCCAGAATGGGAAACACCCTAGTTAGTGATTATCATGTAAAGACGGTGAGAAGTCATCCGGAGGAATTATTATCAAGACTGTAAGATTGGAGGGCCAACAAGGCCACTGATGACAGTGCGGGTAAAACAATACCACACACAAACCGTAATGTGTTAAACGAGCAGTTAGCATGGCGCACTTGCCATAGCAAGTGCTGCTATAACAGGACTGTTCGGGAAATTTATAACCACTACGAAGTACTTGGTAAAGTACCACGAAGTTAACTCCGATCATCATAACTGTGGGAGGGCTTAACAGCCTAACCTTTGTAATTGGAAGTACACCAGTCAGCAAGAAGCTAGACTTGGTTAAAGCAAGAAGACGTTGTGAAACCATGAGAATTTTTCTTTCAACCCAAATTTACTCAAACTCTTTCCTTTTCAAAACCAGATTTTCTTTCAAACCAATACTTCTTTCTAACCTTCTTCTAAACCAACCAGTAAACCAAGGGCAGTTGATAAGAATTCAACAATGGATAAACTTTCCCTCGATTAAGTTCGGGAAGCACGGAATGAATATTGTCACGGGACAATATAAGGGAGTTGACAACAGAATACTTCACCTAGGCGTGTGACGGACACTACGAGTGTACCAACTGTAATGTGGGACGACCGCACTCCGATAGGAGCTTGTGGGCCTGACAGACCTACTTATGGGTTAGTTGGGTAAGTAGTAATGTATCAGTATGGTACCCCACATATGTATACGAGTAGAGTCCGAAACACGGGAAGTAGTCGACTCCGTTCTACGGTCAGCAGTATAAGTCAAACAACAGCTAAGGATTACCATGAATGATTGAAGTAAAGGAACCCAGTTAAGTTAACGAGACTAAAGGAATTAGTGAATTCCTTTCAACGAAATGCTTAAGAGTCAGGAGGTGCGAAGTGCACTGACTGTTATGTAAAGACATAGCATATGTCGTAAGGATCCTCAGGGATAAACATTATGGCTGGAACGGAGACCCAGCCTGTGCATGGCAAGGCAGATGCCCAATGTGGACACATTAATGTGCAATGAACGGGATGAAACTTCCGGAATAAGTACCTACACTGCCGGGAAATGTTGATCTTCACAGAAGGAGATAATAAGCCAGTTAAGAACGCAAACGGCGTGGCTAACGGAATGTACCAATAAGTGTGAACTAGATGTAAAGGCATAACTTAACAACACCCAGGAGCAATCCTTGAAGGGTGTTCGCATCAACAATTGTTGAACGAAATGCATGACAGAAGCACAAGGGTTGAAACTAACACCCAGTTTAGACATAAGTTGTCAGGAGACGGACTGACAAACCTAAGGGGCATTCCATGAAAGGAGACGGAAGGCAACGACCTTGTCATGGAGCTCAATATAACATCCAAACCATGTAATGTTGTACAGAGAAGTACATGTGTGTGGACAGCCCATAATGAGCGCAGCACAAGGCAAGTAGGGCTTATAAGCCATAAACAAGTTATGTTATATAAATTCGATTGATTGTAGAAGTTTATGTTGTGTAAGTGAATAGAGTGGTAAACGAACCACTGCATTAAGAGTGGGGATACCTCTCGATATTGTGAAACCGCTGGAGCGGTAGTTATGTGAATCAAGTTCAAGAAATATGTTAAGGATGGACGATGTTATTATTGAAAGAGAGCAGTTAGCTTAGTAGTATGTGTGTATAAAGTGAAGCACCGAGCTAAATAACGTCGGTTTGAGACTCGAGTGAGCCACGCTCCAGGAGCATACAGTAGTCGTCCAAATGGATGGCGAACCATAATACGAGTGATGTAAGTATATGCGTGGAAGTTAATGTGACAGTAAATACGATGTAAGTTAGTGTTATACAATAAGCACGGTGCGCAGTAAGCGACCGTTGTATAAGTGTTATTAAATAATGATGTGGCGGATAAGACCAGTTATGAGTTAAACTCAGTAGAGATGCAAGATAAGCGATGTTAAACAGACTGGGCAATAAGCCAGTGGTAGGTACTATGTGATGAAAAACTCAGTGTGAATTCCATGGCGAATCGCATAAGAGATTTACTGTCAAGAGTTTACGCCTCTGCACTCTGTATGACTGAGTGTTTTGGTATTGCACTTGCGCAGTAATGATCGAGTGGGATAGCTAGGAATAGGAAACATGTTAATTGTGGAGGAATAATGTTATAATGGCCGATGCATAGGAAATGCAAGGCCGCACCAATAAAAGAGTACTTGTACAAAACCAAATGTGGAGACATGATTAACAGTAAGTGACTACAGTAGCACTAACTGCCAAATACCGGTATGGAATATACCCCAAACGTTGTAAATAGCTGAGAGAGCACTACACACTAGGTAGTAGCTCAACCTCAACCGACTGTCAGTCGGAAGGGAACAAGTCAATCATTGTGAAATACATAACTGTATACACAGTAAATTGTTATGGAAGTGGATAGAAAGTTTATAACTCACCGAATTCGCTAACGGTAAGAGATACCACGCGTCGGTTGAGAAACCATTGTTACCAAGATAAAGGTGATAAATGGGAGGTGAACAATACGGTAAGAATAACAAATGGGGCAACTAAGCCCTACAGTTGTCAGAGTTGCGCAGCAGACGCTAGTGAACCAGTGATTCAAATGTACAACGTGAATAACGAATATGAGCGAATGACTAATTATTAACGCCTAGAAGCCTAACAGGCCAGAATCGAAACCAACTAAGAGTTTAAACAAACTCCAATGAGAATTCTTGGTTTAGGAACTAAACCGCTAAGATGATTAAGATCCTCTAATCAGAATCCATTGTATAATAGACCGCGTGAAAGTTAAAACACTTCACGACGGCAGAACATTTTAAGCAAATGTTTATTGATTGATTACGTGGGCGTAATCCCTTTTAAGGGGGGTAGAGCGCAAAACCACTTAGTGTGTATTACCGTACAAGTGTACGTAGTGTATGTGACTTATATTGTGCATAGCACAAAGTTATTGTTTTGATGATTGGTGTGTGTGTTAAGTAAACATAGACATTCATTCATGGTTTAATTGTGGTAACTGCGCACAGAAGATGCGAATACCATTGTGATAAGTGTGTTTATTTGTTAACAGTGGTGTGTGATAATACAAGTGTGGGGAGTAGAGAAACTCCCGGGGAACAAAACCCCGACAGTGTATAAATGTGAAACGGTGTGTTGTATTTTGAAAATATATGTATATATATATACTATATAGTGATTCATGAAAGGGCATGATACCGACATAGAACCTAGTGAGAATAAGATTCCCTAGGTAACAACATTAAACTGAATGGAAATAACTGATAGACGAAGTTCTATCTCTTCGAGATGTATGATCATGATTAGAGTGATTTTAAAAGATAGAAAATTGGAAATGAGTGATTTATTGATGCTTGAAAATGAAGTGGGAGGTGGAACTTGATTTGCATGCGATCAAGGGAAGCCGAACACAAATTGGGGTGGAAGGATAGTTCAACACTGATGCTGATCACATCAGGGTTGGATGATTCTTGAAGCTCCCTATAAGTGGTCACAAATAACCACGCTAAGAAGAAAGAAGCAAAGAGCATAAGTTGGACTTGGAGTTGTGTGTGTTTTCAAAAGGATTTTGAATTGGTATTTATAAAACGTCGATAGATACTTTACATAATTAAAGTTCTTACTTAACCTCACAAGGAAAAATTTCAAATTTAAGTGATTGTTTTAATCTCCCAAAGGCACGGGGATGAAAGGTGTCCATCGCGACCGGGTTCTGCGGGATCACAGTGTATATCAAAGATATTTTTGATTGTTATACATGCTATGACATGTTGTGTGGTATGTGTAATAAATATTATTTTGACCTTGAGTTCCTAAAGTGTATGCTATTAAGACCTACGAGTCTAAATGTGTTGTGCTACATAGACCTATGTGTCTAAAGGCTGTTATGTTATCAAGACCTGTGTGTCTAAATGTTGTTGTGTTACCCAAGACCAGAGAGTCTAAGGGTTGTTATGTATGTGTAAATGTTGCTAAGATACCCGAACCATTGAGTCCGAGGTTATCTTGTGAATATGTTATGTTATGTATGGATGTGAATGTGTTACCCGAACCATTAAGTCCGAGGTTGTGATGTAAAGTGTGTTTGGTTATGGAAGTTTTATTTCTATAAGTAATCCCCGTATTCTAATCCAGAGTGTGGGAAGTGTAAACTTCGAGGACGAAGTTCTTTTAAGGGGGGTAGATTGAAATACCCCAAACCTTGATATGTGGTTTAAATAAAACTATGGTATGTAAAGGCTAAAAAGTGCCTTAGAAACATCAGTGAACAATTTAAACCATAGTAAAACACAATAAAACACTAAGACACAGTTTGAGCAAAAAACATGCTCTAAGCTTGGAAGTGAACTTGGTTAGGACCCAAAGAGCCTAACAAGACTTAATAATATTCAATTACGATTTAATAAGGCTAATTAAGTCCTTAGGAAACTTTGGTAGACAGTTAAACCAAATAAAACACAAGAATATACCTTAAAGTCAATATGAGCAAAAATGTGCTCTAAGCTTGGGATAAATTTGTATAAGACCTAAAGGTCATATCTATACCTTATAAATATGTTAATGAACATATTAAATCAATTACTAAAGAAAACCAAGCTTGAAAACAAGTTAAAACACAAAATGTGCTTTAAGGAGTCTTAAAGCACATTTTTGAAAAATTGTCTTGTAAATGAGTTTTGAGTGGCTAAATGACCATCATTACTCTTTAATTAATATGTGTACTACTTAGTATCACATTAGGAAGTCTAAATAAATGGGAAATCAAAAATTTCACAAATATGTGCCTTGTTTTGTGAATAGTGCTCAAATAGTGCTAGTTTAAGTTATAAGTCAACATAAGTTGTTTAATTGGTCAACAAAGGCCATATATATGTTATATATTGAAGGGGCCACGGTTTTAAGTGGGGGAGTCACCAACCTAGTCATCCAACTAAAGAAAAGAAAAAGAAATAAAGTAAAGTTACTATTTGCTTTTAAGCTTAAATATCTTGCAAAAGTGAGACCTCTCACCTCTCCTCTTCATTTCCTTGCCTTCCCACCGTGTTCTTCCTCTATTCTCCCAACCAGAACCGAGCTTGCTACAACCCCTCTCTTCTCTAACTTCAATTGCTCACCAAATGTTCAATAATGCTCCAAATCAAATTCTAAGACCATATTTGTCTTAGTTAGACCAAGCTCTTCACTTCTATCTTTTCAAATCTTCAAGAACTCCATTTTGGTGCCATGAAGAATCTCCATTGAAGGGGGAAAAGCTCATCTTCTTTCATATTGTCATTCTCCTTTGTTTCAAGGTAACAAAAACCAAAGAAAATCTAAGTTTCCTCTCATTTTTGTATGTGTCCTAAAATTCACCTCACAATGGTGCTTTTTCTTGCTCTCTTCATAGCTTAATTCAAACTTCAAAGGACTAGGAGGAGTCCTATCTTGCTACTTACCAAGCTCTCTTTCGAATTCCAAAGGTAAGCATCAAATTTTGGTATTTTAAGACACATATGCAAACCTAGGGTTTGACTATGAGTTTGGGTATTAAACTTAATGCTCATTACCCTTATATGTGTAATGGTTAGAAGATTGACAAGTGATAAAAGCTCCTTGCCGATTTTCAATCAAGAAAGAACAAGAGAAAACAAGTGAGAAAACTTGGAAAACAAAGAGGTAAATGACCTCTCTTAATGTAGTTTTATGTACTAGGAAATTGAGCTATACTTGCTTAATAATTAACCTAAAGAGCCAATGGGAAATGAGCTAGAAAACTATCCACAAGGTGGACTAAAAAGACATAGGAGCATTGTTGTGTGTATTCGCAGGTTGAAGGCATTTAAATGTGGAGATTCAGTGTTTAAGTTTAATGCAATTTAAGGGCCTAAGAGCCATGTTATTTAAGGGCCTAAGTGCCAAGCAATTTAAGTTTATGCACTATATTGTGATGTAGTGTAGTTTAAAGGTTTAGTTGTGTGTAAAGAACATCTCTTGTGAAGGTGAATGTGTTTGATGGTTAAAGGATGAAAAACCATATGTTTGTGTATAAGAGTGTGTTTAAGAGATTGAATGTTCTTGATTGTCTAAAGGTGAAAAACAATTGTTTTGGTGTAAGGTGATACAAGAGAAGCTATGGCGAAATTTAGTTGATAAACAAAAGAGTTTATGTGTTGTAATGAGATTTTATGACCTAGGAGGGTACTAGGAATTTTTAAGTGTTAAGATGGTGAAAAAAGTGAATTAAGGTGTTCTTAGGTGTTAAGATGCCTTAGGCATAGTCTTGGAGATTTAGGGAACTAATGGATGATTTCTTGATACACCAAGGTGATGGTGGAGGTGTCGTAAAGTCTTGTGCAAAGTTTGGTGAACAATGGAAGTGTAACGCCTTGTGAAGGTTTAATTATGAACTTGTGGGAAAGACTTGAGGAGTGTGTGTAAAGGGGATGAGTGTAGTGCAAATGATGTTTAAAAGGGTGGTTATAAGGTAGTGAGGGAGTACTTTGGTTAGGTGAAGTTTTAGGCAAGAATACAAGTTACAAGTGTAAGAAAAAAATGTTCTAAGTGTTAAGGACTTAGTAAAAGTTGAGTAAAAGTTTAAGGAATTTTTGGATGTTTCGAGAGGGTTAAGTGTGCCCAAAAGATGTTAAAACATGTGGGAGAACATGTGTAAAGCATAGGAAAAAATTGGGATGAATTTGGAGTTCAGAAAGAGGAGAAAAGCACATTAGAAATTGTTCTGCTCTGCAGTAGACCGCCCCTGTGGGGAGGTCCAGTGCAGAGAAGTGAAAAAAAAAGAAACGTGTAGCATCTGTTGTGGACCGCCCCTGGGACCGCCCCAGAGGGGCGGTCCAGACCAGAAATGAAGAAAAAAATTTGTTTAAGGCTCCTAATGATGGGGGATTGAATGGTAATGGTTTTAGATGATGTTTAGGCCTTGTTTGGTGACTTTTAAAGGCCATTGGAAGTATAAACAGGTGTGAGAGTGAATGTGTAAGTTGTGAACTTAAGATCACATAAATAAATTAAGTACAACGGGATGATGGGGTTAACTATGGGCATTAGATATTAAACAATCATGTCACCCCGATGTTAATGACAGTAATTGTGATGTTACCAGTTGTACGGGATTTGTTCGAGGAACCTAGGAGGACACAATATAGTGGACCGTGGTGAAAGGTATGGTTTTCTTGCAACATGTGTCCTACCGGATTACACCGGCTTGTATGCCAATGTGTTTTTCTGTATGTTTGCCACGTTATAAGATAAATCATGAAACGAGTTTACAGTCGTTATTGTTGTTGTATGTTTACGTGCCGATACCGGTAACCTCGAATGCGCTTGAAGGGCTAGTTAACCACTATTAGGTAAACGTAAGAGAACGGTATCCGGTGATAACGTTTCCGACCTAAGGAACGTTCTAACCACGACTATGCGTGAGTTAGTTATGTGATGTTTGTGTGTGTGTGAATGTATGACTCTCCCTTCCCTTGTGTGTGTCTAACAAGACTTAACCCAATGTTGTGATGGTTTAATTAAGTTCAATGTTGAACTTCTAACAAGTGCTAACGGGGGAAGTGAGGAGTCCGGTCTGTTCCGGCCACGCGTGTGAGTATGGGGGTCGTTGTCATATCAGGTTCGATCCTCTCTGTATGTTATAGTTGTTTCCAATTTGGTTCCCAACCTTCCCTTTAGCTTAACCAAGGCTATTACTGACTCACGTCGGGCCACAGGGGCATACTATGTTATGTTTGTTCGGTGTGCTTGGATCACTATATCCGAGACACCTTGTGTTAAGTTATCCGTTCATTTAACGAGACGGTAACGAGTTATGTAATGAGCTTATCATGAGACTGGCAACATTCTCTAGGCTACAAGTGAACTGACTATGTTTGGGCCGGTTCATAAAAAGGAACCGTACCCGTTATGTTATGTATTGTTGTTATGATGCAATATCTATTGCGATGTTATTATGTGCACGTTGAAACGTGAAAGTGTTGTTATGTGTTGATGGGATCATGTTATATGTTGTAAAATGTGGAGTGTGTGGATCATGGAAATGAATCCCAGTTTGTGATATGAGGCGTTTAAGGATAACCCGATTATTGGGTAGTTGTCGTCTATTAAGGAAGTAGCTCCATTAGAGGAGGAACACTCTAGGGATAATGAATGCCGTGAGTGACTTATTAAATAAGGATGTACTATCCGTTGTTTGAGCCCATTGAGGCGAATTGTTATGTGTTGTGTGCTTACAGTTGCATGCATGATTTAAATATAATCAATCGCATGCTAAGACGACAATTAGTTGTGCGTGGCCCGGTAGCATGTGGGCTGCGGGATTACCATACCAGCAAAGGTGTTGAGCCCCTTGGGGCCACCCTTTCTCTTCTTTTCCTATTTCAGGTACAGAGAGCTGGAAGCCGTTCGAGAGTAGGACGGGGTAGTCATTGTACATGGGTAATCATGTAAGTTGTATATATACAGTAGGTGTAGTAAGACCGAAGTTGTTATCGGCATCAGTTTGTAAATACTCGGTACAGTTGGAAGGTATTGTATGTTGTTGTTGTTAATGGAAAGGGATAATAATGTGTATTCGCTCGGGAATCTAGTCCATCAGACCGGTACAATGTTTATGTAATAGCCTTGTTAGCCACGTGGGTGGTTAACGGCGTGTAACACCAACGAGTTAAGTAATGTGTAGTAGTATACTTTCCGCTGCAGGATGTTGTTACGTGGTTGTTGTTGGATGGGGTGTTACACTAGCGTAGCTTAGTTTTCTTTTGATATCTTTCTCTTTGTTAAAAGTAAAAAAAAAATCTTTCCTAACGTTTGATTCTTGTTTTTTTTCTTCTATTAAGCTAGAACTTTTGAATTCCCTTTTTTCTTGCTCTTTTGATGATCCTATTTGTTTTATTTTTGTAACACTGAAATACAAAAATAAAAAGCAAAAAAAAATTGTTGTTAGCATCTTGGTTGGTTGGTTGGTTGTTTCAAATTTCAAAAGTAAATACTTTTCATCTTATTTTTACTAGTTGATTTATTTCCTTTTAGTTAGGTTTTTTTTTTAAAATATTGTTAAGATCTTAGTAAATTAACCCTTTCTTTTAGGTAAATTTTTACATTTTTACATTTGGATTCTTCCCCATTCTTATCCCTTATTTTTCCCTTGGCTAGTTTATTTAATTTACCATTTTCAAAATTCAAAACCAGAAGTTTAATCGTTAAGATTTGAACTCCTTTTCCCTTTTTTTTGTTCATTTACCTTGTTAATCTCTAACTCTTCACTAGTTTATAGGTTTGTTTTTATTCCAGCCAACCTCTTATTTTTTCTATATAAACGCACTCATTTGGAGCTTGCTGTCCCGGTGGGTAGCCTCTGCATATGTTCTGAAATGAAGCAAAAAGACTCTGGGGTTCTGTTAGCAAGGATCTGTCTGGAATGGTTTTTCCTTATCGCATTAGATGCTTTGTTTGGTTTGTTCCTTTATCTAGTATGTGTATTTCCAGTTTTTATCAATTTTGTTTGTACTGATGAGATTCAGATGGCAAAACTTTATGCTATATGGGCTGGTATGGTGGCTCTTATTTTGAACATCACTACATTGAGGGGGAGTTTATTTCCTTTTTTAACGTGGTGTATGTGTTGTAAACTCTTTATGATTAATAGTAGTTTCAAGTGTTACTCAAAAAAAAAAAAAACGCACTCATTTTTCATGGAGTGGGGGACAGACAAGGACTCAACATACAGACGGGAGTTCTTTACACATATTGTGTTGGGTATACACGTATAAGTGGTTCATCTCCCAGGATTGTCTGGCATTTACACTGAGCTTGTGCTCCCTCTGTTTCCAATACCATCCACTCTTCCATTGTCCTCTGAGATTCAATAACATGCAAATCATCGTTTGTCACTCAACCATAAGCTTGCAGCGTCACTTAACAGCCTAGCCCCGTAACCCATCTTCAACAATTCTCATCGTTTGACCAACCATTGTAATACAACACCGTCCTCCTCACCGTCACTATTGTCGCCGCTCATCTTTAATTCTCACCAGGCAGCCGTTTACATCGACATCGCTACCACCACGGTCATCTTCGTCACTGGACTGGTCATAACCCCTCATCAAAACACGGCGCATTAAAGTCCATTCTCCACTCATACCTCCTATTGTCGTTTGAGTACTGGCCATCCGTTCACTGAGATCTTCAACTACCATCTTCACTGTCATTGCACTGCTTTGCCAACTTGATCGATTACGAACAGCTCCTAGCTTCCTACATCAACGCTGCCAACCATGGACATTCGCTAGTTTCAGTCTGTGACACCACCACAACCACCATCCCTCTTGCCCATCCAAACCATCATCGAAGTCATACAGCCCATACGTTGCCACTCATCCCAACATTATCATTGTCGAGACTGGTCTGCGTTTACTGTAATAAAGAAAAGGAGGTGAGCCATCGTGATTCTTCGTTTTGTTATAGGCTGGAGAATCAAGAAGAGAAGGGATATATTTTTTTTTTCTGCAAAGAAAGGGACAAGGCGACCCTGCAACTGAGGTAATTATCGCCCCCTTCATGGATCTATCCACTCTAATCGCCGGCTTCCTCAGTGCTGAATGGGGAAGGAGAAGTACTGTACGAGAGGGAAGGTTTGTTTTTTTTTATCTCGCTTTCCATTTGTTTAGTTAGGAATCATTTTTTTTTGTTCTATTTATTTATTATGATGTTGTGTACGGATGGGTCATTGATGAGTTAGTAATTTCATGGCAAGTTGTTAAACGTGCATTGTTTTTTTTTCTCAATAGTTTAATTTTAGAGCTCCGTTATTTTGGTATTAGAAAATAATAGGTTAATGCATTTATTGGATTTAAAAAATTAGTTAGTTAATTTAGTTTTTGGTTAAAATAAAAGTTGTTGCATTCGTAGGTTTTTTTTTTGTTTATAGTGGATTAGTTAATTTAATTTTTGCCGGCAAATAAAAAAGGTGTAAAATATTCAACATTTTTTTATCTTTCATACTAAATGATAAAAGGATAATGTCATTAAACATTTAGCCTTAGAGTTATACTAGTAAAGGAAAAGGGATTTTTTAAGGGTAGTGAAGGAATCTGAAACCTTAAAAATTTCATATCAAGCTCCTGAACCCAAAGCTCTAAAAAATTGTAACAATATTTCCTTTCCAAGTTTAAAAGGTTAAAACTTAGGTGGCGGCTCTATTTAGGTTTGTGTGGGCCAGTTGGAATAATTAAGCTTTAATATTATAATTTCGGTGTAGTTGTTCTGATTGCAAATCGAACCTTGAAGCCTTAAGCTCAATACTTAAGGGTTCAAAACCAACGCCCACACCAGGTTTGGCTTTCTTTGGTGTTTGTGGATGTGTTTGCTTGTGTGAGGATCAGTTGTGACAGTCTCTTGAAGTCTGAGTCAGTTCTAATAAGTTTTGGATTTGTGAATCTCAGAATGCCACCTCGTAGAACACCAGTGACCCCGCAGGGAGATGCTGCGGAGGCAGTGCAGCAGTTTGTGGCGCAGCTTATGCAGACGATGGCTGCAGCTGCTGGGGGAGCTGGTGGTGCAGGCCCAGCTGGGGCGAATGCTGTGTGGAGGCCGAGTTAGAGCCCTCCAAGAGTTTATGAAGCTGAAGCCGCCTTCCTTCGACGGCTGTGGCGACCCTCAGGAGGCGAGCCACTGGATTACCGAGGTCGAGGACCTGCTGAGAGTGATGGGGTCAGAGGACGACCAGAAGGTCAACTTCGCCACATTCCTCTTTAGGGGGAGGTGAAGGAGTGGTGGCGTATGGTGATGGGTAATCATCCCAGCCTTGGACCTGGGAACAGTTCTGCTTGGAGTTCAACAAGCAGTTCTACCCTGACGTTTACAAGGACTAGAAGATTAATGAATATAATCAGCTGCGTCAGGGGAGACACATGTCAGTTGAGGAGTACGTGAGGAAGTTCGTGACTCTCTCAAAGTATGCTCCAGAGCCAGATGAGCATAGAAAGGCCCGTAAGTTCGAGAGTGGGTTCAGACCAGATATCAGGTCCGCTGTGACACCTCTTCGTCACCAGACTTCAGAGATGTGACGGATGTCGCTCTACTGGTAGAGACCGACATCAAGGGTAGGCAGGCTGGCAAGGACCACAAGGGGAAGAGGCGTGCTGAAGAGTCTCAGAAGAAGGAGGCTACTCCTCCTTAGAAGAAGCAGTCCTATGGAGATCGTCGGGGAGCTTCTTCATCTTCGTCAGCTGGGGCGAAGTGTGGGTCTTGTGGTCACTCCCACCCTGGTAGGGAGTGCTACAAGAAGACTGGTGCCTGCTTTAAGTGCGGATCGATGGAGCACCAGATTGCTCAATGCCCTCAGGCGTTAGGTAGAGGCACCGGCTCAGACTCAGGGGCGAGGTCCGACCAGAAGAAGCCTCAGGCTCAGGCCTGAGTGTATGCTATGGCGGGAGAGCGTGATCGTGCTGGTGATCGCGTCGTCTCAGGTATCCTCCAGATCCATTCTCAGGATGTATTTTGTCTGTTTGACTTTGGAGCTACGCACTCCTTTATCTGCTGTGATCTGTTAGGTAGACTTGAATTGACTGCTGTGCCTAGTGAAGTAGATTTATGTGTGAGTAGTCCCTTGGGTGGGATTGCTCCTTGCATTCTTGATTCTGTGTGTAAGGCTTGTCCCATAGTAGTCCGGGATAAGACCTTTTGTGCTGACCTCATCCCGATGCGGATGACCTGTTTTGATGTGATTTTGGGCATGGATTGGCTGGCAGAGCACCATGCCCATATATTGTGCAGCGAGGAGAGTATTGTTTGATCTGCTAGGCGGGAGCCGTTTTGTCTTCGCTGGGAATGCAGTCCCGTGTGCGCTTGTGATTGTGTCCGCGATGCAGGCAGCCAGCTTCTTGAGGAAGGGCTGCCAGGGCATTTTGTGCTACCTACCGGAGGTACACGAGGGATCTAGCTTGGAGAGCATCCCAATCGTCAGAGAGTTTCCTGAGGTCTTCCAGGATGACGTGCCCGGACTCCCACCAGTGAGGGAGGTGGAGTTCACGATTGACCTAGCGCCAGAGACTCAGCCCATCTCGAGGGCCCCTTACCATATGAGTCCGGCGGAGTTGAAGGAGCTGAAGGTCCAGCTTCAGGAGTTGCTGAATAAGTGCTTCATTCGCCCTAACGTTTCGCCTTGGGAGCGCCAGTGCTGTTTGTGAAGAAGAAGGATGGGACCTTCAGATTATGCATCGACTATAGAGAGCTGAACAAGGTGACCATCAAGAATCGCTATCCCTTACCGCGCATCGATGATTTGTTTGACCAGTTGGCGGGCGCCACAGTGTTCTCGAAGATAGATCTTCGTTCAGGCTACCATCAGTTTGGATTAAGGCCGAGGACGTGCCTAAGTCCGCTTTTAGGACTCGTTATGGTCATTACGAGTTCTTAGTTATGCCGTTTGGTCGGACTAATGCTCCCTCAGTCTTCATGGATATGATGAACCGGGTTTTCAAACCCTATCTTGATCAGTTTGTAGTGGTCTTCATAGACGACATCTTGGTGTACTCCAAGAGCGCAGAGGAACATGAGGAGCATCTGAGGATTGTTTTGCAGACGTTGAAGGAGCTGGAGCTTTATGCTAAGCTGAAGAAGTGTGACTTCTGGCTCGATCGTGTAGTGTTCTTGGGACATGTAGTCTCGAAGGACGGTATCTTAGTGGACCTTGAGAAGATTAGAGCAGTGATGGAGTGGGCAAGGCCCACGAATGTTGCAGAGATCCGTAGCTTCCTTGGGTTAGCTGGGTACTACAGGAAGTTTCATTGAGGGGTTCTCTAAGATTGTATCCCCGCTGACCCGTCTGTTAAGGAAGGAGATTAAGTTTGAGTGGAGTGAGGCTTACGAGCAGAGCTTCCTGGAGATTAAGAAGAGGTTGACGACAGCACCGATTCTGACCTTGCCGTCTGGGACCGAGGGCTTCGAGGTCTTCTGTGATGCATCCCATAAGGGACTAGGATGTGTTTTGATGCAGCAGGGTAAGGTAGTGGCTTATGGCTCTCGGCAGCTTAAGCCTTACGAGAAGAACTACCCTACCCACGATCTGGAGTTGGCAGCTGTGGTTTTTGCGCTGAAGATTTAGAGGCATTATCTGTATGGGGCGTCGTGTAAGGTCTACACGGACCACAAGAGTCTCAAGTATCTATTCACTCAGAAGGAGCTGAACTTGAGACAGAGGAGGTGGTTGGAGCTACTTCATGACTACGATTTGGAGATTCTCTACCACCCGGGTAGACGAATGTTATGGCAGACGCTTGGAGTCAGAGAGGTGCTCCGGGTGTAGCTGGAGCTTGACAGGAGTTCAGAGGTCCGCCTTAGAGCTTCAGCGTATGGGCGTTTGGGTAGTCAGACCAGCCAGTGCCAGTGTGATAGCAGCGTTTAGGTTCAGTCTTTGTTGGTCGACAGGATCCGGGTTGGTCAGGAGGTAGATTCAGCTTTGTGTCGGATCAGAGAGGGGCTGTCTGCAGAGCAGAGATCAGACTTCAGTGTCTCCAGTGATGGCTGTCTGCGCTCAGGGGCCGAGTGTGTGTGCCAGACGATGCAGTTCTGCGTAGAGAAGATCAGGATGATTCGGGAGCGTTGCTTGTTGCTCAGAGTAAACAGAAGTGTTATGCAGACCAGAGGCGCAGGCCGCTTGAGTTGATGTTGGTGATCACGTCTATCTGTGAGTGTCGCCTGTCAGAGGCGTAGTCCGGTTTGGGAAGCGTGGGAAGCTTAGCCCAAGGTTCGTTGGACCATTTGAGATTCTAGAGAGGATTGGCCCAGTGGCTTATCGTCTAGCTTTGCCTCCATCCTTGTCTGCTGTCCACAGTGTTTTCCATGTTTCGATGCTGAGGAGTACCTACCTGCATGATCCGTCTCATGTGATCAACTACAACCAGCTTCAGTTGAGGGAGGACTGCAGTTTCGAGGCGGTGCCTACCAGCATTCTAGCCAGAGACGTTCGCCGACTTCGTAGTAAGACCCTACCTATGGTCAAGGTCCTGTGGTCTGATCAGTCAGAGTGCGAAGCGACTTGGGAGCTCGAGGAGGAGCTGCGCACCAAGTTTCCCTCCCTTTTCGATCAGTGAGGTGAGTCAATTTCGAGGACGAAATTCTTTTAAGGGGAGGTGATGTTATAACCCGTATAATTGCAACATTATATTATGTCCGTTCATATACGATCTAAGATGGATTACATTATTATTGTCAGTTGGGACTTCGGCGGTATTGTATTGATAGATGAGGGCAAGGAAGTCATTGCTTAAAACAATTAAGGTAATTGTTTTATTTAATTAATAAGGAAAGGGAACCTTATTTATTTTATTCCTCTTCTAATTGTTTTACATCACGATCAGTTTTCCTCCACCAATTCCCATCGTGCGTTCAGAGCATCGACTTCCATTCTCCTCTCTCTCTCTTTCTCTTTCTTGCTGAGGATCGTGAAGGCTGCTGCTACAGTAGAATTGGAGGGTTTTGCTGCTGCGTTCCTCTGATGGATTCAGGTTTGTATTACAAGAATTCGGGACTTCGTTGGTGGTTTTCTTCTCTCTCAGTTTTTCTGATTTTGAGCTTTGTATATGATTAAATCAGAGGGCTTCGTTGCTGTTGGGTTGTGATTGTGCGGGCTGTGGAACTGCTGCAGATTGTGGAGTTTATTCACTTCCGAAATCAGGTTGGTGTTGCAGATTTTAGGGTTTAGATAATCTAGGTTCTTCATTTCAGTTCTCTGATTTTTGTGTCAATTGGTTTGGGTATTCAGTGGCTGTTGGTCTATTCCGGATTGTTGCTCTGCGTGGATTGCGTCTGCTGTCTCAGTTCGTTGTTGTTTCTGCTGATCAATGAGGTGGTGGTTGCTTATTCGGTTTGGGGAGTTCACCATGGGGATTTGCAAGGTTTTGTGTCTGATTTGGCGTGCGGTTTATGATTGTTGTTGGCTGTTTTACTTGCGTTTCTCTGAATGGCTTAAACCCCCATGGTCTTCTGTATTTATGACTGATTTTAGTGTGTGTTTTCTGAATTGGCGATTCGTGGTGTCGAATTGCGTTGTTTTTCTGCTCTGTTCGTCTTCTGAAATCTGCAGTTTTCGCACTGTCCGAACTTCCGTCGAGCTTTGAAGTTCGGACAGTGTGTTTTGCCCTTCTGGTTTTCAAAGTTCGGGGTATGTCGAACATCGGTCCGAGCTTCGATGTTCGGACACTCCCCTGGGTTCTCCTCTGATTTAAGTTCGACCTGTGTCCGAACTTCGATGTCCGGACACAAGGTCGGACCTTCCGCGTAACTCTTTCGTAAAAACCCGTCCGAACATCAGTCCGAACTTAGATGTTCGGACACTCTGAAATTTCCTGTCTGATTTCAAATCGACTTGTGTCCGAACATTGATGTCCGGACACAAGTTCGGACATTTGACTATTCTGGTTTCTGAGTCTCGACTTGCGTCCGAACTTCGACGTCCGGACACAAGGTCGGACACTGCTCTATTTTCTGCATAACTTTCCGTCTGAACTCCGATTTGAGTTTCATTTGTGGCGTTGGACTCCTCTAAGTCTCTACTACTGTATTATAAGTGTTTTGGCATGGTTTCATGCAAGGTTGCTTCTATTTTTGCAAACCTTCTGTTTTGGGCACTTTACTCTGTTTCTGAGCCGTGAATGGCTGGGTCGACGAACCCTTTGGCTCTTTCGAGTCATTTCTGCGTTGCCGAGAGACCTGTTATGGTCTATAGGTCTTCGACCCTTCTGAGTGTGTGCATTGTACTGTGTCCCATATCTGTTTGTGAACTCTGATTGTTTATGAATTAGGAACTCTTGTGTTCCATTCTGTTTCTGTTTCTGAAAGTTCTGACTGTTTGGGGTTTGTGGATATAATGTTTATCTTCTCCTCCTTCTGATTTCAATTGTTTTGAGCGACCTTATTGATGACGGTCGCTGCTTACTGGGCATAGTTGTGTGCTCACTCCCCTACTTTTAACATTTTTGCATATTGATCTGTCGCGAGGGTCATTCTAGTATGGAGCTTTGGCTTTTAGTTATTCTTTTGTTTAACTTTCGATTGTATGAGTTGTAGCCTTCGGGCCTTACCTTCCTATGACGTTTCATTTCGGTTTTGAGGATTACCTTATGGTTTAACGTATTCAGAAACAATTGTTTTACAAGTATTATGGAAGTGTTTGTTTCGGGCCATATTTGTGATTGTTAAGCGTTAGAGCCTTGCGTTATTGGGTAGTAATACGCGGCGTGTAATGCCCTTAACTCTTAGGCCGGTTTTAGGGGTGTTACACCCAGCACAAGAGGAGTAATTAAAATTTGAAGATATTTTGTCTGAGCCAGTCTGCGAGCTAGAGGATGATTATCCTATTGAGCCTCACCAACCGGAAGAGGAATCTACATCCTCGAATCTGAGGAAGGAACAACGCTACCACCAGTCTCTCATCAACTCTCACTTTGCCTACATAAGCCTCAACAACAAGAGGAGGATGTTTACATCCTCCAATTTGAGGAAGAAAAGTCATCACCACCTGGTCTTCTATTAAAACTCCGTTACCGGCAGTACCTCCTCAAACACCAGGTTTTGTAGAGTATTCATTTTCCTATTTATTGACCGAGGTGGCGTTCTGTTTTGATCCAGGTGGTTTGCTTTTAATTACTGCTAACTTCGTTTTCCTGGCAAAGCTGTTGTCTACTTTTATTTTTGATCCAGGATAACAAAGCGGGAGTCTAGCCAAAGACTATAAATACGGGCAGCTTACTGGGAGGCAACCCAGTGGTAAATTTTATTATCCTACTATTTTTGTTTTATGTTTTGTCTTCCATATTATCCTATATATGTTTTATATAAAAAGAGAGGAGAGAGAAGGAGGAGAATTAACTTGAGTTCTTCTGGCTGTTTAGAATATTCATTACAAGAACATCTTGCACATTCCTACAACCGAACTCAAGTGTGGGGGAGCTACACTACTACTCTTGCAAAACTCTGGGGAGTACACTATCTATACCCTGCTCTTTAAATTTTCAATATTTCATATTGCTTTTGCTTTGTGATCATTACCCAGGTAGTTTGCATGCCCTGTTATTTTAATATTTCTATGCAATGAGGGCATTGCTTTGGTTCAAGTGTGGGGGAGAGATAATAATCAAAGCTTGCTCTTAAGTTCTCCTCTTTTTCGACACTGTGTTTAAATTGGTTAAGTGATTAATAATCACAAAGAAGGAGCCATAGAGGGAGTAATGCCGGTATTAACAGGTTTAAAGGGTACACAAAAAAAAAATTTAAACCACTCTGCTCCTTACTCAATGCTAAAAATTCTGAGGAAATTATCATTTGAATTTTTGTTTTAACTTTGAGCCTGACTTTGAATTGGAATGAAACGGTGGAAAAAGAACAAGGCAAGGTACTCCTCTGATCCAGACAGAAGCATATTCTGATCCTAAACAAGCCTCGTCCCAAGTTATTAAGTTCTTAGGGGGGTGCTTCATCACCCAGCTACCCAAGGTACTCGGATCTGGGATAGTAGACCCAAAACCGCTACAAGGGTGGGAGAAAAGTCTGAGGTAAAAGAAAAATGAACTTCAAAATTGAAGTATCTTTGCATTCTACACCAAAATGATAAAAACTTCTTCATTATGGATCATGAGTATGTGGCATTGAAAGGTATAATGGAATAAGATTTTACTTCATGCCCCTTGTCGTTCAGGAAATGTGAAAGGAAATGGTGGATTGGCTCAAGGTTAAAAGCAGAATTCTCATGGTACTGCTTCTCTTTCTTTTGTAGGACTTCAGGGTTATTCTCAGAAACGGAGAAATATATTTAAGAAATTTAATGTTATTAGTACCCTTTTTAAAATCTGAAAGGATTGGCAATTACCTCTTCTGTGCTCTAACTATTGATTAGTGTTTTTAACTTGTTTAAACATTATGACAAAAAGATTTGCTTGAGGACATGCAAAAGATAAGTGGGGGGTGTGATAAGTGTCCAAAATGAGCATGTTTTATGGGTGTATTTCATATAATATATTAGCACTTTTCTTGCTCATTTCTCCACTTTGGTTAGTTTTCCTCTAGTTTATGTTTTATTGGTTATCTCAAGATTATTGGTTAATATAAGGAAAAACCAAGCTAGGAGCAAAGTAGACGAAGAGACGAACGCATAGGCGCAAACGGATCTTTAAATCAGAGCTGAAACGAATATTTTAGGAGCAAATTAATTTTCGTCCGAACCACTTCTGTCCGGATGAGCTGATTCGGACGCATGACGTGGAGTGTTCTCCACATAAGATCGACCTGTCCGAACCAGACTGGTCCCGACACTGGTTCGGACACAGCGAAATTGAACACACACGTCCGCCCAAATAAGGCAGGACACAGACAAGGACAGAAGTTATGTCCGTGGATATATGGCCAGACAGAAAAGGAGGCAAGGCCTGTCCGTGCAAATAAGGCCGGACTAGACTGAGATGAGTCCGTGGCCTGTCCGGGGAGAAAAGGCCGGACAAGAATAGCGAGGTGTGTGCTGTCCGTGGATAAATGGCCGGACAACAAATAGAGACGTCCGCCCAAAAAAGGCCAGACAAGAGATAGAGACGTCCGCCCATTTATGCGAGGACAAAAACAAGCATGCGTCTAAATGCAACCCAGATCAGAAAATTGACGCGCGACCGTCTTCCCCATTTTCTTGCGGCGCCTTCAAACACATCTATCTACCCCATCAGCAATATCAGGCGCCGGCACTCCTTAAATTCCTCACGCGTGTTCGAGCCCTGTCTTCTTCCTCCTCCTTTCTTCTATATAAACCCACTGCTTCTTCATCAATAAAACGATCATCCCTTCCTAAAATCCATCGTTCACAACAGAATCGAATACCACAATACAAACCACACCTACGACCCATTCCATCCTCTTATCCCCCACTTCTCCATTTTATTTTTATTCTTCATTCCACCACTCAGCAGAACCAGGATAAAAAGAAGAGAAGAAAAGCAGCTGGAGTAGGAGCAAGTCGCAGTCCCGTCTCCTCCGGCAGTCTCCAAAATAATGGCTATTTCTATCTTTATTTTTATTTTCATTCTTGTAATGTCTGAGTAATAAACTTAGCCTCCCGGGTTTGGAAGCGAAACTATTTTATATAATTGTGTTATGTAAGCTTTCCAGTATAATTTATCTAAGCAGTATTTTGATTCTTGTCCTTAATGCGCTTTAATCTTCTTGTACAATTATTAAAGTGATATTTGTTGCTCTCTTGTTAAAATGCGTTGCTGAGACAAGGTTCTAGACATAGGAAGTCAAAACGGGTTAACGACTAGAAGCGTGTCTCGCCTATAGGTTAATCTGTCTCCAATAGGAATTATTAATAATGCGGTTGGTTGAATTGACTTGGGCATGTTTTGCAGCTTGTTATTTCTGCTAGTCAGGGTTTATGTACAAGGACCGGTCAGTGAACTAATTAAGATTCTTGAGTTTATTGTTAAAGTGGGAAAGTTTATATTGATATAATTGGATAAAATAGGTGAGTAGAACAACCCAGGATGCTTCTTTAAAAACAAAATGATTTACAATTTCTATTTCCATTCTGTTTTAATTAATTGTTTGTAGTACTGTTCCAATTAAGTTTTCAACCTCTTCTTTCTTTCAAAAATGATAAAATCTGTTTACTAGAAATCTCAGTCAATTTACTACACTATGAGTTATCCACAGCGAGGTCCCTAAGAGTACGACAACCCCATAAATCCACTATTCCGCAAAACGATAGGTACACTGCCTAAGTTGTAGAAGAAGTCATATTTCTCCAACAATGCTGTAATTGAATTAAGGCTGGTTAGCCACGTGGGTGGCTAACGGCATTGTATCACCCTTCATTGTAAATAGAGTTCCGCTGTGTGATTAATGGCAATTTGTGGCAGTTTAAGAGGTAATGATGAGTTTAGCGGTTGGGGTGTGACAAAAATGGTATCAGAGCGAAGTATTGCTCTGATGACTGGAAATACTGAGCTTAGGAAATACCGAGTTAGGAATTAGAGACATAGGGCTAAGGGTTGAGTGATAGCATGAGAGATGCACTAGTTAGGAACTTCCAGTATGATCTGGCTACCTACAATACTAGACCCGCCCTCCACAACCCCCGTATTAAAAAGCTCGGGAAAGAACGCCAGAGAGACGGCAAAACCTGATCTGGTAGTCGTTAAATATTTCCATATGAACTAGAACCTGTCATGCGATAGATTTCGAGAACCGGGAATCCTGGAGACGGATCCCGCTGGAACGACTGTAACCGCACTTAATGGCGGGAGATCAAGAAATCCTACTCCCAGGTGACCGAAATTTGCGGCAGCATGGGGCGACATGCTCAGCTGTCGTAAGAACCCGGCTGGCCAAGCAGCGGCAAGAAGGAAAGCACCAACCGTGCAACGAGGCGGAAAAGATGAAGTAATGAAAACCGAGACACATGTCTACGACCGCCATAGCTAGAGTAATACCACCAACGGTATACTAAGTGACTAAGAAACTAGTCAAGAGTAGCTAGTAGGTACACCCACCCTACCACACCCAAAAAGGTTGCAATACCTAGCCGACATAGCTTAGAAAACTACGGGCACATCTACAAGATATACCCGGATAGGACTACTGAAGTAGTGCCTAGACAAGATATGTCATGGTAACCACAGTAAATGTGCAGGAACGAGCACCAAGAAACGACACAGGACTGAGTAATTAAGGGACTCCGAGAGTGGAGAAGCACCTATATGGATGACAGTCATGTCAAGACAAATGAGAAACAGCTCTAAGGAGTAGTCATCTAGCTAAAGGATCAAAGGAAAAGCCGACAAGGCTACCGAATACAAATATGAACAATACCGTGACCGGTATGAGTTAACCCAAAAACCACCTGTAACATGCACTTGCCACGGCAAGTGCGGTAATAACGGGACTATTAGGAGGAACTTTAACGAGTGACCAGTACTTAGCAAAGTACCAGGACGGCAAATGAAGCCAATATAGCAACACGAATCCTAAGAATTTTAAAACAAAACCTTGGAAAGGCCTGGCGACCTAACCATTGGACTAAGAACATACCAGTAGGCGAGAAGCTAGGCTTGGTAAGAAGCAACCGGCATTGAAATGCCATGAAGATTTTACTTTCAAAACTCAAATTTTCTTTCAAACGCAAAATTTTCCAAAAACCCCCAAATTTTAAAACCAAACCAGAGGAATCACAATAAGGTGTCATATGACGATTTAAGAGGAGTTGGCAACAAAATACTTCACCTAGGCGTGTGACCGACACTACAAGTGTACAAAAACGAGACGTGGAACGACCGCACTCCAAAGGAGCTTGCGGGCCTGACAGACCAGTTATGAGTTAGTCGGGTAAGTGGTAACGTATCAATAAGATACTCCATGTATGTATACAAGTAGGGTACGAAACACGGGAAGTAGTTGACTCCATACTACGAACGAAAGAGCCAATTCAGGCCAGGACAACTGACTACCATGAATGATCGAAGGAATCTAGACAAGCTTACAAAGCGAAAGGAGTCAAGAACCCACTACAAGAGGAGGGCAAAAGAATCAAAAGTGCAAAAAGCATAGAGTATTGAGTATAGACATTGGATATGTCTCAGAAATCATTAAGGAATAAATGGTAACTGGAGTGAATACCCTGCCTAAACAGTACGGCGAAGGCCCAAAATGAACATGTCAATGTTTGATAGACGGGATGGAATTCCCACCTAATACCTCACTGAAGAGGATAATGACCTGACCAAGAAGGTAAAGGAGAAAGAACCATGGTCTACCCAAGAACGGGAGACGTTACAACTCTAAATGGAATAGTTCATATATATATATATAGTAAGAAACTGGATATACCCAGGAGTTCAAACCAGATGTAATGGCGCAACTTAGTAATACCAGGAACAATCCGTGAGGGGTGCACCCCGAAGGGATCCCACGTAACAAAGGATACCCTAAATTGCCAAAGGGCATAGATTAATATCAAGATACTTAAAGGGCCTTCCATGTACGGAAGTGTGATGAAACAACCATATCAAAGAGCCCAGTAATACCTTCAAACCATTTAATGGTATATGGAGATGAAGAAACTTGTATAAGAAACCCAAAGAGCATGGCTCGAGGCAATGAGGCTGGTAAGCCGGAAAACCAACTACAATTAGTAGATCCAAACATTGCAACCTATGCATAAAGGCATAAGAGGAATTGCGTGGACCCTCCAGAGAGAGGCTACCACCTGAGAATGAAATGTGAAACCGCTAGAGCGGTGTAGTCAAACTTGAGCATGTGTTTATTGCCAAGGAGTAACGTGAATAGAAATAGTATGTAGAAAGGCTTGATAACATGATCGGAAACCAAAAGAGTGATCGGTTAAGAAGTAAACACAGTATGTGTGCAATGTGAATCATAGAATGAAAGTTGCGCAACAAGTGCAGAGAGTTTAGAGTAGTGTATTCTATTGAGCCAAGTGAGTAGCAAGCCATAGTATAAATGGTGGGAATACATGAGCGGAAGCTAAAGTAGTAGTAGCGGATGACATGTAAGTAAATGTTGAAAAATGAGTAAGACCATGGTACGCAACAAGCGACCATTATAAGAACATAATCAGATAAGGATATGGGGTTGATGAATAAGGATGGTAGACAGACCGGGCACAAGAAAACAATGTTCATTCCTATTGCGATCACATAAGAGATTTACTGCCAAGGGTTTACGCCTCTACACTCTGTAGGACTGAGTGTTTTGGTATTGCACTTGTGCAGTAATGATCTAGTGGGATAGCTAGGAATTTGGGAAATGTCAATCATGGTAAATCTTTTCTTTCGCTACGAACATGGCGCAAGCCTGTTGAGTGAAAACATAGAGAAATAACCGTGCGGCAGTTGGCCAAAGCGCACGAAGACCACGGGCCCATAGCCCACAGGTCCCAGAACCAATGCTTAATAAACGCAAGGTCGTATGAATGAAAGAATTCTTGTACAGAAACAAGTAAACAAACATAATTCAGAAGCCACTATTAATCGAGGAAGCATACATACTAAGTAGTAGCTTGACCTCAACCGACAATAAGTTGGAAAAAATAAGTGAATAATCACGAAGGTATACAGTGCTATACGAAATAGATTTCCAGAGAACTGGAGAGAAAATCTATAACTCATCGAATTCGCATACGGTAAGAGATACCACACAACAATTGAGAAACCTTTATTCCCAAGACAAAAAGGGGTAAAAAGAGAGTGGATAATACATTGAGAATACCAAAGGGCGAATTAAGCTCTAGTTATCAGGTCACACAGCAGAAGCCAGTGGGCCGTAATTCAAAGGTTAAGTATACTTGGCAAATGTGAGTAAATGGCTAATCATAAACGTCTTAAAGCCTTAGAGGCTAGAACCGAACCCGGTTATGAGCTAATTAACCGCATCGAAGTTAAAAACACTTCATGATGCTCGAATTAGTGAACCAATGTTCAGTGATAACATATGGTCGATTACGCGGGCGTAACCCCTTTTAAGGGGGGTAGGGCGAGAAACCGCTTAGAGTATGTTTTACGTATAGGTGCGTAAACTACTATGTGCATAGCACAAAAGAAATTGTTTTGATGATTGGAACTTATGTTACATAAACATATGTAGCCATTCATTGTGTAATTATGGTTATTGTGCATGAGAGATGCGAGTAACACGTATATAATATTTAAGAAAAGAGGAGTAGAGAAACTCCTAGGGAATGAGAATCCCTATAGTATATGTCTATTGAGATTAGACATGAGATGTAATGAGTATGAATCGGTATGAAACCGATGTGTAACCTAGTAGGAAGTGAGTTTCCCTAGGTGATTTTGTTTGAGAATGATTGATGGAGTGAGTTCCATCCTTTGGAGTTATGTTGTTTGTATGTTTTAAATTGAGTAATAATTTGAGGAAACAAGCCCATGAGTTGCTTAGGTAAAGTAAGCAAAGTAAATTGAGAATGACGGATGACCTAAGTTCTATGATTTAGAGATAAATTGAAATGGATTGTCTTGTGATTATGACTAGAAGAGTAAAGATAGAAAACGAAAATGTTTGTAACACCCCTACTATGCACTTAGCAACCATATGAAATCACAGCGGAATTAAATAACTAACCAAACACTAAATGGGTCGGTGTTACACGCCGTTAGCCACCCACGTGGCTAACAAGGCAGAATACGTACACATTGTACCGGTTTGATGATCAGATTCCCGAGCATAGAACTAAAACCATAAATACATCATATACAATACCGAGTATTTAATTACATTTCATCACTGTAAACTGACAATATACCATCACTGTAGTAACAACGGAACCAAAACATAACGCCACGGGAGCACAGGCGCATCCCGGGCCTATCATCCAAAATAACCAAAAGTATGACATGACCTAGATCTACAGCCACTCTACTTCTTCGATCCTCATCCTGCAAATAAAATTTGGAGCCCCCGAGGGGGTCAGCAACCTTGGCTGGTATGGTTAACGCGCAGCCCATCGGCTACCGGGATACGCGCAACCACTTGTCATGATAACATGACATTGATTTTACACAAACAACATATATAGCATAGCAAGAAATATGCTTAGCACAACAACACATACATAGTGAGAACACTTCACTTAATAACAAACCAGAAGGTTAGTCAACATATAAGCCTAGAGAATGGTTCACCCTCATGTTAAGCTTGTTACATAAACTCATTACCGTTCTGTTAGTCGAACGAGTAACTTAACTCACAGATGGATCGGATATTGTGACCCGAACACACCATACAAACACATGTTCCCCCTAGACCGATCATAAGTCAGAATAGGTAAGCTTTGGATGAAGCTAACGGGAGATCGAACGCCAAATAAAGGAGAACAACCTTAACTTTAGAAGAGTTGAATCTGATATAGATATCTACTCTTATACATACACGCGTGACCGGACAACCAGATTCTCACTCCCCAGTTAGCACTCGTTAGAAGTTCAATGTTGGAACTTAATAACAAATCACAACAAGTGGTTAAGTCTTGTTAGACACAACAAGGGATATGAGTCACACCTTAACATCACAATAATATAAACAACTGTAAACTTGTTACATGACTTAAGTTTTACAAGGTCATGAACATACAGAAAAACAAGCAACACACAAGCCGGTGTAAACCGGTAGGCAACAGACTGCAAGAAACCATACCTTGGTCCTTGCTTTGACTGGTTTCCACCTTTGGAGAATCCTATACACATTTAGTAACGTCGGTTAATTAACGTACTAGTCCGTTGATAACTTATTACTTCACATTTCTAGTTATTTAACTTTCACGTTTTATTATAACTTCTCACCTTTTAAATTGTCATTATAACACACCTAACATGCCTTAGACAACCTTATAACATCATTACTTACTAATCCCCATCATTAGGCATCATTATTTAACCTAAAACTCAACTTTTTAAGTGGTCCGGAACTTGGTCCCCAGCTAAGGTCCCGGACCTTGTCATTGTAAAACTCTCGGGCTGATTTCAGGTAGTGGTCCGGGACTTCATACAGGTCCTAAGTCCCGGACCAATGTAGGCAAAACTCCGGGGGTATATTAGGGGGTGGTCCGGGTCTTAGTACAAGACCTAAGTTCCGGACCACAATGACTTAGAAACTCTCGGCCTCTTTTAATGCATGGTCCGGGACATTACCCAAGACCTAAGTCCTGGACCACTGCTACAGATTTTACATTTTAACATTTTCTAAGTCTTGTTGCAATGGTTCTCCACATCCATTAAATGTATAAACTTCCCAAATGATCTTAGGTATATTCTAATGCCAAAATACCATCTTAAACTCACCTAGTTCCTTGTCTAACTGTTACCCATTTTCTTATAAAATTCACCAACACTTATAACATTTCTTACTAGGTTTCTAAATGGTGGTTCTCACCTATAATAAACACTATCCCAAATGCTTCCTCACCAACATAACATCATCTACCAAGCATCTTTTCTTACCTACCTAAACTCCTAGATGGTGCCTAGCCCTTTTTGCTTCTAGAACACCTTAAGACATTCCTTCCCCTCTAGTCAAACACCTAGTTATTTTTAACACTTCCTAGTTATCCAAAGCTTACTTAAACACTTAGAACTTCTTGTACATTACCTAAATTTTGACATGGGTTCTCCTAGAACATTGCTATACCAAAACACATTGTTTTTCACCATTGAGCATTCAAGAACATCTAAATCCATCAAGAGCATTCTCACACACAAAAACTTCACCCAATTACACCACATCACAATATAGTGCATAATTTAAATTGCTTGGCACTTAGGCCCTTAAATAGCATGGCTCTTAGGCCCTTAAGATGCATAAACTTAAACACTAAATTTCCCACATATATTTGCCTTTGACCTGCAAATACATACAACAACTCATATGCCCTTTAATAGTCTCCTTGAGAACATTTACTAGGTCATTCACCATTGGCTCCTTAAGTAGTTTAATAAGCAACATAAGCTCATTTCTCCTAAGACTTTAAACTACATTAGGTTAACACATTTACCTCTTTTCCTCACAACTTCTTTCTTGTTTCCTTGACTAAAATCGGCAAGGCTTTAGTTGCTTGTCAACTTCTAATCAATATACAAGCAATATAATGAGTATACAAGTTTATGCTTAAGCACACTTATAAACCCTAAGTTTTACATTGTCTTAAAACATTATAATTGTTTTACCTTGGTAACTGAAGAGAGTTTGAATATGTAGCAAGAGAGGACTCCACCAAGTCCTTGAAAGATTGAAATGAAGCTAAAACAAACAAGGTAAAGAACACCATCAATGGTGATTTTCGGTCAACATCAAAACAAGAAGGAAATGGAGTTTTTCTTTGAGTTTCCTTACCTTGAAGCAAAGGAGAACAATAAAATGTAAAAAGATGAGCTCAAGCTCCTCCCATGGAGATTCCTCTTGGCACCGAAATGGAGCTCTTTGGAATTTTGAGAAGATAGAATTGAAGAGCTTGGCAAGACAAAGAGAATGGTGGTCTTGGTTTTGATTTGGCAAAGGGAGCTAGGAATTACAAGAGGTTGAAGATGATGAATGGTGGTGGTGCGTAGCTTACCGAGAGAATAGAGAAGAGAAAGAAGGAGGTAGAAGACGGTGGGAAAGCAAGAGAAATGAGATGATGAGAATGAGTTTGGAGTTTGCTTTTAGAAGATATTTATATGTTAAAGTAAATAGTAACTATTAGTCATCCTTTATTTACTTAATAAGCTAACAAGAGTGGTGACTCACCACTATAAAAACGGGCCCCCTTAATGTATTTAGGGGTATTTTAGTCTTTGTTGACCCATTAAATTACTTATATCGACTTATGTTGTAAACTAGCTTATTTTAGTTACTATTCATAAAACAAGGCACACAATTGTGAATTTTTTGATTTCCCATTGATTTAGACTTCCTTATGTGATACTAAGTAGTACACATGTTAATTAAAGAGTAATGATGGACATTTAGCCACTCAAAACTCATTTACAAGACAATTTTTCAAAAATGTGCTTTAAGACTCCTTAAAGCACATTTTGTGTTTTAACTTGTTTTCAAGCTTGGTTTTCTTTGGTAATTGGTTTAATATGTTCATTAACATATAAATAAGGTCTTGGTAAGCTCATTAGGTCTAACCAAACTTATCCCAAGCTTAGAGCACATTTTTGCCCATATTGACCTTAAGGTATTTATTTGTGTTTTCTATGGTTTAAATTGTTTACTAATGTTTCTAAGACACTTTTTAGTCTTAATATACCATAGTTTAATATTAAAACAACATACCTAGGTTTGGGGTATTTCAATCTACCCCCCTTAAAAGAACTTTGTCCCCAAAGTTCACACTTCCCACATATCTTCAATATTAGAAAAGGACTCGGGGATTCTTATAAACAATACTTCCATAACAACATTAACAACATACTTACATAACATCGGACACAAGGTCCAAACAACATAACATCATTCAGACACAACGGTTTGTAACATAACAAGATAACAACATAACATAGACGATGTATTTAAATACACGTCGTACACACATAACCGAAGCGGCTCTACCCCCCTTAAAAGGGGTACGCCCCGTACCCTATACACAGAAACACTAAGAAGTAAACAATGACGGGTACTTCGCCTTCTTTTATCTTCCAGCTCCAAGTGGCCTCCTCGACGTCCTGGTTAGACCAGAGGACCTTCACCAGTCTCACAGACTTATGGCGAGTGTCTCGAGTCTTAGTGTCCAGAATCCGTACGGGAGTCTCCACTGATCGCATGGTTGGCTCTAAAGTTAGCCTTTCAGGCTGAAGTACATGATACGGATGAGACATATATTTCTTCAACCGGGACACATGAAATACATCATGTACCTTGCCCAGCTCGGCGGGTAAATCAAGTCGGTGAGCTACTGGGCCGATCCGCTCCATCACAACATATGGCCCCACATATTTTGGGCTCAACTTGCCTTTCTGGCCAAAACGAACACTCCCTTCATGGGGGATACTCTAAGAAATACCTGATCGCCACGACGAACTCCAGGTCACCTCTGCGCACATCGGCGTATGATTCTGCCTATCCTGAGCTGCCTTCATGTTAGCCCAGATCTGGCGTACTTCTGCTCGTACTTGCTCCAGGTACTCTGGTCCTATAATGACCGTCTCACTCGACTCATCTCAGCATAATGGCGTGCGGCATGGTCTACCGTACAAGCCTGGAAGGGAGACATCTTGATCGAAGCATGGTAACTGTTGTTGTAGCTAAACTCGATCAGATGTAACTTGTCAATCCAGCTGGTCTGAAAGTCAAGTGCACATGCACGTAACATATCCTCAAGTGTCTGGATGGTGCGCTCACTCTGACCATCAGTCTGTGGGTGGAACGCCGTACTCAGCTTCAGCTCGGTACCCAGCGCTTCTCGTGTGGATTTCCAATACCTCGAGAGGAATCTGGTATCCCTGTCAGACACAATTGTTTTCGGTACCCCCATGATGTCTTACAATCTCTTTGTCGAAGAGCTCTGCAAGCTTAACCACTTTCCAGGTGTCCTTCATCGGTATGAATCGAGCCACCTTGGTCAGTCGGTCAACAACAACCCAAATCATATTCAGACCTCCCCTTGTAGGCGGAAGCCCTACTACGAAGTCCATAGAAATGTCATGGAACTTCCACTCAGGCACTGGCATTGGCTGCACCATACCACCAGGCCGTCGGTGCTCAAACTTGACCTTCTGACAAGTGAGACACCTCAATACATAGTCATTCACATCTTTCTTCATTCCAGCCCACCAAAAAAACGTTTCATACCCTTATATCTTTGAAGCTCCGGGGTGAATCGAAGTCGTAGAACAATGGGATTCACTCAGTATGCGCTCCTTCAGCTCAGCGCTACTCCTCGGGATACACAGTCGGCCATTAAGCCTAATCAGGTCATCATCGTGGAGTCGGAAATCGTACTTCTGACCCTCGAATGTGCCATCAATAAGCTTCTGCCTAATCTCCAAACATATACTGATCCGTCATTTGAGCACTCCGCACCTCTTTAACCAAGCTAGTATGAGAGACTAGCGAATAGAGAGAGTGTGCTCGGCGACTCAATGCGTCAGCTACCACATTTGCTTTTCCCTCCTTGTATGTAAATAATGTCGTAGTCATTTAAGAACTCGACCCACCTTCTTTGTCTCATGTTCAACTCTTCTTAGTGAACAAGTACTTCAAACTTTTGTGGTCAGAATAAATTGTCACACTTACCCCATACAAGTGATGTCGCCATATCTTCAGCGCGAAGACAATGGCATCCAATTCTAAATCGTGGGTAGTAGGGTAGTTCTCTTCATGCTTCTTCAACTGTCGGGAGGCGTACGCTACGACCTTCCCGTGTTGCATCAAAACACATCCCATACCTCTGCCTGATGCGTCGCAATAGACCTCAAAACCATGGGACCGTCTGGTATAGTTGGACTGGTGGAGATGTCAGAGCATCCTTTAGACTCTGGAAATAACTCTCACAGTCATCTGTCCACTCGAATGGTGCATCATTCTTCATTAAGGAAGTCATCGGCTTCGAGACACTGGAGAAGTCCTTCACAAAACCTCCTATAATATCCTGCCAGACCGAGGAAGCTCCTGATATCAGTAACTGTCTTCGGCCTAGGCAGGTGCGCACTGCATCAATCTTTGTCGGATCAACAGTGATCCCGACCTCAGAAATCACATGTCCAAGAAAGGATACTTGGTTCAACCAAAACTCACACTTTGAAAATTTAGCATACAACTGATTCTTTCTCAATGTTTGCAAACACACTTCTCAGGTGGCTTTCGTGCTCACCCTTAGATTTTGAATACAAGAATATCATCGATGAAGACTACCACTGACTTGTCCAACTGATCTTGGAACAAGCGGTTCATTAAGTCCAGAAAACTTGGTTGGCATTGGATAAACCAAACGGCATAACCGTAAACTCATAGTGACCATATCTGGACCTAAATGCGGTCTTCTCAATGTCACTCTCAAGGATGGCAATCTGATGGTATCCAGATCGTAGATCTATCTTGGAGAATACTGATGCTCCTTTCAACTGATCAAATAAGTCGTCGATGCGTGGTAAAGGATAACGGTTCTTCACCGTAAACTGCATTCAGATCTCGATAGTCAATACACAGGCGGAGACTACCGTCCTTCTTCTTCACGAAGAGGACCGGCGCTCCCCATGGTGAAACGCTAGGGCGGATAAATCCCTTGTCGAGTAGGTCTCTCAGCTGCTCCTTGAGCTCTGTCATCTCTGCTGGAGCCATACGATAGGGCGCCTTCGCAATTGGTCCGGTGCCTAGAACCAAATCAATCTCAAACTCAACTTCCCGTGCTGGCGGCATGCCCGGCAGCTCTTAGGAAATACATTAGAAACTCCGACACTACCGGCACATCTTGGCTAAACTCTGGGTCTCTCTCTCTCTATGTCCTGGACATGCAGAGGTATACATCATTCCCTCGTCGTAATTCACGATACATGGCCATGGCGGTGATGATCTGAGTCGAAGGCTCCCTGGTCCTCTGGCGGTATGATATAGTAACCCCAGACGGACTCCGAAGAAGTAGATGGTGCTCGCCACATAGGATTCTGCCCTTTGTACCGCTCCAACCAGTTCATCCCGACAATCACATCAAAACCTAGTCCCTTGAACTCTATCATGTTGATCGGAAACTCTTCATGTCTGATTCGTACAAAACATCTCGGTAGTAGCGGGTACACTTGATCCGCTCTTTCGAACGGGAGAGTGACTAAGAAGTCAGACATCTCTTCACCGTCTAAACCCTAGCCTCTTTGCAACAGATAGCGAGATAAATGTATGTGAGGCTCCGGAGTCGAACAAGATTGACACGTCCACGCCATTCACTGGAAAGGTACGGTGAGGATTGTGCCGCTCTTGCCGGCTTCTTGCCTTATTGCAGACATCAGTATACCTCCGTTCCGAGTGCACAGCCTAATTCATTGGCAAACTTATAAGTATTCGATAATAACACGGTGGGTATACTCCAAAACAACTCTTTTATTCATTAACACACTCTTTACACCATAAGTTGAGTTACATTGTAGACATATCTAAATATAGCATCCTTAACATACAACTGGCTTACACATTACAGGATTACACAAGGCTTTAAAACTGCCTGAAGGTCAAATTCAAACGTCCAGGTTTCAGTTGTGTGGCACTGACATGTCGATGTGCGGTATCAGTTTGATCTTCTTGATACCATGATATAAAATCCTGACTGCCCACCCATGATTAAACAATCTCCTGACTTCAGTATTTACTTCTTTGCGAGATCACCACGCTTCTGCTCGCCGTAAATAACACTGCGGTATCACCAATGGACCAAGACACCACGGGTACTCCCTTACTTAGAGACTCGGGTGACTCGTCCTTATCTTGGTGTAACCCTAACCGTCCACCTTTATGGGTAGAAGTTCACAATACACAGATCTGCTTTAAACTCGGAATTGGATCCGATTCAACTTTGCTGAGCAATTCCCACGGCGTGGTTAACGACCGCAAGGAACTCCTCGGGTACACTTGGTAGGTCTCCTCGTCTTCAGTTCGCTTGTCTTGATAGTCTTGGTGTAAGGATTCCAATCCTTACCCATGCACATCATCTTCAACTTCATCTTCGACCGCTTGGGTATTCGGGTGTGTAGAAACCTCCAGTGCTGCTCCAAGTTCGTTGCATCACCTGATGATGTGGATTTGTGCTTCCGGTGTCAGGTATCCATTTAAAAGTATCATACCTGGCTGGATAACCTGACATTGCTCCATTGGGAATTCGGTGTTGATGCTGATGGTTGTCTCTTCGGGGTTCGGTGTGGGCGGGATTGGATAACAGATATTGAAGGTTCCTAAGTTTTCAAATTACCTAATTTAGGTGTTTTTCACATTATACTTAATTCTTTACTCACATGGTTGTACATTTAGACTCACTAACACACATGCATGAAATGCGGTATTCAATCACTATTTCACTCGACAGTTTAGGCGGTACCTGGCCTAGAAGAGGGTCCTGGCGCCTCAGACCGGTCCACCACATTCAGGGCGGCCTTGCCGGATCCTGCCCCTTTCCCTTTCTGGGAATCAGTGTTCCTCTGATCTGTGGGTGGCTGGTTAGCCGACTTCGGGCCATCGGTGGTCGCGGTGGCCTTACCCTTCCACTGCCCTTGGGCTTATTGTTCCTGCTGTTGGGATTCCGGTAGCACTCATAGTCACGGTGACCCCACTTCTCACAGTAGCGACACTGCACGTCATTTCCTTTGCAGTCCTTGCCGGGGTGGTCTCCGTTACACCACTTACAGTAGTAGTGGCGCTCCGGTCTAGTAACCGTGCTGGCTGCTAACATAATACACAATCAATACTTACTTCATACCTTAACAACCTACACTTCAACTTGACACACATGATTAAGTAATTACCCTTAGGCGGGTGAGAGCGTAGGGGTTTCGCCGCATATGCGTATGTGAGCTTCAGTGGCTCCTCAGCTGTGGTGGTCTGGGCTTGGCCCTTGTCACCCTGGTGCTGACTCTTCTGGGGCTGGGGGAGGGTAAGGCTTTTTCTTTCCTTCCCCGTACCCTTGCGAACTCTGGCCCTCACTCGTGGCCTTGCGCTTGTGCGCATTTCTCCTCGTCCCTAAGACGGACGGTAATCTCAACCTTAGCAGCGGCATGATAGCACTCCTGGATTTAGGATGTCAGTCATGCCCCGCAAAACGAACTCACAAACTCACATTAACATTCACTTATGGTATAAACTGATTCACATCACGGTATTTTAATTACCTGCAAGGTAGTATACTCAGCTGGCCCCATCCCGTAGCAAAGACGGTGGCTGAGACCGTTGTAGAAACGATTCACCAGCACCCGGTTCGAGTACCCCAGGTCCGGTAATAGGTGGATAAGGCCGGTGAAAGCGGTGTAGTAGACGTCAATCGACATCTTATCCCCCTACCTCAGACTATCCTGCTCCAGGCGCTTGGCCTCTTGCACGTGCACAGGGTAGTACTTGGCTCGCAGCAGAGCCGTATACTCCCTCCAACCAAACTGAGGATCAGCCATCCTGTCCTCTCTCACAAGTTTCCACTAACTCTGTGCCGAACCCTTCAAGTAGTAAGCGGCAAGACGGACCTTGGCCCCAGCAGGCACATCCAAGGTCTCGTAGGCGGTCTCCAGCTCGGAGATATACGCCTCTAGCTTACGAGGGTCGGTCTCCCCATTAAACGTCGGTGGCCTCAAATCCGCCAACGCCTTGACCCAGTTGGTCTCACGCAGCTGTGGTTGCGGTTGTGGCCCTTGTTGGTCCGCACCGCCTTGCTGCTGCTGTGCTGCATCGCAGCCACTAACTGGGGAACCATCTGGGCTACGGCGGCTGCTACTGCCTCAGCCATAACCTGTGCCGAAGTGTTCTCGCCCTGGGCACCCGTATTACCAGTCAATACCGCGTCCGCGGCCTCTACCTCTTGGTCGACCTGACATCTGAATTCACATGAACATTCATTAGCATTATGCTTGCACACTTATCGGTCCAACGGTTGTAACATCTTCCCGACAATGAGGTATCTCCACACTTAGTTAGTGGTTAACCTTTCCATAACTGTTCACTTAGATAACTACGGTTAGATTTCCTAACTCGGTATATTCCTAAGCTCGGTATTCTAGTCATCAGAGCGATACTTCGCTCTGATACCACTTTTTGTAAACACCCTACTACTAGCACTTAGCAACAACCATAAATCGCAGCGATAATTAAATAACTACCAAACACTAAACGGGTCGGTGTTACACGCCGTTAGCCACCCACGTGGCTAACAAGGCAGAATACGTACACATTGTACCGGTCTGATGATCAGACTCCCGAGCATAGAACTAAAACCATAAAACATCATATACAATACCGAGTATTTAATTACATTTCATCACTGTAAACTGACAATATACCGTCACTGTAGCAACAACGGAACCAAAACATAACGCCACGGGAGCACAGGCGCATCCCGGGCCTATCATCCAAAATAACCAAAAGTATGACATGACCTAGATCTACAGCCACTCTGCTTCTTCGATCCTCATCCTACAATATAAATATGGAGCCCCCGAGGGGGTCAGCACCCTTGGCTGGTATGGTTAACGCGCAGCCCATCGGCTACGGGATACGCGCAACCACTTGTCATGATAACATGGCATTGATTTACACAAAAACATATATAGCATAGCAAGAAATATTGCTTAGCACAACAACACATACATAGTGAGAACACTTCACTTAATAACAAACCAAGAAGGTTAGTCAACATCATAAGCCTAGAGAATGGTTCACCCTCATGTTAAGCTTGTTACATAAACTCATTACCGTTCTGTTAGTCGAACGAGTAACTTAACTCACAGATAGATCGGATATTGTGACCCGAACACACCACACAAACACATGTCCCCCTAGACCGATCATAAGTCAGAATAGGTAAGCTTTGGATGAAGCTAACTGGAGATCATACGCCAAATAAAGGAGAACAACCTTAACTTTAGAAGAGTCAAATCTGATACAGATATCTACTCTTATACATACACGCGTGACCGGACACCCGGATTCCTCACTCCCCAGTTAGCACTCGTTAGAAGTTCAATGTTTAAACTTAATAACAAATCACAACAAGTGGTTAAGTCTTGTTAGACACACACAAGGGATATGAGTCACACCTTAACATCACAATAATATAAACAACTGTAAACTCGTTACATGAATTAAGTCTTACAAGGTCATGAACATACAGAAAAACAAACAACACAAGCCGGTGTAAACCGGTAGGCAACAGACTGCAAGAAAACCATACCTTGGTCCTTGCTTCGACTGGTTTCCACCTTTGGAGAATCCTATACACATTTAGTAATGTCGGTTAATTAACGTACTAGTCCGTTGATAACTTATTACTTCACATTTCTAGTTATTTAACTTTCACATTTTATTATAACTTCTCACCTTTTAAATTGTCATTATAACACACCTAACATGCCTTAGACAACCTTATAACATCATTACTTACTAATCCCCATCATTAGGCATCATTATTTAACCTTAAACTCAACTTTTTAAGTGGTCCGGACTTGGTCCCCAGCTAAGGTCCCGGACTTGTCATTGTAAAACTCTCGGGCTGATTTCAGGTAGTGGTCCGGGACTTCATACAGGTCCTAAGTCCCGGACCAATGTAGGCAAAACTCTCGGGGGTATATTAGGGGGTGGTCCGGGTCTTAGTACAAGACCTAAGTTCCGGACCACAATGACTTAGAAACTCTCGGCCTCTTTTAATGCATGGTCCGGGACATTACCCAAGACCTAAGTCCTGGACCACTGCTACAGATTTTACATTTTAACATTTTCTAAGTCTTGTTGCAATGGTTCTCCACATCCATTAAATGTATAAACTTCCAAATGATCTTAGGTATATTCTAATGCCAAAATACCATCTTAAACTCACCTAGTTCCTTGTCTAACTTGTTACCCATTTTCTTATAAAATTCACCCAACACTAGAAATTTCTTACTAGGTTAATGGTGGTTCTCACCTAAAATATAAACACTCTCCTCCACAAAACACTCCTCACTCACACACAACATCATCTCCCAAGCATCTTTCTTACCTACCTAACTCCTAGATGGTGCCTAAGCCCTTTTTGCTTCCTAGAACACCTTAAGACATTCCTTCCCCTCTAGTCAAACACCTAGTTATTTTTAACACTTCCTAGTTATCCAAAGCTTACTTAAACACTTAGAACTTCTTGTACATTACCTAAATTTTGACATGGGTTCTCCTAGAACATTGCTATACCAAAACACATTGTTTTTCACCTTTGAGCATTCAAGAATATCTAAATCCATCAAGAGCATTCTCACACACAAAACTTCACCCAATTACACCACATCACAATATAGTGCATAATTTAAATTGCTTGGCACTTAGGCCCTTAAATAGCATGGCTCTTAGGCCCTTAAGATGCATAAACCTTAAACACTGAATTTCCCACAATATATTTGCCTTTGACCTGCAAATACATACAACAATTCATATGCCCTTTAATAGTCTCCTTGAGAATATTTACTAGGTCATTCACCATTGGCTCCTTAAGTAGTTTTAATAAGCAACATAAGCTCATTTCTCTTAAGACTTTAAACTACATTAGGTTAACACATTTACCTCTTTTCCTCACAACTTCTTTCTTGTTTCCTTGACTAAAATCGGCAAGGCTTTAGTTTCTTGTCAACTTCTAATCCAATATACAAGCAATAATGAGTATACAAGTTTCATGCTTAAGCACACTTATAAACCCTAAGTTTTACATTGTCTTAAAACATTATTATAATTGTTTTACCTTGGTAACTGAAGAGAGTTTGAATATGTAGCAAGAGAGGACTCCACCAAGTCCTTGAAAGATTGAAATGAAGCTAAAAAAAAGCAAGGTAAAGAACACCATCAATGGTGATTTTGGTCAACATCAAAACAAGAAGGAAATGGAGTTTTTCTTTGAGTTTCCTTACCTTGAAGCAAAGGAGAACAATAAAATGTAAAAAGATGAGCTCAAGCTCCTCCCATGGAGATTCCTCTTGGCACCAAAATGGAGCTCTTGGAATTTTGAGAAGATAGAATTGAAGAGCTTGGCAAGACAAAGAGAATGGTGGTCTTGGTTTTTGATTTGGCAAAGGGAGCTAGGAATTACAAGAGGTTGAAGATGATGAATGGTGGTGGTGCTGTAGAATTACCGAGAATGAGAGAAAGAAGGAAGGTAGAAGACGGTGGAAAGCAAGAGAAATGAGAGAATGAGTTTGGAGTTTGCTTTTAGAAGATATTTATATGTTAAAGCAAATAGTAACTATTAGTGATCCTTTATTTACTTAATAAGCTAACAAGAGTGGTGACTCACCACCATGAAAACCGGCCCCTTAATTTATTTAGGGGTATTTTAGTCTTTGTTGACCCATTAAATTACTTATATCGACTTATGTTATAAACTAGCTTATTTTAGTTACTATTCATAAACAAGGCACATAATTGTGAAATTTTTGATTTCCCATTGATTTAGACTTCCTAATGTGATACTAAGTAGTACACATGTTAATTAAAGAGTAATGATGGACATTTAGCCACTCAAAACTCATTTACAAGACAATTGTTCAAAAATGTGCTTTAAGACTCCTTAAAGCACATTTTGTGTTTTTAACTTGTTTTCAAGCTTGGTTTTCTTTGGTAATTGGTTTAATATGTTCATTAACATATAAATAAGGTCTTGGTAAGCTCATTAGGTCTTAACCAAACTTATCCCAAGCTTAGAGCACATTTTTGCCCATATTGACTTTAAGGTATTTATTTGTGTTTTCTATGGTTTAAATTGTTTACTAATGTTTCTAAGACACTTTTTAGTCTTAATATACCATAGTTTAATATTTAAAAAACATACCTAGGTTTGGGGTATTTCAATGTTTAACTATTTGATTGTTTGAAACTGACGTGGGAGGTGGAACTTGATCTGCTAGCGATCAAGGGAAACCGAACACAAATTTGGGTGGAAGGATAGTTCAACACTAATGCTGATCACATCAGGGTTGGATGATTCTTGAAGCTCCCTAAGTGGTAAAAAGTACTACACCAAGAAAGATGCAGCTACCATAAACCATACTTGGAGTTATGTGATGTTTTAAAAAGAATTTTTCAAACGGAATTTGAAAAAGAATTTTCCTTCGAGTATGAAGGTGAAAACTAGTTTTGAAACCTTTACACCGTACGTGCGGCGGTCCTAAGTGACCGGGGGGTGGTGGCAGTGTGTGATTTTTCCAAAGGCAGCGGGATGGGGAGAGTACCCTAAGAATGTCCTGTGTGAGAGAGTCAACCAGAGTGAATGTTTTGATCAGAACCGACCAAGGGACCGTGGGCCAGAGAGAGTAAGTGCTCATTTGTCATGAAACGGCTGTGAACCAGAAAGCGTAAGTGTTCAACGTGACCGGTACCTTAGATTGATAGTGTATTACTCAATGTGGATTCAAGGACTATAGTGCCTTCTTGTCTTCGGACCGATTCCATGGAGAGAGTACAAAGAGTATTTTTATTGCTATACATGCTGTGATATGTGGTGTGGTATGTGTAGTGTGTATGGAGACAGACCTGTGAGTCTGTAAGGTCGTATAGAGATTACGACCTTGGCATAGAGTATCTATGTGAGTAATGATATTAGATTCACCAACTTTGAGGGTAAAGTTCCTTAAGGGGTATATTTTAATACCCCGGACTTAAAAATGGAGATTAAATTATTCTAATATGATTTTTATGGGCCTAATGGTGCCTAGAGAGTATTGGTAAAGAGAATCAAACCAAAATAAAAGAGAAAACGCTTGAAAAGTGAAAAACGCTAAAATGCTCGTTAAATGAGTATAGGAGGTATATGACCTTGGTTAGGGTCCTAGATGGATTCCTAAGGCTTAAATATGCCTAATTAGTATGTGGGAATAATTCCCAAAGAAAACGGATCCAAATAATGGGTTAAAACACTAATAGAGCCTTAAAGCACGTTTTCGAGAAAACCCAAAAACGTGACTTTAAGTGGTCAAACAGGCCCGTAAAAATTACGGTTGATTATAACTATAATTAAGTATTAATGGAAGCTTGAGAACCATTAAAATAAAGAAACATGAAAAATCGAAAAACGGGCCCGGTTAGTGAATAGTGTCGAACCGGGTAAATTAACGAGCGTTTTCTGTAAAAGACGAAAAACGCTCCAGTTTAAGTAAGTATGTGGGGGCCAGTTTTTAATGGGTTAATCAGCCTCTCACTCACACTCTCACCTAGCTAGGAAAGAAGAAAGAAAAAGTCAAAAAGCAAAAGGTATTAAAGTACCTTTCTTTTCTCTTTCCTCTCATTTCCTTCCTCTCTCTCCTTCCCTTTCCTTCTTCCACCATAAGCTCCCTCCTCTTTCCCCTACCTCTGGCGATTTTGAGCTGAAACAAGAGCTCCCATGGCAACTCCATTTCCACCTCATGCCCAAGCTTCATTTAAGCTCCAAATGCAAAATAAATTATATATTTGAACTCCTCTCATCAATCCCTATCATCCTCTCTTTTTGAAATTTCAAATGAAGGAGTTTGATCTCCATGGGTTTTGGGCATTTTAAGAGTAAACCACATCTTCTTGAAGCTTGGAGTCTCCTTATTGGTTTAAGGTAAGAAAAAACCACAAAATTTCATCCTTTCATTCATTCCTTGGTGGCCGGATTTTGACTCCCCAATTTCCCTTTTTTTCCTTCCTTGAATGAGCCATATTCAAGCTTCAAAATCTCATGGGATTAATCCTTTGATTCTTGTCCAAAAGGTCATCCTAAAGTTTCAAGGTAAATCTCCATTTTGTGCTCTAAGCACTTCCTTTGCCTCCTAGCTTAATTAATGAGCATAGGTGTATTGATTAGTGTCTAATCCCCCATATGGGTTTTTACTTGGAGGTTGACAAGTGTGTTGACCAGCTTGACCGAAAATCAAGAGAGGAGAAGGAAGGAGAGCAAAGGAGAAATATGCAAAAATTTAAGGTAAGAAACTTACCTTAGTTTTATCCTATATGTTTTAGGATTTGGGAAGGGTTAAATTAAATAATGAACCCAAGAAATGTGTTTGGTGAAAATGAGAGAGTATTTGTGGACTTGTTAATTGAGCTGTGAATTAAGAGCTATGCATTTTATGATTTATGCATTGTGTTGTATTTTGGAGGATTTGATGAGTTTTTATTGAACTTGTGTGCTGGTAGGACCTTTGAAGGGTGTGGCTAGATTTGATTTTGATTAGGTGAAGAAATGAGTTTTAGGCAATGTTAGGAAATTAGCCGGGTTATGGTGAAATTTCGGTTGAAACTGAAGGATTTTAAGTAATGTTATAAGTGGAGAATGACCTAGGTTCAGCTAGGTGTTATTAGTGCTTGTATTGGGTAAATGATCACCCTAGAATATGAGAGAAAGATTGTGGGGAGATGTGCGAAATCTATAGCACAATTGGGTGAGATAGTCTTGAATGGCTTGAGAAGAACAAGAGTGTTAAACTTGTGAAACAAGGAGTGAACTTGGGTTTTAGAAGTGCATTGGTTTAGGAATGAGTTGGAAAGATCAATAAGTGGTTTGGTAAGGTTGGTAGAAGGTAGAAACTATCTAGAAGAAGTTAGAAGTGCATTAGTGTGTAAAGTGCAAAATGTGAAAATGGAAATTTGTGAATTTGAGCAAGAAGTTGGGCAAGGATTAAACCAATGATTTGAAGAGGTTTAGAGCATGTCTTAAGGTGTTTAAACATGTAGAAAACTTGTGGAAAGATTAGGGAATGATTAGGGGTGGATTAAGAATGGATAGGGGCTGAAAATTGAAGTTTTAGCAGCTTTTTAGCAGGGTCCGGGACTTAGGGGCGGACCAAGTCCCGGACCAAGCATAAAAATGCCCCGAGAGTTGATGTAGCAGGTGGTCAGGGACCCTAGTCCAGGACCAGGACCCGGACCAAGGAAAAAAAATGGCTGAGAGTGAGTTTTAGAACTGGTCTGGGACTTTGGGTCCGGACCAAGTCCCGGACCACCCCCAGAATCATGCTGTGAATGTTTAAAGGTTGTAAATGATGGGGTTTGAATGTTAATGATGTTAGATGATGTTTAGGCCTTGTTTGGTGACTTTTAAAGGCCCTAATAAGTGTAAGAAAGTGCTAGAAGTGATTGAGAAGTAAGATTTCAAACTAACAAGAGTAAAACCGAGATAACAGGATAACGGGGTAAGTACGGGAGTAGTATTTATTTACGTACCGTATGAACTTGGTATTAATAAGAATGTTTGAAACATTATCAGAGGATCGTGTGTGAACTGAGAATGTGAGGTGACACGTAAAAGTGGAACCATGGTGTAAGGTATGATTTTCTCATGCTCCGGTGCTAACCGTGCGTATGTTGATTTGTGTGCTATGTGTTTGTGTGCGGCTTAATCAAGAGTAAAGCATGAAATATGACCCCTTGCTTGATTATGTATCTTGATGTATGCAGTGTGTACTAACCAACCTTGAATGTTTATGTGGTCTAACCTAGTGTATAGACCGACTCCTAGTGAGTACCGTTTGGTTAGTGATCATAGGATGAGTCGTTTACAATTTGACGAAACTTGCAAACACATGAAAACTATCGAACTAAGAACGATAATGTACACACATGAACTCACTAGAATGTGAGGAAGTGGTACGAGTTGAGTAAACACCCGATAACGGTTAGAAAACCAAAATTGAAACGATCCACGAAGTAAATAAAAGTGGAAAGATAAATGAACCTAAATCTAGGGGATCAAAGAGAGTTCAAGAATGTGAACTTGTGAGAAGAGTAAAAGAGATAAAAGGGATCATTCACTCCCTTAAGATACGGTCGACCTTCTATATGAGGAATCGACCCGGTATGAGAAAATAACCGAGAGTATAGTATACAAATGTTGGGATAACCCTTAAACCTAAGAGTACCCAAAGTTAAGAAACATTTCCTAAGTCTTACGAAACATCGAGAGTGATGCTTCTAGAATAATATACATAATTATGTTATAACTCCGAGAGAGGATTTTATGGGAATGTGAGAAGTCCGAGAGTAGTCGGACCTATGTGAAAGAAGTAGGAACTAAGAGAGAGTTCCAGGAGCTAGTTGAACCTTCCCACAATGCTAGACCCAGAGTAGCGTTGAAACCGGGGGAGTAAGACTATGCTCGAAAGCCATGTGTTTTGGCTTAAGTATGTATGGAGAGTAAACGTTTGTGAAGTACGTAGGAGACCTATAGTGTCTCGAGAACTACTTGAGTATAAATAACCCAGAGAGAGTGGGTGAGATGAGATTGAATAAGTAACTAAGGCCTAGTGAGGTAGTAACCCTCAAAGCCTAAGAGTAATGTATTATGAACTAACAACCTTGTTATGTTAGTTAGGGATTGTATTCCTTGATTGAATGACAAGTCCTTTATAGTGTACATATGTAATGCATTACTAGTTGCATGATAATTGTATTAAAATGAATCCCATGCTCTCGACAAAAGTAGTCGGCGTACCCCGGTTAGCACGCGGGGTATGCGAATTTCATATGCAGCGTTAAGCTGAGCCCCTAGGGGCATCTTTTTTATTTCAGGTACACCGAGACAATTCCGTTCGAAAGTAGGACGGGGACGGTGGTTAGCATGGGTAGCTAGATTTGAATTACTTGTGTAATTGTATGAGGTGTAAGATCGAATATGTTATCGGCATCCATGTGTTGTAGACTCGGTATAGTAAAGATCTGAATGGAGGATTGTATTGTATGAGACTCGGTTAGAAATGAATGAGTATTGTATTGTATTGAGTACTCGGTTATTCCGGTCCATCAGACCGATGCTGTATTTGAATTAAGCCTGGTTAGTCACGTGGGTGGCTAACGACATTGTATCACCCTTCGTTGTAAATAGAGTTTCGCTGCCTGATTAATGGCAATTTATGGCAGTTTAAGAGGTAATGATGAGTTTAGCGGTTGGGGTGTTACATCAACTCTCCAACGCCTCAGCGACGATGTCAACTCTCCAACGCCTCAGCGGTCTGACGTGCGCCCGAATCCTGTCAACGTAGAAGTCATCTGAAGACTGGGCGCATTCTCTCAAAATTTACGCTTTGACCAAGTTAGTTCCTAAAAATCAGGAACTAACTCTTCCCAACAGTCACAAGCAGCTTAGTATAAATAACATTGTAACTATCATTTGTAACTCGCGCTTTCCTGAGAGATTTTGTTAAGAGAAGATTTATAGAGCGCTGCATCTGTATTAGACAAAGAAAAGTACTAAGTTTAGTTAGCACACATTAATAAACTTATTCTAGGTAGGTCCTAGTTTCACTACACTTATCATTGAGATGATCAGAAATTGTATTGGGTGAGTGAGTGAGAACCACAAAGTAGATCTCTTCTACTGAGTGGGAATTATAAGTTATTTTGTTTTTACCGGGAAATAAAATAACTTATATTGTGTATCTTGCTGAATTTGACTGAGTCTTTCCATCTTTTAACATATTCTCAATTAGTTTACTTGAGTCGTTCCACATTTCGCAATTAAGCAACAGCTTCCGCATCTTAGTTTATTTTGATTGAGTTTAACAATCTCATAGATTCACATATTGAGTTGGTTTGAGTCAGTTGTCCGATCCTACACGTGGTATCAGAGCTCATCTAGCTGACATTCAATTGTGAAGAAATGGCAGACCTTTTCGCCAACAAAAAAATAAAATGCTCTCGAGCGTCCAAGACTCACCCACAAGAATTACGATCTTGGAGGAACAAAATTGAGCAACACATCGAGTCAATCAACTCCGAACTATGGGAGATAGTCATTCGGAAGAGAGAGATCTCCCAGTCAATCCAAATCGATCTACATGGACTGCTGTTGAATGCAAACGATATGAGCTCAATCGACAGGCATCTCGAGCCATTTACACATGCCTGTCCATTCCAGAGTAGCGAAGAGTCAATCATTGCAAGATAGCAAATGAAATATGGACTCTTCTCCAAGCAACCCACGAAGGAGTCGCTAAGGTCAAAGAATACAAGGCTCTAGAGCTGAGAATGGACTACGAGAACTTTCTACAGAAACTCGGTGAGTCTTTGGAATAAGTTCTTGATCATTTTTACTTATTAACTACCACCATGCAGGAATTTAATATCCTACCGGATAGAGAGAGTGTCCTGCACAAACTACTCGATAGTCTTAGAGAAGATGGGTAGAAATTGTAATCTTCACCAAAGCTTGCAAAGATCTATCCAAGTGGAGCTGTCAGGACTTGGTTCTTATCTACAATCGGTGGATAAGTACAAGAAGAACGTCAGAAAGAAGTATGATAATGCATCCCCTTCTTCTGATCAAATTACTACAATTTATGATCAATCCTTGCAGGTTAAGACAACCCAACATGGTCAAGAAGGTGCCCACATTACTGAAAACCAAATCCGGCAAGCAAAGGCTGAACTGGTGGACATAATAGTTGAGGAAAGTGAGGCTGAGACTATGGAAGACTTTATCTTCATAGTGAAGAACTTCCGAAAATTCATGTGTATCAACCAAGTCGACAGGTCGGTCGTTCTCTGATCCTTCCAAACAAATTTTCAACTTCGTCACTTGCTTCAATTACAATAAACCTGGTCATTTAAAAAAGGACTGCCCTCTCCTCAAAAACCAATTTGGAAAATCTCAAGGAATGTCGCTAATGGCATCAGTAGGATGGGGTGATTCAAACTCTGAAGATCAAGATGGTGAGTCAAATGGACTTTTTTGTCTCATCGTGAATGATTCAACAGAGTCCATGATCCCTGACAATGAGGTAACATGTTCCCATCTTGAGACATATCTTTATCGTATATCTCCTAAAGGTTTCTTAAATGGTCTCTGAGACTAATTTTCTCAAAGCTAATCTCAATATAAAATCTCTGAGTTAACTGAAAAACTCGAAAATAAAAAAGTATTATGTATGCTTTAAGAGATGAAAATGAGGAGCATAAGACTATTTCTTGCTCACTTAGACTAGATCTGCAAGACTCTCAATGGTGTGTTGACTCCCTTAAAAAGGAGCTCGACAAAACCAAGAGTCTTACTGAATCCAATCAAAGGGAACAAGAGGAGTCTCTTACTCAGATTGACTCTCTAAAAAGGATCTTACTATTTTCGTTGACAAATGTTGTTCTCCTCAGAATAAGTTGAATAACTATGAATCTCAAATCATTACTCTAACCTCTTTTGTTGAACAACTCACTCAAAAGATGAAAGAAAAGGAGCATGTTCTCTCTCAAACCAGTCAACTTCATCAAACAAGTTACTCCCTCCGAATTGCCTGAGTGGGCCAACTCCAAGATCAAGAAAGTCAGTCAAGATTGTGATGACCTTCGAAAGAAAGTAGAATTTTTTTTTGAAGAGATTTTAAATCTACGATCTAGAGTCGGATCCACTTAATCCAAGCCCAAGTGGCATCAAGGCAAATTCGATATTCCCAAAAATATTTCCAAGTCAAACATAAACCCAAGCGCCAACAACAAAAATTTTGACTCTTGGTGGAAAGGAAATCAAAAATATGTTAACCTTCCTCCAACCAAGATTTATGGTTATTCTGAATGCCTTAGACATCAAGATAGTGCATGTGATAAACTAAACAGAGATCTTTCGTTAAATCTCAAACGAGTAGATTAATTCTTGAAGCCCGTGAAAAATTGAAACAATCAGGTTTGAAAAGGGAACCCAAGTACACCTGGGTTCCTAAAACTAACAAATGAACTCTTGTAGGTGAAAGTGAATGAAGACTGTTGATACCTAGATAGTGGTTGCTCTCGTCACATGATAGGAGATTCCAATCAATTCAATTCGCTTTCATCCTACAAAGGAGGTAAGGTCACCTTCGGGAACAACAATCAAGGTGAAATCGTGGGAGTTAGACCCATAGGTAACCCTCCAAGTTTAAGGTAGATGAAGTCCATCTGGTCACTAGACTTCAACATAGTTTGTTAAGTATCTCACAAATTTGTGATAGATTTAATCTAGTACTTTTCTCATCCTTCGATTGTAAAGTTTTTTATGAGCGTACAGAGTCTTTAAAAGCCATTGGATGTAGAGGAGGAAATCTCTACAAAATGTGTCTAAATTCAATCAACTCGGATGACCAAGTCTATCTTAATGTTCATTTCAAAAGTCAACTTTTGTGGCACACTCGACTTGGTCATGCAAACCACCGGTTGTTGAATAAACTTAGGAGTAAGGACCTAGTTCTTAGCCTACCTGACACAAACTTTGACTCAGACTCTATCTGTGAAGCCTATGTTAAAGGTAAACACACTCGATCCTACTCCAAAAGTAAGAATACTCTCTCTACTAGCTCCCCGTTAGAATTGCTTCATATGGGTCTTGTTGGTCCCATGCACACTCAAATTAGAAGTGGTAAGAGGTACATCTTGGTCATAGACGATGACTACTCAAGATGGACCTTTGTTATTTTTTATCTGCCAAGGACAAAACCTCCATTGATTTTGCAAAGCTTCATAAAGGTCTAGTCAATAAATTTTCTCTTACACTTAAAACATTATGGACTGACCAGGGAACTAAGTTTTGTAATAAGTCTTTTGATGAGCTCTGCAGGATTCGGGGAGTAGATCATCAGGTTTCCGCTGCAAGGACACTTGAACAGAACGGAGTCGTTGAACGAAAGAACAGAACTTTGGTGGAAATGGCACACACCATGCTTATTGACAGTTAACTCCATCATACTGGGCAGAGGCAGTCAATAAAGCCTGTTATGTGCTTAATCGAGCCCTGATTCATCCCCTACTTCAAAAGACTCCCTATGAGATTCTACGACAGCGTAAGCCTAACTTAATCCATCTTAGACATTTTGGATGTCGACGCTACATTCATAACAACGGTAAGGACAACTTGGGTAAGTTCTCTTCCAAGAGTGATGAAGGTATATTTCTAGGTTATTCTTCTAAAAGCAAAGCTTATCATGTTATAACTTCTGGACTCAGAGCCTTGAAGAAAGCCCTCATGTCAAGTTCGATGAGTTTAGTAATATTGGCTCATCTTCTAATGAACTTGACTTTGCTCCTGATGATTATATAACTGATCCACACTTCATCACAGTCCCAATAAGCCGACCTCAAGACACCACATCCCCACAGATTGAAATACCCTAGGAAAAAAAGTCACTCCACAAATGATATTGAAACTGACCACACCTCCAACCCAACCATTCCTCAAGAACTAGATTTTTAATCTCTTGAAACTCCCAATGACACAACACACTCACTCTGTATAGAAAATTCCAACAAGCATCAGCTCACCCTTCTGAAAACATTATCTCAGATCCAAATTCTGGTGTTCAAACACGTCTTCAAGCCATGCAAAATCTATGTGCCTTTGGTGCCTTCCTTTCTAGCATAGAACCAAAAAAATGTTAACAAGGCTTTGCTCGATAGTGATTGGGTCACTACTATGTAGGCGGAACTCAATACTCTCCAAGACATGTTGTTTGGGAATTAGTCCCTCGTCCCACACATTAACAAACTATTGGCGGTCTTCGTAACAAACTTGATGATGTAGGACATGTTTACAAGAACAAAGCTCTTTGGTAGTACAGGGTTACAGTCAAGAAGAAGGGATTGACTATGATGAAACCTTCACCCTAGTTACTCGTCTTGAAGCAATCTGAATGCTTCACATTATATCAAATGGACGTCAAGACAACCTTCCTTCATGGCTATATTGGAAGAGAAGTCTATGTCGAGCAACCCCCAGGGTTCACTGACTCAGTCCATCCCAACTATGTCTACAAACTTTGTAAAGCCCTATACCGACTCAAGCAATCTCCGCGGGCATGGTATGAACGCCTCTCTTTATATCTCCTACAAAATGGTTTCTCCATGGGTAATGTGGACAAAACACTCTTCATTCTTCATTCACTCATGACTTACTGTTAGTTCAAGTTTATGTTGATGATATTATTTATGGATCAACAAGTAACTCTCCATGTGAACATTTGCTAACTTGATGAAGAAAGAATTTTCTATGAATGAGTTAGGCAACTTCGGTTCTTTCTAGGACTTCAAATTCAACAGGAGCAAGATGGGATCAAAATCCACCAACAAAAGTACATCAAGGAACTCCTTGAAAAGTATAAGCTCTCCAATACCAAGAGCATGTCCACTCCGAGTTGCACAACTGCTAAAACAAATCTTGATGCCGATGGAGTCGGTGTAAATGCTGATAGGGTCCCTCCTTTATCTCACTGCCAGTCATGCAGACATCCTTCACTCAGTCTGTCTTTGTGCTCGCTTTCAAGCAGCACCAAAACAGTCTCATCTCAAAGCAGTCAATCGTATCTTTTGATACCTTAAAGGCACAAGTACACTTTATATCTGGTACTCTCGTTCCCCTACTTTGTTTATCTAGTTTTAGTGATTTTGATGGGGTTGATTCCCTTCAAGATCGAAAGAGTACTTTAAGTAATGCACAATTTCTTGGTCTTTGCTTAGTTTCATGGTCCTTCAAAAAGCAAATCTCTGTTGCACTTTCCACAGCTGAGGCATAGTATGTCTCTGATGCGGCATGTCTCTTAACTCCTTTGGATGAAACAACATTGCAAGACTACCACATCACCCAAGATCAAATCCTAATTTTTCGTGATAATAAAAGCACCATTAAGATCTCCGAAAACCAGTCCCCATTCAAGAAACAAATACATTGAGAGTCACTTCCAGTTCTTGAGGACTGTGTCAAGAAAAATTAATCATCCTTGATTTTGTTCCAAATACAGAAGCTCAACTAGCAGATATCCTTACTAAACCACAATCTACGGAAAGATTTGAAGCACTTCGATCCGCAATTGGAATGACTCAATCTACTTAGGCGGTTGTATCTCCTTTCACTGGATGCACACGTTGGAAGGCAATGCTTGTAATTAGAATGGGTTAGTCAATGTTTTTATTGTTCTACAGATTGTGTCGGGCTTGCAACTATTTGTGTTCTATTTGCCACTTTGCTTACACACGTTAGTGATCCACCCCACTCCCGCAATCCTCACCCTTCATTTTCTCCAATCTGTTTCGCACGCCCATTATTTATCCTGACAAACGCAACCTCCGCACCTTCCACTCAGCCTGTCCCTCTTCACCCTATAATTGCGTTTTGCTCTCCCCAGTTTTCTCATTCCAAGCTTCACATGCAAACAACCCACAAAACAACCATGGCAAACATTAACTTCAACGGGATTAACATCCCCGCTGAGATTTTTAATGATCCCCACCGCCTAAAAGCCTTCCTTCAAGCCAACACCTTCCACTACTACCTCCTCCTCCAAAACTCCAACCCCGTCACCCACCAAAAATCCGACTCCATCACCGACCAAAACCCCAAAACCCTCACCCAACAAATCTACCACTCCATCACCAACGGCAAAAATGTCCTCACCACAACCAACAACCCCAACCTCTGCCACCACTACTGAAGTTCTTGAAACTGATGTTGAAACGTTACCCCCTTAAGTGATTTGAAACTACACTTTGGCCACATGAATAAGAAGAGAATAAAGCACAATTTTAAGCTCTTTGAACACCATAACAAGTCAAAGAAATTTATTTTCCACTTCTAATATTTCAGCCTCACTAAAATAAGTTGTAGAAAGCGAGTCCATAGGTGGAATCAAGTGTAGAACATGAAATAGCACTTATAACCCCTAATTTGGAAGGATTTATCTTAAGTTGAATCCATGGATGATTTCGGCCCTTTTGACTATGGAAGATGAACACAATTTGTGTATGAAATAAGTGAAGAAAATGAGTTAGAAGAAATCCCTAAATTCGGCCATAATTAATCAAAGGAAGTCCTTAGAGCTTAAAGCACATTTTTACTTTCTCTTGGAGGAGCTCAAATTCTACTATATTCCAAGCTTTATTGTCGAATTTTATCTCCAAAATGTTGCTGAAATTTGAGTTTTTGAACAAATGAAATGTAGAACTAAGCTCCCTGTGGCTTATAGATGAAGAAGGAGGAAGTTTTGAGTGGAAATGGTGAAGCACTACTGGAAAAAAAGATTAAAGATGCTTGAATTTTCCATATAGAATGTTATAAAGCGTAGTTTATTCGAGCGACAGAAATGATCAAACACTTTAAATGACGCTTGCAAAGCGTTCTTTATACTAGCTTAAAGAACGCTTATTTACAAAGCATTCTTTATACTAGCTTTAAAGAACACTTATTTACAAAGCGTTCTTTATACTAACTTAACCATTTTAGTCACATTGTTTGAATCTTCGTGCATAACTTTTTCTTTAAACCATGTAATGAATGTAGCATTCTACTCCTTCTTTAATCGCACAACACTCATTGACGGATGTTGTGCTTTGAGAGCGCTTAAGTGTGGCACGAAGTATGGTTCAACATCTTCGACATGGCTCAACACGGTTAGATGTGCTTTACACAATGCACCAAAATGAGGCCTTACCATTTTTTTCCCGATTGTACCTACACCCTGTAACTTGCCCTCATGTCTTGATCTCGGAAGTCCTATGTGGTCCACGTCTTCTGGGTAGTGGGTGCAAAAGTCAATCACTTCCTCAATTACATATCCTTTAACAATGCTTCCCTCTGGACGTCTGCGGTTATTCATTTTTTAAGCATACCCATGTATCTTTCGAATGGATACATATACCTGAGATATAATGGGCCACACTCCTTGATCTCCCTTACTAAATGAACAAGCAGATGCACCATAATATCGAAAAATGAAGGTGGAAAATACATCTCTAACTAGCACATGGTGACAATTAGTTCAGCTTGCAACTTGTCCAGTGTATGCACATCTAGAACTTTGGTAGAAACTCCATTGAAAAACACGGACAAATTTGTAATGGTTTTCCTGCAATCATGTGGGAGAATCCCAAGAATTACAATGAGAAGCAAATGTTGCATCAAAACATGGTATTCGTGAGATTTCATCCCTACTAACTTGAGTTCAGACATGGACATCCAACTTCTTACGTTGGAAAAGTACCCTGATGGTACTTTGATGTCAAAAAGGGCACTGCGAAAACTCTTTTTCTCCTCTTTGGATAGAGTGTGACATGCGGGAGGCAGGAAGATACGGGTCCTCTTTTGTTGCGGGTGGAGCTCTTTTCGTATGCCCAACTCTACTAAATCTTTTCTCCCCTTTAAATGATCTTTTTTCCATTTAATGTTTAGCAACGTTTCACCAAGATTTTCTCCCACATTTTTCTCGACGTGCATGGCATCAATACAATTCCTTACTTGCAGATGTTGCCAATACTCAAGATAAAAAAAAATACCGACCTTTCTTCCAAACACTCTTCTCTGTATCTTTAGTTGGAGGACCAAAGTTGTTCACAATATCTTTCACCCAGTTATAAACATCGACACCTGAAAAAGGTTGCCGAGCTACAGCATGATCAGTCGTCCTGTCAAATTCATCTGTCATATTTTGGTACTTATGATGTCTTGGAAGGAAGTTTGATGACCCATGTGCACATTTTTTCCACTATGTTTCAATCAGATATTGCATGTGTTATCATCGCATACAGGACACACTAATGCTCTTTTAATTGTATATCCAGATAGGTTTTTGTATGCTGGAAAGTCATTTATCGTACAAAACAGCATAGCACGCAGTGTGAAGTTTTCCTTTGCATAAGAATCATATACTCTTGCTCCCTTATTCCATAAGAGTTTCAAGTCATCAATAAGCGGCTGCAAAAACACATCAATATTATTCTCCGGTTGTTTTGGACCTGATATCAACATTGATAGATTAATATGCTTAGGTTTCATGCACAACCATGGTGAGAGGTTGTATACAATCAACAGAACAGGCCAAGTACTGTGTACACTACTCAAAGTGTCGTACGGGTTCATTTCATCCGTGCATAAGCCAAGTCTTAAATTTCTTGATTCTATACCAAACTAAGGATACATTCTGTCAATGTTTCTCCATTACGGTGAATCAGCAGGATTTCTTAACTTACCATCGTCCACCCTATGTGTTGCATGCCACCTATGTTTTTCAGCATCCTTCGGAACTGCAAATAACTGCCTAAACCTTGGGATTATTGGCAAATACCATAACACCTTCGCTAGGGAACGAACCTTTGGCTTGTTATCGTCTTGATGATCTTTCTTTACATAACGTGATTCACCACATTTAGGACAACAAACATCTAGCTCATGCTCCTTCCAGACACAAAATACACCCAATGGACAAGCATGTATTTTCTTGTACTCCATACCCATTGGACACATTAACTTCTTCGCCTCATAAGTAGTTGTTGGTATGACATTGTCCGCTGGTAGTATCTCCTTAATAATTTGCAATAGTTCCGCAAAACTTACATCGCTCCATCCGTGTTTCGATTTGACATTAAATAGTTTCAGGGCCACACTTAATTTGTTCAGTGTCGGTGCATCACATCCAGCGTACAATGGTTTTTACATGACTGCATAAAGTTTTCATATGTATTCGGTATGTTGGTAAAGTATTGTTCTACATCTTCCAACAGTGTGTCAAGGTTCGCATCTTCTGTCTCGTCGTTAATCATGCAGTTGTCATCATCCCCAAAGTAATCTGTGTCATCCCCAAAGTTTTCAGTGCCGTCCAGTTCTGATTGTTCTACTGAAGCTTCTGCAGCATAGTCAAACACATCCACTGCATGCTGACCATGCCACAATGCTATGTCTTCGTAATCTTTCGTAAACCCACAACGAATCAAATGATCCTTAATTTTCTCAATATCTCTGTACTTGAAGTCATTTTTACAGTCGATGCATGGACACAAAATATATCCCTTATCCCTCGGTTGAAGATTGTTGACAAGGATCTTACAGAACCTATCGACCCCTTGTAGGTAATCGTTATCAAGTCTGTCATTGTACATCTTTGAACGCTCCATCTCTTTATGTAAGATCGATGTATTACTTTACAGTTGATCGATATCGTTCATATGTTGGCAGATATTAGTCTGGTTACTTTTAAAAAATTTACAACCTAAACCATCCAATCACGTTCAATCTCACATGCGAACAAGTTTATAAAAAACAATTCATTGAAAATTTCGGCAGCATTTCCCTTCCGTTCTTCTAGTGTATATATGAATGTATACACTCAAAGAACAAAAGGGAAATGCTACCGAAATTTAAAATGAACGTTTTTAATAAATTGTTCGAGTAAATTACTCAGAACCCCCTTGAGGATTTAGGATATTACAGTTAACTCACTTGTGCTTATCATAATTATTGGTAACCACCTCAAGGTTAAGGTATCTTTGACTACGAGCCCCCAAACTATAACTTTGTCATTTGAAAGTTAAATACGTGTTGATCTATCAACTTAGTCACATAATAATACCAAGCTGGACAAGAAAACAGCTTAATCAATATCTTCTAACTCTCTCTCATCCCACTTTAGATGCATTTTCGAGACAAGGTTGACATTTTTATAAATATAACAATGCAGATTAAGTAGTGTTTTTTGTCCAGTCTAACATTATTAATGTGATTAAGGTGATAGATCAACACATAGTTAACTTCCTAATAATAGAGTTATAGTTCGGGGGCTCATAGTCAAAGATACCTTAATCTCGAGGTGGTTACCAGTAATTATGATAAACACAAGCGGGTTAACTATAATATCCTAAATCCTCAAGGGGGTTCTTGTTCACTACATAGAAGGTGAGATCAAACGTGATTGGACAGTCCCGATAGGGACTATCCAAGATATACCTCTAGTAGGTATATCTCGGACGGGTGACTATGTTCGAGTATATTTAATAGCTATTCAAAGAAACACTATATAAACAATTAAGAAGTAATTAGAGAAAAATTATAAACTAACTTAATCTGGTGAGTAGTAGTCTGCTTAGTAGTCCTAATGTGAAAGAGCTAGACTTCAACCGACCCGTATCAGGTGTGAGACAATGAAAAGTACTACCAATGCCTGGAGATATATAGTTTGTACACAACAATAATTAAATTACGAATCCAATAATTCAATAGTTTGACAAAATTTTCTAGGAAATCCGACAGAATCCCCCCTAAAAATATAGGGTTTCACCATAATAGAAATAATCAACCATAATATATACACACATTATATACTATACTATAGTAAATATAATCTTTTAAAAACATAAAAGCCTCAGAACACTTAATCCTCATTTTAAGTTCTAACTAAATTTCGCCATAACTTCGTGGCTATATTTGTAACGACCCCAAACCACACTGGTTGAGAGACCGTTACACGCCGCACACTTATTACCTAAGACACGCAAGGCTACACTATCGAAACCCTAAAACAGAACTAATGCTCATATATTACCAAATAAACTTTACAACATGTCTTTACAATACACAGGCGGAAGCCAAACCGAAATACAAAGCATAATCTAATTACAACTGGGCACCATGGCCAAACAAGCTGAAAACAAAACTCAAATGCCAAAAGAAAAGGAAAAGCTGAATCTCCAAGCACGAACTAAAAACTTGCAAATCAGACGGAGATAGGGGTGAGCCAAACTATAGCTCAGCAGGTGATAAACTTCATCAGCTGAGCATGCTCAAAACAAATACCGAACATACATATTTATACATATACGAAAGCGCTTAGCCAGAGCAAAATCAGAGAAAGCGGAAGTCTTTCAAATAGACAGAAGTCTAAAAACACAAGGAGCTAAGCGGTGGTCAAAACATACACTTAATAGCATAAGGTAAACTGAAGCTGAAAGCTTGACGAAATCAGAAGCTTAACCAACTCAAAAGCTTAAACACAATCAGAAGCTTAGCAAAATCCGGAACTTAGCAGAAGACAGTAAGCACACAACAGACCGTCTCAAATCAAATACAGATAGAGCAGACGAAGCAGAGCAATTACAAAATCAGAAATCCTCAACAGACAGGAAGCACACAGCAGCCTATCTGAGTTTGCAAACCGATAGAGCAGGCGAAAGTAGTACAAACAAACAGAGGCGTTCAAAGGACAGAAAGCACACAGTAGTCTGTCAAAACAATAAAACAAAATCCAAACAGAAGTGGGACACTAGCATTCAAAGCATACAGACAGAACGGGTAAACAACCCGTGAACAGAACGAGGAAACCTCACTCGTAAACAGAACAGGTGGAACACCTGTGAACAGAACGGGGAACATCACCCGTGAAGCAGAAGGATATCCTACATAGCGCGCTACGAGACAGCTAAACCAGCCATCCAAAGGTTCAGATACAGAGATACTAGGTCCCAAAACAGAAGCTTTCAGAGCAGATCAAAGCCTTATACAGAACAGAGCGAAATTCTTTATCAGACCAGAGCAGAAAGCATAAGCTTAATCAAAACAGAACAGAGGGCGTTGCTGAGCGCTAACACCCAAGCCCAAGGTTTAATACAATCCAAAATAGAATTCATAAGCTGAAACAGAAGTCTTAAGCAAAGACCAATGAAATACGAAAGTCAAAACCAAAGTCAGAAGCTGAAACTCACTTTTAGAGCAAATCAGAGTTCAAAGGCTTATCAAAGATTTTCAAACCAAAGTACACATACACAAGTGCTAAAACATATCAAAACAGATAGTACTCGAAAAGAGGAATCCAACGCCGCAAACAGCACTCAAAACGGAGCTCAGACGAAAAAGTTATGCCAAAAACAAAGGCTTGTCCGAACATGCGTCCGACCTTGCACGTTCGGACATAAACTGAGAGTCTGAAAATCTGCCGGCGTATGATGTCCGAACTTCAATGTTCGGACCGATGTTCGGACACTGCGAAAACTGCAAAATCGATTACAGAAAACAGCCAGAACCAAGCCATAAATCCCCCACAAAACATACATAACTTATTGTATCAAAATAGCCATTCGAAAACATACATCCACGGGGTTTTAACGTATCAAATGCACATCAAAATCAGCCAAGAAACATCACCAATCAGAGAGTCAAAGAATTCACATACAGAAACCGAAACGGAACCCCGTGGGTGAACATACACAACAGAATCCATCTACCACCTACCTAACATCCGTAGCAATGCAATCTCAGAGGACTCTACACATCAGGCTCCTCGAATCTCCTCTCGAATGACAATCCCTCGTATTGAACCACTCCCAAAATACAAAATCAAAATAAGAAAAGGGAAAGGAAAACTCAACGGAGAAGAGAACCAGAATTTACAAACCAAACCTGATTGACGACTGATAGACGAACAAAATTCCACTGGCGGATCTCTAGCAATCAATTTACAGGAAGGAGATTGAAAGAGGGGAGAAGAGCAAAGGGATGTTATGGAGAGCAAGGAAGAAACCGTCGTGCGAGAGAACGTCAGGATAGTGGAAGGAGGAATTAATCGTGAATAGAAAGTTGAGAAAGGAGAGTTAGGAAATAGTAAAATAAGAAATAAGTCCTTAACTCTTTAATTAGTAATAGAACACAAAAAGACATCTTTAGCCCTCCTTCCACAAGCTAACATAATGACATTAGGAGAATGTCATAGACAATCTAATATAAGATTACAAAATAGCATAAACTCCCTTTGTGAATCAGAAAGGAAATAAAAAAAAATCTGGGGCATAACAATATACCCCCCTTAAAAAGAATTTCGTCCTCAAAATTCGACAAAACCGGAATACGAAGAAATGCATCCAATGCCAGGAATACTACGAATACTCACAAGGACGAACACTCAGAGCAGAATCCACTATTGATGACTGATAGAAGAACAAGATGAAGATTACTAACACCCATAGCTCTAAGGCCACAGAACGAAACTCACATGTCTCAGAAGCCTAAACCTCACCGAGCTAACACTCAGAATACACTTACTGACCCGCTGACAGAAAAACACAATAGATGATCATTTAGGACTTAGCACAGAGGCGCAGGAAGGACACTCACATAACCCGAAAAGCTCTAACTCGCACGAGCTAACACACGAACCTCACTAGCTGATTCACTAACAGAGGAACAAAGTAGAAGGTTGCTGAAGGCTAAGCTTGGAGGAATAGGAACAACACTCACATATCTCAAAAGCTCGCACCTTACAAATCTAACACTCAGAACTTATTAGCTGACTCACTAATAGAAGAGGTGAAACAGGAGATTACTAGCACACAGCCTAAGGGCACAAGAACTCTCAGAGGTGTCCTTGCCTAAAGGACCAACAGACTCGCGAACTCCCACCAGAACACAACACAGAACATACAACACAAGCACATAACACAAGCTCACAATTGAAGCACACAACTCTGTCAAACAAGAACTCACATTCGGTCATCCTTTCCCAAAGGACCCGACTCCATCAGACTCACTTTCAAAACACACAAGCACATGCAAACAGACACTACGCTTCCGCTGCGCTACTCTGATAGCGGACAACCATAGAGCAAGCACACATTACAGACACCAGATAGCAATCACAATCATGCAGCAGTTAGCACATAGTAGATAACAGGCAAAGACACGGAAGCGTAGATAGGCAAACACCCACAAATCCCAACGAAAACCAAACCGAGCTCTGATACCACTAAATGTAACACCCCCCAAACACTGGCCTAGGAGTTAGGGGTATTACACGCCGCGTATTATTACATAATAACACAAGGCTCTAATATGAACTTAAACAGATAATCAAACAAGGCCCAAAACGAATACTTGAATAAAGTATAATCAAAATGATGTCGTAACATCCCTAAATTTATTACAGAACCCACCAAACGAATATCAAAATCGGAAGCTAACTGAAGAGGCCCAAAGGCTCAAAGTCAAATACAAATGTCTCAAACGAATCGAAATAACAAAGCAACTATACTCCAGAAGCTGAGCAAAGTGATCCTCGCTGATCAATCTGCATTGTTAGATAAAGTAGGAGAATAAGCAAACAACTATGCCCAGTAGATGACCAACTTCATCAACCAGCATGCTCAAAACATTTTATAGAATATTATCAAATCAGAAGGAGTCGAAGGAATCCATAAACATGTCAGAAATCAGAAGCAGAAGTCCATACAACAAAGGACTAAACAGAGTCAGAACCAGACAGAATCAGAAAACAGAGCGGGACACTAGTTAATCACAACATACAGACAGAACGAGCAACCAGCTCATGAACAGAACGAGGAAACCTCACTCGTAAACAGAACAGGTGGAACACCTGTGAACAGAACGGGGAACATCACCCGGAGCAGAAGGATCCACATAGCACGCTAGAGACAGCGAGACCAGCCATCCAAAGGTTCAGACACAGAGATAACTAGGTCCCAAAACAGAAGCTTAAAATAATTAAGCATATGTGCACCAAAGGCACCAGAAAGCATATAGATAGCTTGGAAATCAGAAGGGGAATCCAACCCCGCAAACGGAAGTCAAAACACAGCTCAAACGAGCAAAATATGGTCAAAACTGAGCCAAGTCCGAACATGTGTCCGGACATCAATGTTCGGACACAGGTCGAACCCTAAAACAGAAGCAGTCACAGAGGTGTCCGAACAACAAAGCTCGGACGGATGTTCTTCGGAAGTCAAATACGTGTAGTGTCCGAACATGTGCCCGAATGACAATGTTCGGACACAAGTCGAAGCAAAAACAGAAGAATGAGATGGGTGTGTCCGAACTTCTGTCCGGAATTACAAATTCGGACACCATTCGAGACTTGTAAGTCAGACTCGTCCTCGCACCCCGTCCGAACTTCAAAGCTAGGACGGAAGTCCGGACACAGCGAAAAACTCAAAAAACACAGGCGTAATAGGGCATGTCCAAACGTCAAAGCTCGGACAGACGTTCGGACATACCAAAATGTGCAGTTTCCAGAAACGAATTCACAGCAAATCATAGGTTTAAACACAACAAAACAGAAGTAGTGCATGGAAAACAACCTTGGGGGTTTGTAGTTATCAAAGCAATGCAAACAGACTGATTCATAAACACAACGCAGAGACAATTCACACATTGGAAACTGGAATCTGAAACGCCCCAAGGCTGAACACACTAGCCGAATCCATCAGCCACCTACCTCTATTAACAGCAGACGAAACCCAATCTGAATAGCAGAGTCCACCCGATGTAAAATCCCGGAATGCAAACCAGCAACGCAATCCCAACAATGCTGTTCCGAACACTGAACAACCACAATTGTAGAACAATGCCAAGTCAGAAACGTAACCTTTAAACCCCAAGACTGAAACGCAGAACATAATCGCAACCCTTACCTGAATTCCGATACCTGAATTCTGATAACGGACCCGCTGAGAAACCCGATAGCAACGCCAATCTACCAATCTGATTGCATAAGGGCAAAAGAAATCAGAAAACACCGGCGAGAGTTCTTCAAGATACAGAAAGTGAAGGCGGCGAGACTAGAGTACAAACCTGAATCGAACGCAGAGACTAACGCAGCGGAGGAGAAAGAAACCACAGCAGAATTCGGGGTTGCTCACAGCAGAACCAGACAGATTGAGAGAATGGAAGGAGGGGAAAAAACGCAGAGAGAGCGGTGAGAGGAGCGTACTGACGGTTTCCAAAATGAACGAGGGTTAGAACGTGATTGAGAGTGAGGGGAATTAAGAAGTTAATTACTGATTAAATGACTTACCAGTAATTAGAAGGGAATAAGGGAAATGACCCATTCATCCTCGCCTTTATTTAAAAGGACTCCTATGTCCTGAATCCAAAATACATTCATATAAGGCCACTTGTGACGAAATAAAATGCAATAAACTTTGGGTTATAACATATATTTGTATGCCCAAACGCATTATATTTCTCGCCTAATCAAACACATTAATACCAAGTCCACTTGGACACTACCAACAAGTAAAAATTAGCACACACATTCATCGCCAAAACACCCGTTTCCAATCAATCAAATCCTAAATTTTAAAAAAATTAGAAACAATTAAATCATGTTAATCATTCCCTCAAACACCCATACTTTCAGACAGAACAAGTATGTTCCTGTTAGTTAGCCAGGTTGCAAAAATTGTAGAGGAGAAACCGACAGCGCATGTATGTTCCTGACCGACAGTTTGGTTTGCAAAATTACCTCCAACAGAATGAAAAAGAGAGGCGATAGAGTGTGGATGTTCCTTTCGCCAGTTGGGGTTGTAAAAATATTGGATAGGCATGTATGTTCCTATTCGATCGCGTGTAGCTTGCAGCCGTCAATCAAATTCCCCGCCGGTTTTACAACTTATCGTCCCAGTACATATGAACAAAAAGCAGTTTAATTTCTGCAACCAGCAACAAATAAATGGATTGAAACAAATTAAACAGACGATCGAAACCGACAAGAGAAAATGAATGAAATTAAACCGACCTAGCTCGATCGATCGAGAAACCCAGACACAGAGTCCTTGCAAATTAAGAGAGGCGACAAGTATGCATGTTCCTTGACCAGTTTGGGTTGTAATTTGTGAACGAAGAAGAAGAGAGGCGCGGGCGGCAACGGCAGTGGGCAGTGGTGGCGATGGCGTAGTAGACGGTGTCGAGAGAAGAGAGATCAAGGTATAGAGAGCTAGCGCGGGAGAGATTAAATTTTTTTCGGGAAAAAGAAGCAATTAATTTAAGTAACAAAAAGAACGCTTCACTTAAGAAGCGTTCTTTATGCTGAGCGTAATGACATAAAACAACGCTTCTTTAGTGAAGCATTCTTTATGTTGAACGTTTTTTATGTCATCGCGCTAACTTTATAAGAACGATTATTTTACAAAGCATTTTTTTTGTATCTGGGCGTGATACAATAAAGAACGCTTCTTAAGTGAAGCATTGTTTAAAATGTCCGGCATATGATAAAAAACGATTTACAATATAACCGTTTTTAAAGTGCGTTCTTTATTCTTTTTTTTCCAGCAGTGAAGGGAGCTCAAGCTACCATGTTCACCATGGATGAGTCCTTAAAGAACACTTGAGGAAGAAGATGAAGAAAAAGAGAGAGAGGGTTGAAATTGACCTAGAACAAGAGAGAGGATGGCGGATAGAAATCTAGATTACTTTTGCATTAAATGTAAAATGGTGAGTAATTACCTTTCCTGATCTTTATCTCTTTAAAGCAAATTTTGGTGACTCACGTACATCTATTCCTTGCTTATTGCCGCCTATGGGAGATATTTTTATGGGTTTTGGTGAGTCATCATGTCTCCTTAATATTAGAGACTTAATGTTGTACAAATGGACTTATTCCATGTGTTAGGTTGTAACATGTGTTGTTACATTGTCCTAAGGTGTATTCCTTGTGTATTGTTTGTGTTTTTTAGTAATTGGTATACTTACTATTCATTGTAACAATATATTGCATGTTACGTGTAACACCCCATCCAACAATAACACACTTACAATAAACTGCAGCGGAGAAACAACCTCATCAAAATACTTATCTCGTTGGTGTTACATGCCGTTAGCCACCCACGTGGCTAACAAGGCTAATACATACACATTGTACCGGTCTGATGGGCTAAATTCCCGAGCGACTACACATTACTATCCCTTTCCATTAACAACAACAACGTACACCTTTCAACTATACCGAGTATTTATAAACTGATGCCGACAACAATTTCGGTCTTACTACACCTACTGTATACATACACTTAAATGATTACCCATGTACAACGACTACCCATCCTACTCTCGAACGGCTTCCAGCACTTCGTACCTGAAATAGGAAAAGAAGAAAAAGGGTGGCCCCCAAGGGGCTCAGCACCTTTGCTGGTATGGTAATCCCGCAGCCCACATGCTACCGGGCCACGCACAACTAATTGTCGTCTTAGCATGTGGTTGATTATTTTTAAATCATGCATGCAACTGTAAACACACAACACATAATCATTTCGCCTCAACGGGCTCAACAAACGGATAATATATCCTTACTTAATAAGTCACTCAAGGTGTTCAATATCCCTAGAGTGTTCCTCCTCTAATGGAGCTACCTTAACAGACGACACTTACCCTTAAATCGGGTTATCCTTAAACGCCTCTTTTCTCAAACTGGGACTCATATCCATGATCCACATACTCCACATTTTACAACATATAACATACACTACATAACAACACTTAACAACACTTTGCACGTTTCCACGTGCACAACATAACACCGCAATAGATATTGCATCACAACAAAGATACATAACATAACGGGAATGGTCCTCTTAGGAACCGACCCAAACATTGCTAATACACTGGTGAGCCTAGAGAATGTTGCCAGTCTCATGATAAGCTCGTTACATAACTCGTTACCGTCTCGTTAAATGAACGGTTAACTTAGCACAAGGTGTCTCGGATATAGTGATCCAAGCACACCGAAACAAACATAACAATAGTATGCCCCTGTGGCCCGACGTGAGTCAGTAATAGCCTTGGTTAAGCTAAAGGGAAGGTTGGGAACCAAATTGGAAAACAACCATAACATACGGAGAGGATCGAACCTGCTATGACAACGACCCCCATACTCACACGCGTGGCCGGAACAGACCGGACTCCTCACTCCCCCCGTTAGCACTTGTCAGAAGTTCATCATTGAACTTAGTTAAACAATCACAACATCGGGTTAAGTCTTGTTAGACACACACAAGGGAAGGGAGAGTCATACATTCATACACCAACATCACACACAAACATTACATAACTAACTCACGCATAGCCGTGGTTAGAACGTTCCTTAGGTCGGAAACGTTATCACCGGATACCGTTCTCCTACGTTTACCTAATAGTGGTCAACTAGCCCTTCAAGCGCATTCGAGGTTACCGGTATCGGCACGTAAACATACAATAACAATAACGACTGTAAACTCGTTTCATGATTTATCTTATAACGTGGCAAACATACAGAAAAACACATTGGCATACAAGCCGGTGTAATCCGGTAGGACACAGGTTGCAAGAAAACCATACCTGTCACCGGAGTCCACTTTATCATGTCCACTTATGTTCCTCGAGAAATTCTCGAACAACTGATAACATTACAATTACTTTTGTTAATATTGGGGTAACATGTTTGCTTAACGTTTAAAGCGCCCATAGTTTACCCCGTCATTCCCGTTACACTTAACTTACTCTTGTGATATTAAGTTTACAACTCTCACATCAAATCCAACACTTGTTTACACATTTTAAGGCCTTTATATGCCACCAAACAAGGCCTAAACATCACCTAAAACCATTACCATTCAATTCCCCATGATTAGAAGCCTTTAAAACAGATTTTGCAACACTTTTGACCTGGTCCGGGACTTGGTCCGGACCCAAGGTCCCGGACCACTTGTAGAATGTACTCTCGGCCTTATTTTACCCTTGGTCCGGGTCTTGGTCCTGGACTAAGGACCCGGACCACTTCTAAACTTCACTCTCGGCTCTTTTTAAGGGGTGGTCCGGGTACCTATACAAGGGCTAGGTCCCGGACCATGTTATTAACTTGTCAAAACATCATTTTTCAACCCCTAAACCAACCTTAAACCTTACCTAATCATTCCATAAACTTTCCACATGTTTCCTACATGTTTAAACACCTTAAAACAAGCACTAAACTTTCCTAAATCATCACTAACTGGTTACTCAATTCCTTACAACAATTCCTAGCACTTATAACATTTTTCTTAGATTTCTAAGTGGTATATCATGCCTACTACCTCAACTAACCAAAGTGTTGTCTCACAAAAACACCACTCCAAAAGCAATATTTCTCATACACACCTCCTTTGCACAATTGCTTATAATTTCCACAAGTTTTCACTTAGACCTTCACTAGGCATTTCTTTTCCTTTGTTTACCAAATCTTGAACAAGACTTAACACTTCACATAACAATTCCTTGGTGTGTTCAAAACACCCATTTGAGTTCTAAATCCTCCAAGACAATGCCCGTGGCACCTTAACACCTAAGAACACCATGATTCACCTTCTTCCACCATCTAAACACTTAACAAGTTCCTAGTACCTTCTAGGTCTTAAAATCTCATTTCATCACATAAACTCCTTTGTTTATCAACTAAATTTGCCATAGCTTCTCTTGTAACTCTCACACCCAAACACTTAGGTTTTCACCTTTAGACAACCAAGAACACTTAATCACTTAATACACATTCCTTACACACAAACATATTGTTTTTCATCCTTTAACCATTCAAGACATTCATCTTTACAAGAAATGCCCTTTACACACAACTAAGCCTTTAACTACACTACATCACAATATAGTGCATAAACTTAAATTGCTTGGCACTTAGGCCCTTAAATAGCATAAACCATAAACACTGAATTTCCACATTTAAATGCCTTCAACCTGCGAATACACACAACAATGCTCCCATGTCCTTTTAGTCCACCTTGTGGATAGTTTCCTAGCTCATTTTCCCATTGGCTCTTTAGGTTATTTATTAAGCAAATATAGCTCAATTCCCTAGTACAATAAACCACATTAAGAGAGGTTATTTACCTCTTTGTTTTCCAAGTTTTCTCACTTGTTTTCTCTTGTTTTTCTTGATTGAAAATCGGCGAGGAGCTTTTATCACTTGTCAACCTTCTAACCAATATACATATAAGGGTAATGAGCATTAAGTTTAATACTCCAACTCATAGTTAAACCCTAGGTTTACATAAGTGTCTAAAACACTAAAATTTGATGATTACCTTTGGAATTTGAAAGAGAGCTTGGACAAGTGGCAATATAGGACTCCTCCTAGCCCTTTGAAGTTTGAATTAAGCTAAGAAGAGAGCAAGGTAATGCACCATTGTAAGGTGATTTTTCGGTTATACAAGGAAATGAAAGGAAACTTGGTTTTTTCTTTTTTCCTTACCTTGAAGCATAAGAGAATGGCAAGGCATGAAAATATGAGCTCAAGCTCCTTCAATGGTGAATCTCCATGGCACCAAAATGGAGTTCTTGAAGATTTGAAAAGAGAGAAGTGTAGAGCTTGACCTAACTAAGACAAATATGGTCTTGGAATTTGATTTGGTGCATGGAGCTAGAAGTTACAAGCATTCAAAGATGGAGAATGGTATATGGCTGTAGCAAAACGAGATGGAGAAGGGAGAATGAGGTTGGAGACGGTGGGAACCAAGAAGAAAAGAAGAGAAAGTGAGGAGAGAGGTTTAGTTTGGAGATATTTATGTTATAAGGCATAAAGTAACTTTTCACTTTATTCTTTCTTCTTTTCTTTATTTGCTAGCCAAGTGTGATGACTCACACACTAAAAACCGTGCCCCCTTCAATATATAAGATACTTATGGTCTTTGTTGACCATTTAACTAATTAAAGTTGACTTAAGTCAAAACTAGCACTATTTGGGCACTATTCACAAACTAAGGCACATATTTGTGAAATTTTTGATTTCCCATTGATATAGACTTCCAAATGTGATACTATATAGTACACATGTTAATTAAAGAGTAATGATGGACATTAGCCATTCAAAACTCATTTACAAGACAATTTTTCAAAAACGTGCTTTAAGACTCCTTAAAGCACATTTTGTGTTTTAACTTGTTTTCAAGCTTGGTTTTCTTTGGTAATTGATTTAATATGTTCATTAACATATTTATAAGGTATAGGTATGACCATTAGGTCTTTACAAATTTATCCCAAGCTTAGAGCACATTTTTGCTCTTATTGACTTTAAGGTATTTATTTATGTTTTGTTTGGTTTCATTGTCTACCAAGGTTTCCTAAGGACTTAATTAGCCTTAAAATCATAATTAAATGTTATTAAGTCTTGGTAGGCTCTTTGGGTCCTAACCAAGTTCACTCATAGCTTAGAGCATGTTTTTGCTCAAACTGTATCTTAGTGTTTATTGCATTTACTATGGTTAAATTGTTCACTGATGTTACTAAGGCACTTTTAGCCTTTACATACCATAGTTTGATATTTAAACCACATATCAAGGTTTGGGGTATTTCAATCTACCCCCCTTAAAAGAACTTCGTCCTCGAAGTTACACTTCCCTCACATCTAGATTAGAATACGGGGATTACTTATAGATAAACTTCCATAACCAAACACTTTACATCACAACCTCGGACTTAATGGTCCGGGCAACACATTCACATCCATACATAACATAACATATTCACATGATAACCTCGGACTCAATGGTCCGGGTATCTTAACAACATTTACACATACATAACAACCCCTTTGACTCACTGGTCTTGGGTAACATAACAACCTTTAGACACATAGGTCTATGTAACACAATACATTTAGACTCATAGGTCTTGATAGCATACACTTTAGGAGATGAAAGTCAAAATAACATTTATACACATACCAAACAATATGTCATAGCATGTATGCAATCAAAAATATCTTTGGTATACACTGTGATCCCGCAGAACCCGGTCGCGATGGACACCTTCCGTCCCCGTGCCTTTGGGAGATCAAAACAATCACTTAAATTTAAAATTTCCTTGTGAGGTTAAGTAAGAGAACTTTAATTATGTAAAGTATCTATCAACGTTTTATAAATACCAACTGAAAATCCTTTTGAAAACACACACAACTCCAAGTCCAACTTAAGCTCTTTGCTTCTTTTCTTAGCGTGGTTATTTGTGACCACTTATAGGGAGTTTCAAGAGTCATCCAACCCTGATGTGATCAGCATCAGTGTTGAACTATCCTTCCACCCCAATTTGTGTTCGGCTTCCCTTGATCGCATGCAAATCAAGTTCCACCTCCCACTTCATTTTCAAGCATCAAGTAAATCACTCATTTCCAATTTCTATCTTTTAAATCATTCTAATCATGATCATACATCTCCAAGGATAGAACTTCGTCTATCAGTTATTCCCATACACTTTAATCCTGTTGCCTATGGAATCTTATTCTCATTAGGTTTATATTGGTCTCATACCCTTTTATGAATCACTATATAGTATATATACACATATATTTTATCAAAATACGACACACCGTTTCACATTTATACACTGTCGGGGTTTTGTTCCCCGGGAGTTTCTCTACTCCCACATTTGTACTATCACACACAATTGTTAACAAATACACACACTTATCACAATGGTATTCGCATCCTCTGTGCGCAATTACCACAATTCAACCATGAATGAATGCGTATGTTTACGTAACACACACACCAATCATCAAACAAAAATAACTATGAACATAAATCACGTACACTTGTACGATAATATGCACTAAGTGGTTTTGCGCTCTACCCCCCTTAAAAGGGATTACGCCCACGTAATCAATCACTAAACATTAGCTTAAAATGTTTTGCCGTCGTGAAGTATCTTAACTTCCACGCGGTCCATTACACAATGGATTCTGATTAGAGGATCTTAACCATATTGGCGGTTTAGTTCCTAAACCAAGAATTATCATTGGAGTTTGCTTAAACTCTTAGTTGGTTTCGATTCTGGCCTGTTAGGCTTCTAGGCGTTAATAATTAGCCATCCACTCATATTCGTTATTCACGTTGTACATTTGAATCACTGGTTCACTAGCGTCTGCTGCGCAACTCTGACAACTGTAGGGCTTAGTTGCCCCATTTGTCATTCTTACTGTATTGTACACCCCCAATATCACCTTTATCTTGGTAATAATGGTTTCTCAACCGATGTGTGGTATCTTTACCGTTAGCGAATTCGGTGAGTTATAAACTTTCTATCCACTTCCATAACAATTTACTGTGTATACAGCTATGTATTTCACAATGATTGACTTGTTCCCTTCCGACTTACTGTCGGTTGAGATTGAGCTACTACCTAGTGTGTAGTGCTCTCTCAGCTATTTACAACATTTGGGGTATATTCCATACCGATATTTGGCAGTTAGTGCTACTGTAGTCACTTACTGTTAATCATGTCACTTACTGTACAAGTACTTTTTTTATTGGTGCGGCCTTGCATTTCCTATGCATCGGCCATTATAACATTATTGCTCCACAATTAACATGTTTCCAATTCCTAGCTATCTCATTCGATCATTACTGCACAAGTGCAATACCAAAACACTCAGTCATACAGAGTGCAGAGGTGTAAACTCTTGACAGTAAATCTCTTATGCGATTCGCCATGGAATTCACACTGAGTTCCTCATCACATAGTACCTACCACTGGCTTATTGCCCAGTTTGTTTAACATCACTTATCTTGCATCTCCACTGAGTTTAACTCATAACTGGTCTTATCTGTTACATTATCGTTTAACAACATTTATACAACGGTCGCTTGTTGCGCACCGTGCTCTTACTCCCTGTATAACATCAGCTTATATCGTATCTACTGTCACCTCAACTTCCACACATAAACTTACATTTTCACATTATGGTTCATCCCTCATTTGGATGACTACTGAATGCTCCTTGAGCATCGATCATTCGAGTCACAAGCCGGCATTATTCAGCCAGGTGCTTCACTTTATACACACATACTACTAAGCTAATTGCTCTCTTTCAATAATAACGTTGTCCATCCTTAACATATTTCTTGAACTTGATTTACATAACTACCGCTCCTGCGGTCTCACAATATCGAGAGGTATCCCCACTCTTAATGCAGTGGTTCGTTTACCACTCTATTTACTTGTATTACATAAACTTCTATAATTAACTCAAATTTTCATAGCATATCTTGCTTATGGCTTATAAGCCTTGCTGCCTTGAGCTCCATGACAAGGTCGTTGCATTCCGTTTCCTTTCATGGAATGCCCCTTAGGATTGTCAGTCCGTTCCCTGACAACTTATGTCTAAACTGGGTGTTAGTTTCAACCCTTGTGTTTCTATCGTGCATTTCGTTCAACAATTGTTGATGCGAACACCCTCAAGGATTGCTCCTGGGTGTTGTTACGTTATGCCTTACATTTGTTTCACACTTATTGGTACATTCCATTAGCCACGCCGTTTGCGTTCTTAAATGGCTTATTATCTCCTTTTGTGAAGATCTACATTCCCTGGTAGTATAGGTACTCATTCTGGGAGTTTCATCCCGTTCTTTGCACATTAATGTGTCCACATTAGGCATCTGCCTTGCCATGCATAGGCTGAGTCTCCGTTCCAGCTATCATGTTTATCCTGAGGATCCTTAAGATATATACGATGTCTTTACATAACAGTCAGTGCACTTCGCACTTCCTGACTCTTAAACATTCCTTGAAGGAATTCACTAATCCTTTAGTCTCGTTAACTTAACTGAGTTCCTTAACTTCAACTATTCCTTGTAATCCTTAGCGCTTGTTTGACTCATGCTGCTGACCGTAGACGGAGTCGACTACTTCCCGTGTTTCGGACTCCACTCGTATACATATGTGGGGTACCATACTGATACATTACTACTTACCCAACTAACCCATAAGTAGGTCTGTCAGGCCCACAAGCTCCTACGGAGTGCGGTCGTCCCACAATTCAGTTGGTACACTCGTAGTGTCCGTCACACGCCTAGGTGAAGCATTCTGTTGTCAACTCCCTTATATTGTCCCGTGACAATATTCATTCCTTGCTTCCCGAACTTAATCGAGGGAAAGTTTATCCATTGTTGTATCCTTGTCAACTGTCCTTGGTTTTACTGGCTTGGTTTAAAAGAAGGTTGGAAAGAAGTGTTGGTTTGAAAGAACATCTGGTTTTGAAAAGAAAAGGGTTGATAAATCTGGGTTGAAAGAAAATTTTCATGGTTTCACAACATCTTCTTACCTTAACCAAGTCTAGCTTCTTGCTGACTGGTGTACTTACAACTACAGGGTTAGGCTGTTAAGCCCTTCCACACTTAACTTCGTGGAACTTTACCAAGTACTTCATATTGTTATAAATTTCCCGAACAGCCCTGTTAGCAGCACTTGCATGGCAAGTGCGCCATGCTAACTGGCTATCGGTTCAACACATACCGGTTGTGGTATTGTTTTTACCCATATTGTCATCAGTGGCCTTGTTGGCCCTCACTGATCTTACTGCCTTGATAATAACTCTTCTAGGTGACTTCTCACTGTCTTCATATGATAATCATAACTAGGGTGTTTCCCATTCTGGAGACCCCTTTTCTTAGTATTGTATTCTTTGTAGCCCGTTCCACGTATTTGTCGTGGTTACTGAGACTTGTCTTGTTTGGGCACTATGTTGTAGTTCCTTGTCGGTTGGTATACCGTTGGTGTATATTTATCAACTGTGGTCCCGTAGACACTCGTCTCGGGTTATTAATCCACTTCCTGCCTGTTGCACGGTCGGTGCGTTGCAAGCTGGTTTCTCGACTGCTCAGCATGTCGACCCAGGTTGCCGGAAATTCTATTCTCTTATACACAAATCCTTCATTCTTCGCTATTAAATGCGGTTGACATTGTTCAGATGGGACCGTCTTTGGGATTCCAGTTTTCGGGATCTACCGTGTGACAGGTTCTCCGTACCTTAGAGGTACTTAATAACAGCCAGATCGGGTATTCCGAGTAAGAGAGGACTTTCATCTCTCTGGCGTTCTTTCCCCAAGTTATAAAACAGGGATTGTGGAGGGTGGGAAGGATGTAGTAGGTTTCCAGTATTCACTGGTCATACCTAACTAGCGTATCTCTCACGCTATCACTCAACCCTTAACCCAAAGTACTTAAATCCTAACTCGGTACTTCCTAAGCTCGGTATTTCAGTCATCAGAGCGATACTTCGCTCTGATACCACTTTTTGTAACACCCCATCCAACAATAACACACTTACAATAAACTGCAGCGGAAAAACAACCTCATCAAAATACTTATCTCGTTGGTGTTACACGCCGTTAGCCACCCACGTGGCTAACAAGGCTAATACATACACATTGTACCGGTCTGATGGGCTAAATTCCCGAGCGACTACACATTACTATCCCTTTCCATTAACAACAACAACGTACACCTTTCAACTATACCGAGTATTTATAAACTGATGCCGACAACAATTTCGGTCTTACTACACCTACTGTATACATACACTTAAATGATTACCCATGTACAACGACTACCCATCCTACTCTCGAACGGCTTCCAGCACTTCGTACCTGAAATAGGAAAAGAAGAAAAAGGGTGGCCCCCAAGGGGCTCAGCACCTTTGCTGGTATGGTAATCCCGCAGCCCACATGCTACCGGGCCACGCACAACTAATTGTCGTCTTAGCATGCGGTTGATTATTTTTAAATCATGCATGCAACTGTAAACACACAACACATAATCATTTCGCCTCAACGGGCTCAACAAACGGATAATATATCCTTACTTAATAAGTCACTCAAGGTGTTCAATATCCCTAGAGTGTTCCTCCTCTAATGGAGCTACTTCCTTAACAGACGACACTTACCCTTAAATCGGGTTATCCTTAAACGCCTCTTTTCTCAAACTGGGACTCATATCCATGATCCACATACTCCACATTTTACAACATATAACATACACTACATAACAACACTTAACAACACTTTGCACGTTTCCACGTGCACAACATAACACCGCAATAGATATTGCATCACAACAAAGATACATAACATAACGGGAATGGTCCTCTTAGGAACCGACCCAAACATTGCTAATACACTGGTGAGCCTAGAGAATGTTGCCAGTCTCATGATAAGCTCGTTACATAACTCGTTACCGTCTCGTTAAATGAACGGTTAACTTACACAAGGTGTCTCGGATATAGTGATCCAAGCACACCGAAACAAACATAACAATAGTATGCCCCTGTGGCCCGACGTGAGTCAGTAATAGCCTTGGTTAAGCTAAAGGGAAGGTTGGGAACCAAATTGGAAAACAACCATAACATACGGAGAGGATCGAACCTGCTATGACAACGACCCCCATACTCACACGCGTGGCCGGAACAGACCGGACTCCTCACTCCCCCCGTTAGCACTTGTCAGAAGTTCATCATTGAACTTAGTTAAACAATCACAACATGGGTTAAGTCTTGTTAGACACACACAAGGGAAGGGAGAGTCATACATTCATACACCAACATCACACACAAAAATTACATAACTAACTCACGCATAGCCGTGGTTAGAACGTTCCTTAGGTCGGAAACGTTATCACCGGATACCGTTCTCCTACGTTTACCTAATAGTGGTCAACTAGCCCTTCAAGCGCATTCGAGGTTACCGGTATCGGCACGTAAACATACAATAACAATAACGACTGTAAACTCGTTTCATGATTTATCTTATAACGTGGCAAACATACAGAAAAACACATTGGCATACAAGCCGGTGTAATCCGGTAGGACACAGGTTGCAAGAAAACCATACCTGTCACCGGAGTCCACTTTATCATGTCCACTTATGTTCCTCGAGAAATTCTCGAACAACTGATAACATTACAATTACTTTTGTTAATATTGGGGTAACATGTTTGCTTAACGTTTAAAGCGCCCATAGTTTACCCCGTCATTCCCGTTACACTTAACTTACTCTTGTGATATTAAGTTTACAACTCTCACATCAAATCCAACACTTGTTTACACATTTTAAGGCCTTTATATGCCACCAAACAAGGCCTAAACATCACCTAAAACCATTACCATTCAATTCCCCATGATTAGAAGCCTTTAAAACAGATTTTGCAACACTTTTGACCTGGTCCGGGACTTGGTCCGGACCCAAGGTCCCGGACCACTTGTAGAATGTACTCTCGGCCTTATTTTACCCTTGGTCCGGGTCTTGGTCCTGGACTAAGGACCCGGACCACTTCTAAACTTCACTCTCGGCTCTTTTTAAGGGGTGGTCCGGGTACCTATACAAGGGCTAGGTCCCGGACCATGTTATTAACTTGTCAAAACATCATTTTTCAACCCCTAAACCAACCTTAAACCTTACCTAATCATTCCATAAACTTTCCACATGTTTCCTACATGTTAAACACCTTAAAACAAGCACTAAACTTTCCTAAATCATCACTAACTGGTTACTCAATTCCTTACAACAATTCCTAGCACTTATAACATTTTTCTTAGATTTCTAAGTGGTATATCATGCCTACTACCTCAACTAACCAAAGTGTTGTCTCACAAACATTACCACCACTCCAAAAGCAATATTTCTCATACACACCTCCTTTGCACAATTGCTTATAATTTCCACAAGTTTTCACTTAGACCTTCACTAGGCATTTCTTTTCCTTTGTTTACCAAATCTTGAACAAGACTTAACACTTCACATAACAATTCCTTGGTGTGTTCAAAACACCCATTTGAGTTCTAAATCCTCCAAGACAATGCCCGTGGCACCTTAACACCTAAGAACACCATGATTCACCTTCTTCCACCATCTAAACACTTAACAAGTTCCTAGTACCTTCTAGGTCTTAAAATCTCATTTCATCACATAAACTCCTTTGTTTATCAACTAAATTTTGCCATAGCTTCTCTTGTAACTCTCACACCCAAACACTTAGGTTTTCACCTTTAGACAACCAAGAACACTTAATCACTTAATACACATTCCTTACACACAAACATATTGTTTTTCATCCTTTAACCATTCAAGACATTCATCTTTACAAGAAATGCCCTTTACACACAACTAAGCCTTTAACTACACTACATCACAATATAGTGCATAAACTTAAATTGCTTGGCACTTAGGCCCTTAAATAGCATAAACCATAAACACTGAATTTCCACATTTAAATGCCTTCAACCTGCGAATACACACAACAATGCTCCCATGTCCTTTTAGTCCACCTTGTGGATAGTTTCCTAGCTCATTTTCCCATTGGCTCTTTAGGTTATTTATTAAGCAAATATAGCTCAATTCCCTAGTACAATAAACCACATTAAGAGAGGTTATTTACCTCTTTGTTTTTCCAAGTTTTCTCACTTGTTTTCTCTTGTTTTTCTTGATTGAAAATCGGCGAGGAGCTTTTATCACTTGTCAACCTTCTAACCAATATACATATAAGGGTAATGAGCATTAAGTTTAATACTCCAACTCATAGTTAAACCCTAGGTTTACATAAGTGTCTAAAAACACTAAAATTTGATGATTACCTTTGGAATTTGAAAGAGAGCTTGGACAAGTGGCAATATAGGACTCCTCCTAGCCCTTTGAAGTTTGAATTAAGCTAAGAAGAGAGCAAGGTAATGCACCATTGTAAGGTGATTTTTCGGTTATACAAGGAAATGAAAGGAAACTTGGTTTTTCTTTGATTTTCCTTACCTTGAAGCATAAGAGAATGGCAAGGCATGAAAATATGAGCTCAAGCTCCTTCAATGGTGAATCTCCATGGCACCAAAATGGAGTTCTTGAAGATTTGAAAAGAGAGAAGTGTAGAGCTTGACCTAACTAAGACAAATATGGTCTTGGAATTTGATTTGGTGCATGGAGCTAGAAGTTACAAGCATTCAAAGATGGAGAATGGTATATGGCTGTAGCAAAACGAGATGGAGAAGGGAGAATGAGGTTGGAGACGGTGGGAACCAAGAAGAAAAGAAGAGAAAGTGAGGAGAGAGGTTTAGTTTGGAGATATTTATGTTATAAGGCATAAAGTAACTTTTCACTTTATTCTTTCTTCTTTTCTTTATTTGCTAGCCAAGTGTGATGACTCACACACTAAAAACCGTGCCCCCTTCAATATATAAGATACTTATGGTCTTTGTTGACCATTTAACTAATTAAAGTTGACTTAAGTCAAAACTAGCACTATTTGGGCACTATTCACAAACTAAGGCACATATTTGTGAAATTTTTGATTTCCCATTGATATAGACTTCCAAATGTGATACTATATAGTACACATGTTAATTAAAGAGTAATTATGGACATCTAGCCATTCAAAACTCATTTACAAGACAATTTTTCAAAAACGTGCTTTAAGACTCCTTAAAGCACATTTTGTGTTTTAACTTGTTTTCAAGCTTGGTTTTCTTTGGTAATTGATTTAATATGTTCATTAACATATTTATAAGGTATAGGTATGACCATTAGGTCTTTTACAAATTTATCCCAAGCTTAGAGCACATTTTTGCTCTTATTGACTTTAAGGTATTTATTTATGTTTTGTTTGGTTTCATTGTCTACCAAGGTTTCCTAAGGACTTAATTAGCCTTATAAAATCATAATTAAATGTTATTAAGTCTTGGTAGGCTCTTTGGGTCCTAACCAAGTTCACTCATAGCTTAGAGCATGTTTTTGCTCAAACTGTATCTTAGTGCTTTATTGCATTTACTATGGTCTAAATTGTTCACTGATGTTACTAGGGCACTTTTAGCCTTTACATACCATAGTTTGATATTTAAACCACATATCAAGGTTTGGGGTATTTCAATCTACCCCCCTTAAAAGAACTTCGTCCTCGAAGTTCACACTTCACACATCATTAGATTAGAACACATTCACTTGGAAATAAACTTCCATAACCAACACACTTTACATCACAACCTCGGACTTAATGGTCCGGGCAACACATTCACATCCAACATAACATAACATATTCACATGAACCTCGGACTCAATGGTCCGGGTATCTTAACAACACTTACACATACATAACAACCCCTTGACTCACTGGTCTACACACCATAGGTAACATAAAACCTTTAGACACATAGGTCTATGTAACACAACACATTTAGACTCATAGGTCTTGATAGCATACACTTTAGAATGAGTCAAAATAACATTTATTACACATACCAACAACATGTCATAGCATGTATGCAATCAAAAATATCTTTTATACACTGTGATCCCGCAGAACCCGGTCGCGATGGACACCTTCCGTCCCCGTGCCTTTGGGAGATAAAACAATCACTTAATTTAAAATTTCCTTGTGAGGTTAAGTAAGAGAACTTTAATTATGTAAAGTATCTATCAACGTTTTATAAATACCAACTGAAAATCCTTTTGAAAACACACACAACTCCAAGTCCAACTTAAGCTCTTTGCTTCTTTTATTAGCGTGGTTATTTGTGACCACTTATAGGGAGTTTCAAGAGTCATCCAACCCTGATGTGATCAGCATCAGTGTTGAACTATCCTTCCACCCCAATTTGTGTTCGGCTTCCCTTGATCGCATGCAAATCAAGTTCCACCTCCCACTTCATTTTCAAGCATCAAGTAAATCACTCATTTCCAATTTTCTATCTTTTAAATCATTCTAATCATGATCATACATCTCCAAGGATAGAACTTCGTCTATCAGTTATTCCCATACACTTTAATCCTGTTGCCTATGGAATCTTATTCTCATTAGGTTTTATATTGGTCTCATACCCTTTTATGAATCACTATATAGTATATATACACATATATTTTATCAAAATACGACACACCGTTTCACATTTATACACTGTCGGGGTTTTGTTCCCCGGGAGTTTCTCTACTCCCACATTTGTACTATCACACACAATTGTTAACAAATACACACACTTATCACAATGGTATTCGCATCCTCTGTGCGCAATTACCACAATTCAACCATGAATGAATGCGTATGTTTACGTAACACACACACCAATCATCCAAACAATAACTATGCACAACATAAATCACGTACACTTGTACGTAATATGCACTAAGTGGTTTTGCGCTCTACCCCCCTTAAAAGGGATTACGCCCACGTAATCAATCACTAAACATTAGCTTAAAATGTTTTGCCGTCGTGAAGTATCTTAACTTCCACGCGGTCCATTACACAATGGATTCTGATTAGAGGATCTTAACCATATTGGCGGTTTAGTTCCTAAACCAAGAATTATCATTGGAGTTTGCTTAAACTCTTAGTTGGTTTCGATTCTGGCCTGTTAGGCTTCTAGGCGTTAATAATTAGCCATCCACTCATATTCGTTATTCACGTTGTACATTTGAATCACTGGTTCACTAGCGCTGCGCAACTCTGACAACTGTAGGGCTTAGTTGCCCCATTTGTCATTCTTACTGTATTGTACACCCCAATATCACCTTTATCTTGGTAATAATGGTTTCTCAACCGATGTGTGGTATCTTTTACCGTTAGCGAATTCGGTGAGTTATAAACTTTCTATCCACTTCCATAACAATTTACTGTGTATACAGCTATGTATTTCACAATGATTGACTTGTTCCCTTCCGGCTTATGTCGGTTGAGATTGAGCTACTACCTAGTGTGTAGTGCTCTCTCAGCTATTTACAACATTTGGGGTATATTCATATATTTGGCAGTTAGTGCTACTGTAGTCACTTACTGTTAATCATGTCACTTACTGTACAAGTACTTTTTTTATTGGTGCGGCCTTGCATTTCCTATGCATCGGCCATTATAACATTATTGCTCCACAATTAACATGTTTCCAATTCCTAGCTATCTCATTCGATCATTACTGCACAAGTGCAATACCAAAACACTCAGTCATACAGAGTGCAGAGGTGTAAACTCTTGACAGTAAATCTCTTATGCGATTCGCCATGGAATTCACACTGAGTTTCATCACATAGTACCTACCTACCACTGGCTTATTGCCAGTTTGTTTAACATCACTTATCTTGCATCTCCACTGAGTTTAACTCATAACTGGTCTTATCTGTTACATTATCGTTTAACAACATTTATACAACGGTCGCTTGTTGCGCACCGTGCTCTTACTCCCTGTATAACATCAGCTTATATCGTATCTACTGTCACCTCAACTTCCACACATAAACTTACATTTTTCACATTATGGTTCATCCCTCTTTGGATGACTACTAAATGCTCCTTGAGCATCGATCATTCGAGTCACAAGCCGGCATTATTCAGCCAGGTGCTTCACTTTATACACACATACTACTAAGCTAATTGCTCTCTTTCAATAATAACGTTGTCCATCCTTAACATATTTCTTGAACTTGATTTACATAACTACCGCTCCTGCGGTCTCACAATATCGAGAGGTATCCCCACTCTTAATGCAGTGGTTCGTTTACCACTCTATTTACTTGTATTACATAAACTTCTATAATTAACTCAAATTTTCATAGCATATCTTGCTTATGGCTTATAAGCCTTGCTGCCTTGAGCTCCATGACAAGTCGTTGCATTCCGTTTCCTTCATGGATGCCCCTTAGGATTGTCAGTCCGTTCCCTGACAACTTATGTCTAAACTGGGTGTTAGTTTCAACCCTTGTGTTTCTTCGTGCATTTCGTTCAACAATTGTTGATGCGAACACCCTAAGGATTGCTCCTGGGTGTTGTTACTATGCCTTACATTTGTTTCACACTTATTGGTACATTCCATTAGCCACGCCGTTTGCGTTCTTAAATGGCTTATTATCTCCTTTTGTGAAGATCTACATTCCCTGGTAGTATAGGTACTCATTCTGGGAGTTTCATCCCGTTCTTTGCACATTAATGTGTCCACATTAGGCATCTGCCTTGCCATGCATAGGCTGAGTCTCCGTTCCAGCTATCATGTTTATCCCTGAGGATCCTTAAGATATATACGATGTCTTTACATAACAGTCAGTGCACTTCGCACTTCCTGACTCTTAAACATTTCCTTGAGAGGAATTCACTAATCCTTTTAGTCTCGTTAACTTAACTGAGTTCCTTAACTTCAACTATTCCTTGTAATCCTTAGCGCTTGTTTTGACTCTGCTGACCGTAGACGGAGTCGACTACTTCCCGTGTTTCGGACTCCACTCGTATACATATGTGGGGTACCATACTGATACATTACTACTTACCCAACTAACCCATAAGTAGGTCTGTCAGGCCCACAAGCTCCTAACGGAGTGCGGTCGTCCCACAATTCAGTGGTACACTCGTGTCCGTCACACGCCTAGGTGAAGCAAGCTGTTGTCAACTCCCTGATTGTCCCGTGACAATATCATTCCTTGCTTTCCCGAACTTAATCGAGGGAAGTTTACCCATTGTTGTATCCTTGTCAACTGTCCTTGGTTTTACTGGCTTGGTTTAAAGAAGTTGGAAAGAAGTGTTGGTTGAAAGAACATCTGGTTTTGAAAAGAAAGGGTTAGATAAATCTGGGTTGAAAGAAGAATTTTCATGGTTTCACAACATCTTCTTACCTTAACCAAGTCTAGCTTCTTGCTGACTGGTGTACTTACAACTACAGGGTTAGGCTGTTAAGCCCTTCCACACTTAACTTCGTGGAACTTTACCAAGTACTTCATATTTGTTATAAATTTTCCCGAACAGCCCTGTTACAGCAGCACTTGCCATGGCAAGTGCCGCCTTGCTAACTGGCTATCGTTCAACACATACCGTTGTGGTATTGTTTTTACCCATATTGTCATCAGTGGCCTTGTTGGCCCTCACTGATCTTACTGCCTTGATAATAACTCTTCTAGGTGACTTCTCACTGTCTTCATATGATAATCATTAACTAGGGTGTTTCCCATTCTGGAGACCCCTTTTTTCTTAGTATTGTATTGTCTTTGTAGCCCGTTCCACGTATTTGTCGTGGTTACTGAGACTTGTCTCTTGTTTGGGCACTATGTTGTAGTTCCTTTGTCGGTTGGTATACCGTTGGTGTATCATTATCAACTGTGGTCCCGTAGAACTCGTCTCGGGTTCCATTATCCATTTCCTGCCGTTGCACGGTCGGTGCGTTGCAAGCTGGTTGTTCTCGACTGCTCAGCATGTCGACCCAGGTTGCCGGAAATTCTATTCTCTTATACACAAATCCTTCATTCTTCGCTATTAATGCGGTTGACATTGTTCAGATGGAGACCGTCTTTGGGATTCCCAGTTTTCGGGATCTACCGTGACAGGTTCTCCGTACCTTAGAGGTACTTAATAACAGCCAGATCGGGTATTCCGAGTAGAGAGGACTTTCATCTCTCTGGCGTTCTTTCCCCAAGTTATAAAACAGGGATTGTGGAGGGTGGGAAGGATGTAGTAGGTTTCCAGTATTCACTGGTCATACCTAACTAGCGTATCTCTCACGCTATCACTCAACCCTTAACCCAAAGTACTTAAATCCTAACTCGGTACTTCCTAAGCTCGGTAGTTCAGTCATCAGAGCGATCTTTCGCTCTGATACCACTTTTTGTAACACCCCATCCAACAATAACACACTTACAATAAACTGCAGCGGAAAACAACCTCATCAAACTTATCTCGTTGGTGTTACACGCCGTTAGCCACCCACGTGGCTAACAAGGCTAATACATACACATTGTACCGGTCTGATGGGCTAAATTCCCGAGCGACTACACATTACTATCCCTTTCCATTAACAACAACAACGTACACCTTTCAACTATACCGAGTATTTATAAACTGATGCCGACAACAATTTCGGTCTTACTACACCTACTGTATACATACACTTAAATGATTACCCATGTACAACGACTACCCATCCTACTCTCGAACGGCTTCCAGCACTTCGTACCTGAAATAGGAAAAGAAGAAAAAGGGTGGCCCCCAAGGGGCTCAGCACCTTTGCTGGTATGGTAATCCCGCAGCCCACATGCTACCGGGCCACGCACAACTAATTGTCGTCTTAGCATGCGGTTGATTATTTTTAAATCATGCATGCAACTGTAAACACACAACACATAATCATTTCGCCTCAACGGGCTCAACAAACGGATAATATATCCTTACTTAATAAGTCACTCAAGGTGTTCAATATCCCTAGAGTGTTCCTCCTCTAATGGAGCTACTTCCTTAACAGACGACACTTACCCTTAAATCGGGTTATCCTTAAACGTCTCTTTTCTCAAACTGGGACTCATATCCATGATCCACATACTCCACATTTTACAACATATAACATACACTACATAACAACACTTAACAACACTTTGCACGTTTCCACGTGCACAACATAACACCGCAATAGATATTGCATCACAACAAAGATACATAACATAACGGGAATGGTCCTCTTAGGAACCGACCCAAACATTGCTAATACACTGGTGAGCCTAGAGAATGTTGCCAGTCTCATGATAAGCTCGTTACATAACTCGTTACCATCTCGTTAAATGAACGGTTAACTTAACACAAGGTGTCTCGGATATAGTGATCCAAGCACACCAAAACAAACATAACAATAGTATGCCCCTGTGGCCCGACGTGAGTCAGTAATAGCCTTGGTTAAGCTAAAGGGAAGGTTGGGAACCAAATTGGAAAACAACCATAACATACGGAGAGGATCGAACCTGCTATGACAACGACCCCCATACTCACACGCGTGGCCGGAACAGACCGGACTCCTCACTCCCCCCGTTAGCACTTGTCAGAAGTTCATCATTGAACTTAGTTAAACAATCACAACATCGGGTTAAGTCTTGTTAGACACACACAAGGGAAGGGAGAGTGATACATTCATACACCAACATCACACACAAACATTACATAACTAACTCACGCATAGCCATGGTTAGAACGTTCCTTAGGTCGGAAACGTTATCACCGGATACCGTTCTCCTACGTTTACCTAATAGTGGTCAACTAGCCCTTCAAGCGCATACACGATCCGGTATCGGCACGTAAACATACAATAACAATAATGACTGTAAACTCGTTTCATGATTTATCTTATAACGTGGCAAACATACAGAAAAACACATTGGCATACAAGCCGGTGTAATCCGGTAGGACACAGGTTGCAAGAAAACCATACCTGTCACCGGAGTCCACTTTATCATGTCCACTATGTTCCTCGAGAAATTCTCGAACAACTGATAACATTACAATTACTTTTGTTAATATTGGGGTAACATGTTTGCTTAACGTTTAAAGCGCCCATAGTTTACCCCGTCATTCCCTTACACTTAACTTACTCTTGTGATATTAAGTTTACAACTCTCACATCAAATCCAACACTTGTTTACACATTTTAAGGCCTTTATATGCCACCAAACAAGGCCTAAACATCACCTAAAACCATTACCATTCAATTCCCCATGATTAGAAGCCTTTAAAACAGATTTGCAACACTTTTGACCTGGTCCGGGACTTTGTCCGGACCCAAGGTCCCGGACCACTTGTAGAATGTACTCTCGGCCTTAATTTACCCTGGTCCGGGTCTTGGTCCTGGACTAAGGACCCGGACCACTTCTAAACTTCACTCGGCTCTTTTTAAGGGGTGGTCCGGGTACCTATACAAGGGCTAGGTCCCGGACCATGTTATTAACTTGTCAAAACATCATTTTTCAACCCCTAAACCAACCTTAAACCTTACCTAATCATTCCATAAACTTTCCACATGTTTCCTACATGTTCAAACACCTTAAAACAAGCACTAAACTTTCCTAAATCATCACTAACTGGTACTCAATTCCTTACAACAATTCCTAGCACTTATAACATTTTTCTTAGATTTCTAAGTGGTATATCATGCCTACTACCTCAACTAACCAAAGTGTGTCTCACAAACATTACCACCACTCCAAAAGCAATATTTCTCATACACACCTCCTTTGCACAATTGCTTATAATTTCCACAATTTTCACTTAGACCTTCACTAGGCATTTCTTTTACTTTGTTTACCAAATCTTGAACAAGACTTAACACTTCACATAACAATTCCTTGGTGTGTTCAAAACACCCATTTGAGTTCTAAATCCTCCAAGACAATGCCCGTGGCACCTTAACACCTAAGAACACCATGATTCACCTTCTTCCACCATCTAAACACTTAACAAGTTCCTAGTACCTTCTAGGTCTTAAAATCTCATTTCATCACATAAACTCCTTTGTTTATCAACTAAATTTGCCATAGCTTCTCTTGTAACTCTCACACCCAAACACTTAGGTTTTCACCTTTAGACAACCAAGAACACTTAATCACTTAATACACATTCCTTACACACAAACATATTGTTTTTCATCCTTTAACCATTCAAGACATTCATCTTTACAAGAAATGCCCTTTACACACAACTAAGCCTTTAACTACACTACATCACAATATAGTGCATAAACTTAAATTGCTTGGCACTAATAGTAGCCCTGTAAATAAAACACTAACAACCATAACTACTGAATTTCCACATTTAAATCATGGCCTTCAACCTGCGAATACACACAACAATGCTCCCATGTCCTTTTGTTAGTCCCCTTGTGGATAGTTTCCAGCTCCTTTTCCCATTGGCTCTTTGGTTATTATTCGGCAAATATAGCCATTCCCTAGTAAATAAACACATTAAGAGGTTATTTACCTCTTTGTTTTTCCAAAGTTTTCTCACTTGTGTTTCTCTTGTTTTTTCTTGATTGAAAATCGGCGAGGACTTTTATCACTTGTCAACCTTCTAACCAATATACATAAGGGTAATGACATTAAGTTTAATACTCCAACTCATAGTTAAACCCTAGGTTTACATAAGTGTCTAAAAACAACTAAAATTGATGATTACCTTTGGAATTTGAAAGAGAGCTTGGACAAGTGGCAATATAGGACTCCTCCTAGCCCTTTGAAGTTTGAATTAAGCTAAGAATAGCAAGGTAATGCACCATTGTAAGGTGATTTTTCGGTTATACAAGGAAATGAAAGGAAACTTGGTTTTTCTTTGATTTTCCTTACCTTGAAGCATAAGAGAATGGCAAGGCATGAAAATATGAGCTCAAGCTCCTTCAATGGTGAATCTCCATGGCACCAAAATGGAGTTCTTGAAGATTTGAAAAGAGAGAAGTGTAGAGCTTGACCTAACTAAGACAAATATGGTCTTGGAATTTGATTTGGTGCATTGAGCTAGAAGTTACAAGCATTCAAAGATGGAGAATGGTATATGGCTGTAGCAAAACGAGATGGAGAGGGAGAATGAGGTTGGAGACGGTGGGAACCAAGAAAAAAAAGAAAGTTGAGGAGAGAGGTTTAGTTTGGAGATATTTATGTTATAAGGCATAAATAACTTTTCACTTTATTCTTTCTTCTTTTCTTTATTTGCTAGCCAAGTGTGATGACTCACACACTAAAAACCGTGCCCCTTCAATATATAAGATACTTATGGTCTTTGTTGACCATTTAACTAATTAAAGTTGACTTAAGTCAAACTAGCACTATTTGGGCACTATTCACAAACTAAGGCCATATTTGTGAAATTTTGATTTCCCATTGATATAGACTTCCAAATGTGATACTATATAGTACACATGTTAATTAAAGAGTAATGATGGACATCTAGCCATTCAAAACTCATTTACAAGACAATTTTCAAAAACGTGCTTTAAGACTCCTTAAAGCACATTTTGTGTTTTAACTTGTTTTCAAGCTTGGTTTTCTTTGGTAATTGATTTAATATGTTCATTAACATATTTATAAGGTATAGGTATGACCATTAGGTCTTTTACAAATTTATCCCAGCTTAGAGCACATTTTTTGCTCTTATTGACTTTAAGGTATTTATTTATGTTTTGTTTGGTTTCATTGTCTACCAAGGTTTCCTAAGGACTTAATTAGCCTTATAAAATCATAATTAAATGTTATTAAGTCTTGGTAGGCTCTTTGGGTCCTAACCAAGTTCACTCATAGCTTAGAGCATGTTTTTGCTCAAACTGTATCTTAGTGCTTTATTGCATTTACTATGGTCTAAAATGTTCACTGATGTTACTAAGGCACTTTTTAGCCTTTACATACCATAGTTTGTATTTAAACCACATATCAAGGTTTGGGGTATTTCATTACGTATTTATCTCCCATGATTTTGATCTTAATCATGCATTCATGTATTATGTGTTTACATTAACTTTAGGAGTTGTTTTTCTTCTCTTATATTTATCTCTCTTTAGTCCATCATTTCATGTAGGGTCTAATGCCCATTTTGGACTATACATATTTATTTATATGTGTATGTTTAAAGGTTATATTATTCCTTGATGAATAAAGGTTCATTAGTCTTTATTATTTAATGACTAACCTTTGTTTAACCTCTCATGTTTAATTAATTCCTTATTAATCAAGGTAATTAACAATTGGGGTATTTCAGTTGCATAGGGACCGGATATCTCAAATAAAGACTCAGATGTGTATGACAGTAATTGTTCACGAAGATGATGAGGATGATAATGAGTATTGCAAAATGAAGAAGGATAATTTGAAGAAGGTATGATACTGGGATTAGAGAACTCAGGACTAAAGTTGATGATTTACGTAAGTCTTTGACTGAAGATGAAAATCGTGTCATCAAAAGCGTATATAAGCCAAAGATTAACTTTGCTAGTCATTTGGAAACTAAATTTCTCTCACTTCCTTGTTGGGCACAAGAAGAGGTGAATTTCGTTTTAAATCGTAACAAATCGCTAAAAAGGGAATGTGAAGGTCTCTTAGACATGTTAGCAAATGCAAATCGAAAGGTAGAGCTTCAGAAGTAGACTAATCCTACTTGGTGTACTAGATAGGCAAATATGAATCAGATGTTGTTAAAGAACAACTCAAGTAAGTGCGGATTGGATATAAACCAGAGAAACCTACTCATTCTAAGACGAGAAAGTTGAAGACTCAACCTTGTCATTCTAAGTCAAGACTGAACTCATGTCGGTACTACCATCAACTAGGACACAAGATCAGATGGTGTTCCAAATTGTTGAGGAAACTATTGCGTGAAGAATCATCAAGACGAAGCTCATATAAAGCCGATAGATTATACACAAAAGATAGGTACCTATGAATCAGTCTAAGTCCGTGTCTACAACTGAGATCAAGCAAGTCTGGGTACCTAATACTAATCAGCTTGGTAAGACTCAACAAGCAGCTAGTTCATCTCTCTTAAGCTTGTCATCTCCTTCCCAGTGATCAGACCAAGTCACACCATTATCTCTTACCCATGAGGTTTATGACTCAGTCTTTTTTGATTTGGCAAAAGGGAAAACAGTCTTGAAGTTTATACATAAATTCAGGGAGAACATCTCCTTTCAAGAATCACAGAGTTTACCCAATCAAAAAGGGGGGAATTGTTAATGCCTTATGTTTTGATTGTCAAACTCCAGAACTTAGTAGAAAGCTCAACATGATCAGTATTATACTGACGTAAGGCGGTGCAAACAACCAGGGCAGAAGAGATCATAACCAACTTAATATTTCAGTTTAGGGAGATAAATTCGGTTCAGTGAGATTAAGGAAGTTAAGATTATATTTAGCACCTAAATAGGATTAGGATATTATCTAAGGGCTTTAGTTATCTTTAAGATAATTTAGTTAATCTAGAAGATATTATACTTGTTTTGTATATACCTAGAATTAACATGAGATGTAGAAGAGAAGAAAACGTAGAAAACCTTCCCTTTGAGAGACTAAATCGTGTAGTCCATACTATGAGGAGTTGGTAATTCAATTATTTCTAGGAGAAGAATTGGATTACGTGTTTGATCGTCAAGAGTTTGTTCTTGACATGTGTGAGGGAGTATTATGAGGAATACGTGCTTGTATAACTGAGATTATATGTGGTTGAAAGAAGAAGATTCAAGCCTTTAACTAATCTTCTCCTCCTCTTTTTTTTGGGTTCATGTTCTTAGTAAGTATATACTTAATATTGCCTGAGTCATATAGTCAATAAGAACCCTAGTAGGAACTCAGAAGGAAGGATTATCCAGTTGTTACAGGAAAGTTAGTAACCACTTTTTTTGCTTTATAAATAGCTATAGGTTAGCAAAGTTTTCACTCCCTATAAACATTGGGGGGGGGGGGGGGGGTATTACGATTACCTATAGCAGTTGTTATCTAGGCTTAGACCTAGTCTCTATTAGTTGTTATCGGGTTAGTTAGTTAAGAGGGCAGTGGCTAAAAGTGCTATATAAAGAGACATGTGTCTTAAGTTGTACTTAAGTTTGGAAGTCTTGCTCTCTGATTAATAAAAATAGCATTGCACTGTTCCCTTCTTTCTTCTCTCTTTCATGAAAGTTATAACAAAGAGGAGTTCCCCAATTGCTCCTGTGATCAGTGTTGTGCTGGTTGAATTGCGTTCCAATATTTCACGAGGTGATAGAGTCAATTGGAGCTTCGTTCACAGAGTAGGGAATAAAGTAGCTTATAACTGTTCTCATTTATGTTCGTATGTCAGTTCTGTATCGTCTTGTATTTCACTTTTAGATTTTCCCGTACACATTTTATCTTATGGTAATTCTAATAATGCATGATATTTTCCTAAAAAAACTATATCATATTTCAAAATATGTGACTACTGCATTTCAGTTTTGTGTCAGTTTTAAGCTTCTTTCCAGCAGATTTTTTTTAAGACATGTGTAAGTTTAAAAATAGTTGGATGATAATAATGATATCAAAGCATGTAAGTTATCCTTATAAGGACTGAAATTCCGCATAGCAAATTGCCGCTTTCAAAGCAAATAACAAAAACATCACATTTCACTCTTGTTAAATTGGTGTTGATTGTGAGCCATTCTTGCAGGCCATAAAAACATCGCTATAAACCTTAGTAGCTTGGAGCTCTACGAACATCTGAACTCCTCAAGGAATCGTGATTGTAATGAAGTAGATCATATCACCCTTCTCAAACAAAAGCTGGATCTTTTCCAGCACTGCAGCTTCTCTTTTGAAAAAAAAAAATCTATTTTATTTTTCTGCTTTTCTTTCTTTCTCTGTTTGTATAATAGTTCAGGTAGGTCAGAGTTATGCCAATTAGAATACATTGAACTCCCAAAGTCTATGTAATTCGCTTGTTTCTATGTTCTAATTTAGGTATAAAATTTCTATAAGAAAATGCTTGAAACTAAATACTCATCAAATATAAAGGACCAATCTAACGGAGCCATACCCTATATACACAAACAGAACATATAATCGTTCATAGACACTTTCCACAGCACATAAAAGGCAAAAAATAAACAAAGCCAACAACCAAGTATCATCACAAATGTCAATTTCCACTGGGTTTAGTGATGAGCAAGTACGAAAATTCAACACCCATTCAATTCCCTACCTTTCAGATTCAGGTATTGGATTCCACATAAGGAGGGAGAACGCCAAAATGTTAGGTACAAGAAGATGGATCCAAGGATTTGCCTCAATTCCGATTCTCTTCTTCCTCGTCTGCCTCTTTTTCAGATATGCC